>JARHVA010005059.1:915000-1095000 GCA_037957365.1 Torreya grandis
TCCACATCAATGATACATGCTAAAACAATATCATACAATAAAGTAACTAGGCTAAAGCAACACACACAAAATGGATAGAACAAGTCCGATGTAGGTAGTATGCATATCAAGATATTCCAAATCCCATGCAAACATGAACCGTGACATAACATATCACATCTCTTTGAGGTAACTACATCACAACCATCTAAAAATAAAACCAACACTAACCATCATCAGTCTAAGTGCTAGCAAAAATATGATAGAGTAAACCATAGTCCAATATTCGTAAGTGGCCATAAAGTTAGTTCATGACACACTTCCTTGGATGGGACTATCTTTCTCTATTTGTTATACCATTCCCTTTAAAAAAAATGATAATTCCCTTATCCTTTAAAAATTACCAACGATGGAATTTCCACCAATAGCCTCATACCTACCTCTTAAGTGATTATTAGCTAGGTCTTTTCTGGCAATGCAAATCTCATCACTAATTACCTAATATGTATGACTTACTCAAGTACTTATAACTTATGTTATTTTTTAGTCATTTTTAAATAAGATTTTCATGTCCACATCCAATATCAAATGTCACTATCTTCCATCATTATAGAATTAACTAGCCTCCACCCATTAGAGAGTGCTTCCAAATCATAATATGTCCTTATTTGAACACTTCATCTTATGCACCTTTTCCACATCAGAACCCTTTGTCACTTAAATAATTCATTTTATTCCACTCAACATTTAAAAATCCCCTCCTCATTCTTTAAACTTGACCCATTACTATCCTTCATACTTACCTATTTTTGTTGCTTGAGACAAGTACACAATTATACCAATAAACTATTACAAGTTTGTAGGAACATGACAATATTTTTTAGGAGAGTATATCCATCGATCATATTTGTCTACTGTTTAAAAAACTTGATGTTGGTATACAACTATAAATATCTATGATAAATTCCATTAATCTTATGACAAACTTTAGATGAACTACACTTTTCCAGAATATCTCTAATATAACAAAATATCTAACATCATGAGTAAAATATACCTTCTCATCACCTTCTCCCATTTGTTTCCCAATTCAAATATAGATCAACCATCCATTTCCATTGATTTTTCCATGTTTAGTACCTTCTTACATTCATGCTTATCATTATTATTTTTATATACTATGGAGTTAACATTTCTAGTAGATTTTAGTTTGACTGTCTTTTTGCAGCAAGCATTCTCTTATTGAAACACCTCCACAATTTTATTACACATCATCCCTAACACCTATCTTAAGTTCTTAGGTATTTTGTCTTTGCTTACACCACTTAGTTTTTTAGTTTGTGAGCTGCATTGTAGCACTTCATATAGGACTATGCCTTCCTCACAAACACCAATCCTTACTTTTGTCTAGTTAACCATCATTTCTCACTATACACACACTTTGGATTTATTGTTTTACACCTCTTGGATTTTTGGTTTGGGATTTTGAAGTATAATACCTTTGAAATCTAACTAGGCTATTCCTTAGCCTCACCAACACTAATCACTTTATCTTCATAGGTTTATTTCACTCCCAAACTTAGCTAGGTGTCTTCCCTAAAAAATAAGGCAATGGTGGGGAGTAGTGATTTTACTCACTTAGAATAAATCATATTATTTTGTGGTCAAAATATAATAGTATATATTCTTTTCAACATTAACATTTTACCAGTTAATGACAATTACTAATTCCTACCTATCATTGTATCATATTCTATTCCATATTTTTTATGATTGGGGTAACCCAATTTTTCTATGATCAGTTTCATCATTCCCTACTATTCATTTCCCTTTGAGATCAACAAGGTCGATTTGAAAAAAAAAATCTCTTCTAAATTTCAAGCCTAAGAGTCTTAGACATCATGGTATTTATTTTCCCTTCTACAGCCAATAAGTGTAAGATGTATTTTGATAGTCATGTTTCACACCCATGTTTAGTTTTTAAATTTGTATGGAGGAGGAAAAATAGAAAAAACCAAAAGAGATAAAAACCATATCATAATAAAAGACAAATTATATATTAACAGTTAGATAACACCAAAATATGTGATATTTATTTGGAAAATATTTTATTCTAGTCAAATATCAAACTTTAAAGTTGGCCTCATAGTACATTCAAGATCCATTGGGGTATGGTAGGATAGTAGACCAGGGTAGGAGGTTTCATTCTATCATTAATTTATTATATCTTCATAAATTTTACTACCACATATATTATCACACAAGCACCCAATATTTGTAATAGGCCAATGGGTTTGTACAAGGTCCTGAGGAGAGGTGAAATCATTATGGGAATGTAGGTTCTTTTTAATTTTCATGCATGATAGCCTTCATGGGATAATACACACACACACACACACACACACACACACACACACACACACACACACACACACACACACACACACACACACACACACACACACACACACACACACACATCACTAGTTATCCCAAGTTGACATTCCTAGGTAAGGTTCTTTAGGTTCATTGATGTTGAAAAATCCTAGTCTGGCCAACATGATTTGAGTGTCTTGTTTCTATTAAATATCATGATTTTTTTTGGTTCCACCCTCTTTCCACCACCTCCCATTTCATTTCCCCCTTGATTTCCAGGTTTGTCTAAATCTTTCCTAATTTTTGTACATCCTATTCTTCATGCTATATGGTAGTTTAAGCTTTTCCATCTTATGAATAAAATTTTCATCTTTGAGTTTTTACAAGATGTTCTATTGTCCATTACCTTATCTTCCTATGAGATCTCTTAGTTAAGTTTTGGGACCTTCGGTTTTATATTCACCTTTTTGTGGGCTATTTTGTCCCATTTTTTTATTCAATGTTTTTCCATCTTTGTTTTAGTATGGTTTATTAATTATATTACATCGATGTTGTTATCATATATCAGTTCTATGTGTCATTTATTTGATTTGGATTGTTAATTATATTAATTTGGAGGCATTCTTGGGTATTTTAGTAATAATTACCCTTGGTTTTTGGGCTTATCAAATTTACTTTATTTTTATTTAGTTTTGTTGGTATTTTGGTTATAACCTATCCTTTTTTATCCTTGTTTACCAATTTTCCAAGTGATTTAGTCAGTTTTAAAAGTTTTCTATTTATTTTGGCCTTCCTACATTCACTTACTTCACTTATATTCATTTTTAGACTCATATCCCTAGGGTTTTTTGAAATGCAATTACTTCACCCTGAATGATCAAGACTGTGAATTTTTCATAAAATATTTTAATGATAAAGGTAAGGCAAGGTATGTATATGATACTTTCAATTATTCATTTATCAACATTTATTTTTATTATTTGATTTTAGTTATCTTAGTTATTCTGTTGATATACATTGTTGATATACACTATTATGACACATGATGCACTTTAAGTGGGGCATATGTATATACATAATATTTTTCACTTTATCACTTAATAATAGTTTATCATGCAATGACTTGGCAAACATCAATATGCTTGAGTGCATTCCTTAAAGGGAGAACCAAGAAAGGGTTGGGTAGGCTTGTTGTTCTTTACAAGAGTTTTTTCTACCTATATCATGATCATATCATTCCTAATACTAGTTATTTATTGTTCTACTTACCTCCTTCCATTCTATCCTAATCAACTATGTCAATTTACATTGTTGGAAGCACAATTACTTAGAGGGGGGGTTGAATCAATGATGCAAGAAAACCAAATTCAATTCCAATTCTTAAAACTTTTAACCATTAAACATAATCATTCATGAAGCATATAAACCATTCATTGCAATGAACAAATAAAACAATGCAAGATCAAAACATATAACACATGAATTATGTGGGAAACCCTCATGGGAGAGAAAACACACTTGAAACAAGATTTGGAATACTATCCTATAAAATCATTTCTTTAATTTAGATCATAACCAACTGATCAAGGAAAACCCACCCCTTTATTTTGTCAAGCACCCATTAGACCTTTAGCTAGTACCAACTAGCAAGGAGGCTACAACCCTCTAGGTGATCAAACACCAACTCAATCACCTCTAAAATGATCTCCAACTCTGATCTAATATATTTAACACTTGATGATGAAATTATCTTTCTATAATACCTAAAAACCTTCCTCTCTACCTCATATAACTGATGGTAGTTCATAAAAACACAAATTTATTCTCTTACATAGGCATACACCAACTCTTTCTTTTCTTTATCCCTCATACACATGCTCATGACCTTGAGGCCATTCCTAATTCACACTATTATATTATTATAAATAAAATATTTAAAAATCATAAATATTAGTCATACACAACATATCTATTACTCTTATAACATATATTCAATCCACTTCTTCACTCGTGGTCATTTAGACAAACTAGGCCTAATTGTGCCTTGAACCAATACAAAAAATTACTGATTACTTTCACCATCACTATTATATATTAATGAAATGTTTAACATGTTATTATTATTCTTCTAATTATATAAAACACTTTTCAAAAATCTCAAACCATTTGCTTCACTATCCCATTATCTAACTCACAAGTAATGTATCCAAAACAACCTTTTGGATCACTCTACACCTCTTTATTCATCTTCAATATTAAAACTTGCTCATGACCTGAAAATAATAATGTTATACACTTTTCACATCTTAAAAATTATTTTTTGATAGTTTTAATTTCATCTTACCCTTATTAAAACTCATATATAATTCTCTTCACTCTCCAATTATCGAACTAACACAATGAGGCCAAAATATTGGTCAAAACATAATAATTTACCATCATGGATCAAAATAAAAATATATATTTGGAAATTTTACTTAAAATATATATAAACTCATTAGGTCATCCATGCTTTAAATGGCTCAAAATAACATAGTAAGCTTAAGCAAGACCTAAGCAATTAGCCCTCCATTAGGCCCCACGTTACACTTAGATACCAATATCCCTTAACCAAATATGGAACCCTTATAAACACATTAAAACAATTTAATAAATGAATTATTTATGCTTACCATGTCATAAAATTCTCCAAGTCACTCTCTCACCTTATGAAATGTATTTTAACCCTCAAACCTTCAATGGGTCCCATGGAGACCTAATTAACCTTCATGGAACACTTTGAGCCACTATGGTTCAGATGGCCCTTTCTAGTGACTAAAACCACTTTAAAAACTTTAATTTAATCCTTTAAGATCCTTTTAAATTCTTAAGAAACATATAATCATTCTCTTATACTTTGAAACCTCCATTAGGTCTTAAAGACCTATTAGGCTTAAATAGCCCAAAAACACCATCTTCACAAAAGAGGCTCAAACTAACTATATTTAGAATTTTCATGTATAATATACATATGGATGGAGTTATAAAGACATAATTAACATAATATAATCCATAATAAACCTTAATTATGGATCTAAAGTCTCATAAAAACCATTATAAGAAGCTTACTCAAACTGACAATAATTACAGTCAACAAAATTCAACTTTGACCTATAATAACTACACCTAAACGGACATTCAAAACTCCAAATCCCTTTTATGATGATATGTTGAGTCTAAATAATTTTTTATTTTTATAAAAACAAATTTGATCAATATTTTTAGTTCTACAATCATTTATTTAGACCCTGGTTCATTAAAAAAACCACAGTCAATAATAGTCAACTCTCACATGCAATAAATGCAATTATACAACCATTAATATAATGTAATCAATTTTCCTAGATATCCATTGAAGTCCTCTACCACTCTAATTTTTACACCACCATCAAATTCATCCATTATCAAAAGTGATGAATAAAATGCCACATACTGGTTTTCCTTTGTAAATTCAAACATTTGAATTCCAATGGTCACTTTTTAATACAAATTTGGCCAAGTATGGAAAACAAAGAAATATACCTGGGAAGTCAAATTTTCATCACCATAAATTTTTCTATACATGATATCAAGACCTAAAATTTTAACCACATTAACTAAGCCCAAATCTAAAAAACCCATGTGATCACTTCTTCTGACACCTTCACATGTGTTAATGATGATGTCATCAATCTGCTTACTCAAGAAGTTCTACCAAGTTGACTAGGATAACCTAGACCCTCACAAGACTACTCTAATAGATTATTTTCACTTATAAAATTAGCCAAATCACTCTTGTCCCCTTATATTACCCCTTAAACATGGCCAATCATCGTAAATACTTGCACACATGATATGCACTCTCAAATCCATTTAGAACCTATCACTTTGTCATTAATGCATTATGTAATAAGATCACCTTGACATCAATGAAAATCAATGAATATCAAGACCATGATCAACATAAATATATATTATGACATTGGCCTAGATGATACCTTTTAGTTTTCACCTTTTCCCTTCTCGTATCGATAAACTTGAAGTAATTATGAGCTTATTTGTGGACATCCATACTGTATCAGCTTGGTTAATGCCATTTAATGTTAGCTAACTCCTTTAAAATATATTGACCTAGATGATTCCATTGTATTAGTAGTTAGGGTTAGTTTTGGTTATCACAAAGTTATATATATTCCATATTTCATTCTAGTCATGTCACATACACTCTATTCACATTATTTTCACTCGCACTTCTGCTCTAAGTCACATTTGGAGGAGTTAGGTATAAAAACTTAATTTATGTTAGTATTAGAGATACAATAGGATAAGCCATTGGGATTATTATTAGGTCTTATACCAACCATTTAAGGTATCCAAAACCATACAAATATTTTTCAAAACACCACTGGCCAAGGGGGATATTGATGTTCGACATGTCCACTCCAAGATAAGTATTTAAAGCCTTATAAGTTCTTTCCATTATTTATGTAACATTATATGTTATTTTTTTCTTAGTGAGTGAATGTGTTTATATAATTTTTTATTTTCTCTTTACACCGAATAATTTGTTTTAGCTATAGAATTACTTACACTTTCCATATTCCATGTTAGGTTACCTATAATCCCATTTGTTGACCATGGCAACTTACCTTTTTAATCATTCTAACACTTCCCACATTTAGTTTTATTTCATAATTAATTAATTACTTATTATAAATATTTTAATTTCATAAAGGTATAGTTAGAGTCTTTTCATTATGCCTCAAGTTTAGGATTTGGAACCCTTTCCTATTGGGTTTTATGACATAGGGATCCCTTTTTTAGATTTTTGGATCCATTGGTCACTACCAAAACATTAAGTATCACAAGATATATTTTATTAACCTTCACTGAGTATAGATATATTGAGATAATATAGTTTTATGCTAATCCTAACCCATGCATATAGTTCCTACATAGCCTAAATGGGCCTTAGGCTGATGTGGTTCTCCCTTCTAGGGTGATTATGTGATCCATGATTGTGAAACTTTAAGAATGCAGCCATAATATTAATTAAAATTATTGAAAATGGATTCCCTTAAATTGTAACAAAAGATATTCAAACTTGGCCTATTACTAATAGAGTGAAGATAAATTGAAATTGGAAAAATTAGTTCTATTTTACTCAATGTGCATTAAAATTTCCATGTGATTTCTAGATGTGTTTGGAGAAGCCTTGGTGTGATTTTATAGCAGAATATTTTAAATATTTATGTTAATTGACCTTGATAAAATTATGATAGGGAAAAAATAGACCATTATAATTTTAAAATTTATTGTTGGAACATTGGAGACAAGGTCTCACTAGTGGATAGGGCTCTAGCATGACCCTATCTGACATAACAAGTATTTATCCCAAAAGGACAAATATTATTAGAAAAGGTTTGGTAGGAAAATTAGGTTTAATGGGGATGAGTGAGGTTGAAATAGGGATGCTTGTATGATGTTATGAGTATTTTCAATATAGTTTGTAGAGTAGTGTATTCTCTTTTAGAGATTATAAGTTAATATAATGGCTAATAGGCCAAGAGAGATAAGGATGTCAATATTAAACATTATCAAAAAATCAATTATTAATTCTATGTCTAAAATAAGTTACCTACCCACATCGACCTCTTTGCACTTTTTTCCCCCACTACTAAGAATGGAAGGTTGAAGCGTGTATCCTATGGGATAAGTAAAAGACCAAAATAATGTGTTCAAGTCATTATATACTATATAAAAAATTAATACATAGTGTTAAATATCACATGGAATATATTCATCTTGAAACAAATATTAGATAATATTAAGCACAACCCTTAGGGATAGAGTGTTTCTCCTGCCAACATTGACCAAGATGTCTTCTTTCTAATACACTCCTCCTCATCTCTCCCCTACACACACACACACACACACACAAGTATATTAGAATCTTAGAAAGGAATAATGAGGGAATAAAACATATATATATATATATATATATATATATATATATATATATGTTTTATTCCCTCATTATTCCTTTCTAAGATTCTAATATACTGCTAGGAAAATCTTACCATAATTAATATGAACATAACTATTCATAGTTAATCACACCCTAAGCAGGTCAATGGCAGCCCACCAATCACCTTAGTTGTCCCACTTTCTCTCTCCTTAATCACCTCATATTAATCCAATAAGGAACTATTAATAAATGTTTATTTAAGGATGAAATCCATCTAATAATGGTAAATATGTATGTCTTCTGATTATAATCTCTACTATTTAAAGATTCCAAATGGTTCCCCATTCAAAGTCCTCGGACTTAATGAATATGCGTTGGTAAACATATAGTGTAAATTATCCTTGGATGGATGTAAAAATTTCATGCATTTTTATTCTTGTGCCCATCAATACATGCTCCAATAACCTATGATTTAAATGGGAATAACCATTTTCTTGGTTAATATATTCAAGAATCGAAGACTAAAGTAAAATATTTCACTCCATTATGTCTTCCTTACTCAGTAATATAATTATTTTATAATATTTTATTTATCAGAGTGGATAATTATTAGTGTTCATAAATAATATTATATTATATAAATATGTTGCATGCTAATCTTGATATCAAAGTTATGAATCACCACAAGTCAAAACAAATTATAATTTTATTATGACTTCCTCTAAACTTATTATATAAAAAGATGCAATGAAATCAATTATATAATTATTTACTTAGTATTGAAATTCCACTAAACATCTCAAGAAGATGTTGGGATGGAGGGGAAAGAATTATTTATAAAAGAAATTTGGATATTAAAACTACCCAATATCTTAAATGGTTAGGTGTGGCTCCTCTATTTAGGAAAAATATATTTCGGTTATCTGGGGATTTTAGTGCACCTCTATGTCCATCCATATGTGGTCGTAATTTCTAAAAGTTTCATCCTTCCATCTCAACATGCACATCTTGTGCAAAGAGAACCACAACCACTTTTGAACCACAAGATTGAACTTATCATGGTTTCTAGTCACTTGATAGTAGGGTATTTCTCTATACTAATCATTGTATGATTATTCATTTTCAAAGGTGTTAATAATGTCAAGGAAGAATAATTAAACTTCATACCATATTTACTATGTTATTAAGGTAATCATATCTAGTTAATTACCTTCACAAATTTTGAAAAAGAAGATTATTCATTTTCAAAGGTGTTAATAACATCAAGGAAGAATAATTAAACTTCATACCATATTTACTATGTTAGTAAGGTAATAATATCTAGTTAATTACCTTCACAAATTTTGAAAAAGAAGATTTTCAAATCTTATTTTTGTTTCTTTATACCTCTTCTAAGGATTTAAGCAACACAAGGAAGGTAATGTATTGTATCAAGTGTGATGTATACAACCTATATTATTGATATAGGTCACAAGTACATTTTTACATGGCATCAAAGTATTGAGATACTTTTGGCTAACAAAATTCAGTTTAGCAAGAACCAAACCTATGATTATGACATAGGTATATGAGGTCAAATTAAAATATAATATATGTTTTAATAAAACCAATTAGATATTAACCAATATCATAGTATCAAATTTCCTTCATTAAATTCAATAAATATATGTGTTGCAATTAAAAACAAGTTATAAATTCAAAGCTATGGATAAAATCCTATTTCATTCCAATGCAAGATTCATTGAAACAAGGATTAATTAAATATTCCTTAAAAAGGTATAGAAAAGTAAGATGTGAAGTACAAGATGATTCATATAATGGATCATTAGCTACTCATCCATTTGTAGAGGGAAAAAAAAAATGAATTTTGATAGATAGTGAAATTGAATATATGTTTAGAAACATTTATGTATAACCTAGGCATTAGTCTAGATGACTCAACAAATGTTCCTCCATATAATGTAATATATTATAGCATTAGAGTTAAAATTTTAAGGTATATTATAGTACATGCTATAGTGGGACCAAATACTATTTACATTTTTTTTATATGGTATGTACTATAAAGATATACAATGGTTTTATTGGATGAGTATGTATGCATTAGATTCCTTATAGAATGCATCAATCTCTAAAATTAGAATATTATAATATCATGATCAAGTCATTAGCAATCAAAAAGATATTGTGACATGGAAATTTAATAAAAAAAAACCACCACTCATAATATTTTTACAAAAAATGGGACTAAAGATGTTCCAATATACTATTTGATTGTGCTTTTAACAAATAAGTAAACAAAAAAGATTGAATGGATAGTAAATACAAAGTATGGAACTCTCAAAGACAATTAATTTTTTTTATGTTTGAAAAAAATATTTTATTACTTATTAGGATAAATAATTTAGCAATGGACTCATTTTACTTGTATGCTCAATTATTAATGTTTAACTTAGATATTGATGAGCTCTGACTCTTGACACAATTTTTATTTTTTTGAACCCATATAATAAAAACACACCATTTTAGGTTAAATATATAATTTATGATAATCCAAGATCTAAAATTTATATGGCAGGATATGGATCAAGCTATTCTCATCAAGTTCACCACAAGGTAAAATCATGGCTATGTAAGTTACTATTGAGTATTTTGACCACAAGTTAAAATAGATCAATTACTTATAGAAAAAACTTTGATTTATGGTTCTAAGAGGATGTAGTAGGTGTGTCATGGTCTTATTTTATTTCATTGGATACTCTAATAAGATTGGTCTTAGTCAAATTTAGTCCTAAGTCATTTCATGTCACTATAGGGTCATATTTGAGCCACTAATGAAGGTTGTATGGTTTTATTTGGTATAAAAGTGTTCCAAAGTATTCCTAAACATTACATATGTCAGGTTATTTTCATTAATGTCATTAATAAATAAAAATATTTCATATTTTAAGTCAAATCAAAAAAATAGTTATAAAAGAAAAGGTTTTGGTAGTTGTACAACCTATGCAAATGTTTGGGCATGTGTGAAAGGTTGTAAAATGAATATTTATCTTCCTTAAGTTCACTTATACCTTTTTTTAATGTTTTATAAGTATTAAAATTGTCATAAAACCATTTCACTTCTCCATTGCCTCACTAGGGATGACAAATTGGTCAAGAGGTTTTCCCATGGTACAGACAATGGGAGTTGTTTCAAGTCAAATGCCTCTGAGGGATGTTAATAAAATTAGTATACTTAAATTTAATATCTATATTTCAAATATTTGTTTCCAATTATTTGTGAACCAATGCTAAGAATTTGACTACTCCTTTCTGCATGCTTATCCCCACACCATACAAGTTTTCTCCTTATTTAAGTTGGTCCATACAAACCAATTTATGAAATTATTTATAGGAGATGTGGAAATCATTATTTCATGGTTTCCATATTTTATTGCATGTGAGGAGGTGAATTGATGAGACAAATAGCTCAAGTTGCTAGTTGAGATCACCAATGGAGTTGCAAGCATGTTCATCAACTATAGGTTTTTTTTCCTATAGTGGTTTTAATAGAAAATGGATATGAAATTTTCACCTAAAATGTCATTAAAAACACCTTACTTGTAAGTCTAATTACCAAAGGTTTCACATAGAGGTCACAATCAAAGAAGATGTTAACATAGTTAATCTTTTTCATGACTACCATTCATATTCAGGTGAATTACAGAGTTTACACACCAATGGTGATGTAAAGAGAAAGTTTCAAGGTGGTTAGATCCTTTCCAAGGTGAAATAAGCATGATGTAATGCCTAAATGGTATCTTTTAGATGAATTCTATACCAATTCAAACCCTATACACAGTCTTGCACCATTGATGGACACTTAAAGGTGTCCTACATGAGGTTAATTATGTTGGAATACAAACATGATAGATGGTTTGAGTTAATTCAAGGTTAAAAGGTGTTGGTTGAATATTTTGTCTATCAGTGTACCGATAAATAAAATAGGTCTTATCAGCCAAAGCAAGAAGATTAGTCATCCTAATGTGTAAGTTTATCACATCAGAAGGAGACTACTCTCTCCTCTCATTAAGGGGAGGTTCCCTGTGGATATGCTATGAATATGTATAAATAGAAAATAATACTCAAGGATAGGACCAGACATCCATCTCTCTCTCTTCAGAGATGATGTATACAAAATAATGGAAAAACTCAAGAGAATGATAGACAACACTCTTCTTCTTTCAGAAGAACTATTCAACTAGCCACAAGAATACTTCTGGAAATAAAAGTAGAATATAACTAAAGGTATGGTAACCAGCAAATCAAGACACAACACAAAGTCTGTACCTGAAATACTCAAGAGTGATATACGAAGGGCAATGAAAGCTCAAAGTCTTCTCAAAGTCCTTTACACAATAATATAAAGAAAACACACTGAAGGCAGCTTACGGAAGCACAAAGTGTCTCCACAGTTGATTCTTCAAGACACCTTCCTGACTAATTTTACTAATCCTACTTATTAAATTAATGAAACAAAAAAGATATCATAGCACAAAGTCTAAAAAAGTCCCTTGCTTTCATTAATAGAATATGATCAATAGACTGAGCATGAAGTCTCAATGATGCCTCTCAATTTTGGTAGAGTTTCATTCAGATTGTCAAAAAGAAGATGATACAATTATAATGAAAGAAAGTCCCTTGTATAGCCACTTGAAGAAGGGCTCAGAAACAGTAATACATCATGATGCATTGGGAAATGTAAAGAAGACAAACTGGAGCTTTGGGGCATTTTTACCCATTTGAGCTTTTTAATATAGATGAACAAGCTACATAATTGAAAGATTACAACTTTCAATGTCCACCTAGCGGTCTGATCTTATCTTCATCACTCCTTTCCAGATTAATTGAATTGGGTCTTAGATTCATCCATTGTTCTATCTTTCCTCACTTTCAGCTAGTTTTTGTCTTGAATTTTGGAAATGCATTCAGATCTATGGATGAAAGGATCAATGGCTATTTCACTATCTTTAAAATTGATGTTTACATGCCCATCAATGTGATTTCAACGGCTAGTTCACTATCCTGAATTTGACATCTTTATGGGTGTCACCCCTTGGTCTTCTTTTGGCTTTCAGCTTTGCCCTTCCAGATTAGACTTGCCCTTTTGGGCTTTGAGAAATGGTCTATGTCAAGTCAGAATAATCCTTCACTTTGGTCACCAAGAGTCTCCTGTAAGGGCACTTACCCTTCGGGGTACTTTGGTGGCCCTTTGCTTTGGTGACCCTTTGCTTTGGTAGTCCCCACGGATAAATCCCTAGGCTAAGGCTTCCATGGAAGTTCCCTATGGACTATCCTTCAGGCAAATGTTCCCCATGGACATTTCCCTGGGGAAAATTCCCATAGACAAATCCCCAGGGGAAATTCCTAGGTGTTTGTGTCTAAGTCTCCCCTATGGGTAATTCCTGCAGAAAATTCCTGTGGACAAAAAGTCTGGGGAAAATTCCTGCGGACAAAAAGTCCACATAAATTTGTTCCGCCAAGCTCCTTTGAAAATGTCTTCGAGTTTTTCCTTAAACAAATCTAAAAGAATTACCTTTCAGCTTACTTAAATAAAATGATCCTCTAGAAAGGTGCTTTTCTTGATTAAGTGCCCTCTGTAAGGGCACTTGTCCTTCGGGAAGTCTTCTTTTATGTTGAACCGCCCCTTTGAAACTTGACATTGAACCAATCAGTTAAAGCAATCGATTGAACCAAAAATGGTTCAAGCTGATGGTTCAATGAATGAAACAAGTCGATAGTTCAATTGGATAAACAAGTCTATAAACTAAGCATTGAACCAAACATTTGAACTTGCCTTTGAACCAATAGTTAAACCATTTCATTGAACCAATAGTTGAACGTATCTGTTGAAGCAGTTCAATGGTTCAACAAAGCACACTGAGCCCCTTTGAACCAAAAGTCGATGAACCATCTAATGAGACAAGTGGTTGAACCAAGTGAATGAATTGAAAGAATGAACCATTTTGGTTGAATCTACTCATTGAACCTATTCATTGAACCAAGACGTTGAACCAAAGGATGAACTGAAAGAATGAACCAACTGAGTGAAAATAAAGAGTTGAACCACTTAGTTGAACTGAGCCATTAAACTATCCCTTTGGTTGAACCTGCCATTTAACCTTGAACTCGTTGAACCTTTGAACCAAAATGGTTCAATGGTTCAACGGTTTAATGGTTTAAGCCACCTTGTTTTGGCCAAGTTTCTTGAAGCTGATGAACTAATTGAAGTGATTAAACTTTGAACCTTGATGAAGTGATTAACTCTTGCCAAAGACATTGAACTTGTTGAACCTTTGAACCAAAGTGGTTCAACGGTTCAATGGTTCAGGTCTCCTTTTGTACTCAGATGCTTGCCAATGAAGATTTTCAATTGAACCAAAGCTCTGAACTAATTTTGGAAAATGACCAAGTTTTGAAAATTGATCTTTTGATTAAAAATGCCTGTAGAAGCCTTTGAACTTGTATAAATGAACCTGCCTATAGAATTTGAAGATACAAAGTCTGTAGAAATCAACATGTAAAATGCATTGAACTTGACTTGCAAAGTCTGTAGATTTTTTGAGAAGCTTTGAAAATGAGGAATCTGAATGTTTAAGACAAATTTTTGAAAATGGAAGATATAATTTTGGTCTGTAGGACAAAAAAGTTCAAATGTTGTCCCAAAAAATGACTGCTACTTTTTGGGGGACAACAGCTGGCTCCAATTGGGGAACTTCTATCAATTGCAAAATGAATTGAAAGGAGTAGAATCCAGAATCTCTAGTGTCTTCAAGTGTACCATTGGGCTTCAGAGTCATGCTACCCAGAAATGAAAGGCTCCAAAAGTGAAAACAAACAAAACAAAACATAATTTAAACTGTATAAATATACATATATACAGAGGCAATGATTTGATACTTCAAGAATTGAAGTGTTTCAGATGCTGCCCATTGTGGGGCAGAGAAAAGAGTGTGCCATCTTGGTATTTCAACAAAAATCTATTTTCACCCATGTGTTGATGAATTATGAATGGGCCTCTCCAAAGGGATTCAAACTTTCCATGCATCCCCTTTGGCTCTCTTCTTTTATCCCATAGCAGAACTTTATCCCCAATATAAAAATCATGATTTTTGGCCTTTTGATCAAAAAGTTTCTTTACCAGACTTTGATGAATAGAAATTCTATCCACCACCATTGTTCTCTATTCCTCCAGCTGAGTTAGACACATGATTATTTTGTCAAGAGAACTCATCTCCAATGGCCTTCACCAATTTCAAGGCTAGTAACTCTAAAGTGATTGGTATCTCAGCATTAATATCGTAAAGAAGTTGAAAAGGAGACATACCAATTGCCCTCTTTGGCATGATCTTGTTTGCCCATAGAGCATCCACAAACGCTTTGTGCCATGTCCTTTGATTATCATTTGCTAACTTTTTTATAATGGTTACCAAATTCTTATTGCTGGACTTAGCTTGTCCATTCCCTTGGGGAAAATAATCAGAAGAATGAGAGAACATAATTCCATAATGAAAACAAAATTGTGTAATTTCTTGAGAGGTGAAACAAGCTGCATTATTGGTAATAATCTTGAGTGGAACTCCAAACCTGGAAATGATATTCTCTTTGAGGAAGTTGCATATAACCTTTGAAGTAGCATGCTTAGTTTGGATTGCTTCTACCCACTTGGTGAAATAATCAGTTGCTATAAGGACATAATCATGTCCAGCACTTGAAGATGGGTTTATTGTTCCAATGAATTCTAGTCCCCATTGATGGAAAGGTTCCTTTATGATTACTGGTTTGAGAGGTAGGGCAGCCAACTTGGGTCTTCCAACAAATTGTTGGCAAAGTTCACATTTCCTCACCCACTTATGTGCATCTTGGAAAAGAGTCGGCCAATAATACCTAGCTCACAAAATTTTGTGAACAGTCACAGGGGTAGAAAAATGTCTTCCACATGCTAGATTATGGAAAGATTTCAAGAGCTGGGTCTATTGTTCTCTGTCTACACAGTGAAGGAAAACTCCATCTATGCTTCTCTTGTACAGGGCATTATCCCAAAGGACAAAATTGGTAGGCTTCAACCTGATAGTCCTTCTTTTTTTGTAAGACAAATGAGCAGGACATTCACCATAAGTCAAAAAATAGGCAATATCTGAGTACCATTCATTGGTAGTGGAAGCAAAAAAGACTATTGGCGCATCTTCCACTTCAGCTTCTTCACATTGTGTATCTTTTAGCTTATTATCAGCCATTAATTGGTAAAGGCCTTTACCTCTGACCAGCTTTGTTGGCTTGATATCTAGATCAAATTCTTGGATCTTTGCAATCCAATTACCTCTCTTTATGCCAAACTCCTGATAAGTTAATATAGACTTGACTGTACTATCAAGAACTAAGGCAGTAGTATGTGAATTCAGAATATAAAAGTAGAAGTGTTTGACTACTTTTACCAAGGCATAGGCGTGCTTCTCTATATTTGAATACTTGATTTCATGGGTTTTGAGAGGGCAACTCATGAAAGAGATAGGGGATTCCATACCTTCTTTGTCTTATTGGACAAGAATCACTGAAAGAGTATGCTCAGATGCATAGCTGTATATGATGAAATCCTTGTGGTAATCTAGACAGACCAAGGTAGGGGCGTGAGAAATGGTAGCCTTGATATCTTGAAACACTGATTTACCTTCTTTTGGTCAGCTGAAGGTGGTCTTCCCTTTCATCATATTCAAAATGTGTCTTGTCTTTTCAGCAAATTTAGGAATAAATCTCTGTAAAAAATTCACTTTTCTAAAGAAAGAGTGAATAACATTTTTACTTGTAGGCAAATTCAGCTCCTGAATAGATTTGACTATGTCTGAGTCAATCTTTATGCCTTCTTTAGACACAATGTGTCCAAGGAGTTTTCCCTCTATCACTCCAAAAATAGACTTCTTAGATTCAAGGAAATACCATTCTATCGGCAACGCTCTAGCACTTTTTGCAAGTGGTGTACATGAACAAATCAATGCTTTGAAAAGACAGTTAAATCATCAAGATATAAAACTATGAATTTTCCAATTTCATCTTTGAAAGCCATGTCCATAGCTCTCTAGAAGGTAGCGCCATCATTTATTAATCCAAAAGGAATTCTTTTGTATGCAAATGTACCCCAAGGCGTGATGAATGCAGTCTTGTGTTGGTCAGCTTTAGCAACTTCAACTTGGTTATAGCCTAAGAAGCCATCTAGCATTGATAACATTTCTAATCCTATTACTATTTGAAGCACTTGGTCCATGATTGGCAAAGGGTAATTGTCTTTCAGAGATGACTGATTCAAATTCTGAAAATCTACACAAATGTGGATTTTGCCATTTTTCTTTCTTACAGGAACTATGTTCGCATTCCATGTAGAATGATGGATTGGAAAAAAATAATTCTAGCATTTAACATTTTCTGAATCTCAGACATAATTGTACCTAATTTTTTTGGATTGTATTGTCTAGATTTTTGCTTGTAAGGCATTGAATCAACCTTGAGAGGAATATGATGGCAGATTTCATCAAGTCTGAGAGACTTCAGGTCTTCATATGAATATGCCAAGACATCAATGTATTGACAGAGCAAAGAAGTAATTTTGAATCTTTCTTTAGGTGTGCGGCACTTACCAATGTTGACCATTTTAGGATTTTTTTTGTTGGTTAGATTCACTTGGTCAAATCCTTGAGAGAAATTCAAATCTGTCTGTTATTGTTTGATGAATCTATCATGCTTATCAAACAACTTCTCAAGAGAAACCAAGCCTTTAGGAATTTTGTTTCCTTTCAGCTGTAATAACTCTTCATTTACATCTGAATTGGATTCAAAAATTAATTTAGACTTCTGAGATTCGTTGCCTTCAAAATACAACTGTTTAAAATTGTCTTTTTGTTCCAAGAAAGCAATGATCTGATGATCATCATTGAATATTTGCCAATGTTTAGCATTTTTAGGAACACTTGTCTATATACCAACTCAATGGTATATTTATCTTCTTTAAAATTAGAATGAGGAACTAAAAGAGTTCCTAAAACAACAAGTGCATCAGCTCTATCATTAGACTCTCTTGGAATGGTAGAAATGTTGAAAGCATCAAAGCTTTCAATTTGGTCCCAAACCAAATTATGGTAATGGCATAGCCTCTCATTCTTGGTCTGATAAGAATTTCTCACTTGACAGACCACTAATTTGGCATCCCCTTTAGCATGAAGAAACTTGATGCCTCTTTCTTGAGCAGCTTTCATGCCCATCAACAATGATTCATATTTATCTATATTGTTTGTGTTACTAAATTGTAATTTATAGGATGAAGGGAACATATCTCCTTGAAGAGATATTAATATAATACCAGCTCTGGAACTAGTAAAAGAATAACTACCATCAAATTCTAGAGTCCAAATCTCATTAGATACTGACTTTACTTCAGACTTTCCCTCATTAGAGATGGAGGATATTTCTTCATGATATGTATATAAAAATTAATTACCCATACCTGCAAATTCAAAAAGAATCTGAGCTTCAGGAGCTGACGTCTTGGTAACTACATACTTTGCTTCCTTTTCAGGAAGTAATCTCTTCATCATGCCTTAGACAGGGATCCTTGCTTCAGATAAATCTATGTTTAGTTCTCCTCCCACATCTTTACAAAAATTTCATCCAAGTAAAATGCCATAAGATGCTGGGATGTCAGCCACTAATATAATCATTTTAATCCTCTTGTCTGGAAAGGCTGCAAATGCAAATTGAGCATCTTTGATGTGCCCCAGCAATGGCACTTGCTTGTTCTCCATGGAGAAACATCTCCCAAACATCTTGGTCAATGTGAGACCAAGAGACTCAGTGACTTTA
Source organism: Torreya grandis (assembly GCA_037957365.1). Classification (NCBI taxonomy): domain Eukaryota; kingdom Viridiplantae; phylum Streptophyta; class Pinopsida; order Cupressales; family Taxaceae; genus Torreya; species Torreya grandis. The sequence goes on from JARHVA010005059.1 coordinate 934,229, forward strand.
GTAGGAATGACATTGTCAAATGCATTTGAGTCTATTATACAGTTACTCAGCATGTGGCCATTGATTAATAGGGAAACATAGAAGGGTTCTATTTTTCCAGGAGCAACTAGAGGAGTAATGATCAAATTATTTGGAATAGGCATATTCATTAAAGAATCAAAAGTTACTTTTTTAGCCTTTTGTCTTATAGGGATGGTCTGATTTTTAACATATTGAACCAGCTTGTTTAGTTGATCCGGATTAGACTACAAGTATTCAAATTTAGACATCTGTGTTTTTGTCTTTTTGACATGATCAATTATGTCAAATCGCTGAATTGAGCTAGGTATAGAGAAAGGTACTTCAATTTTTTGAGTTTTTGGAGGGATGGGAGGTGGGTTGGTTTGCGAATTAGAAATAAAAGGAGAAGGTGCAACATATGTATTTACCTTTTGAGAAATAACTAGATCTTTTGATTGAAAAGGTAGAGCTGTCCCACGCTTGACAATTATGACTATTGGCTGTGATTGCTCTTCTATCTTTTCTTTATTAGCCTATTGGACTGATTGGTTCTTAGACTTGGTAAACACTGCATATGATCCATTTGAAGCTTTTCCTTTGCTTCTGGGTTCATCTTGATAATTTAGAAAACCAATGTAGGAGTCGCCAGCTAATTCTTCTTGACTGTCTTCAATGATATCAGCATCATTTTCTTGATTTAATTTAGGTTGATTAGAGAATTTTGATTTTGTTTCAAGATATCCCATTACTGAATTGGTTGGAGGAGCTTCCAAGGCAAGTTTTCCTTGTGGAAGAGGAAGGTGATTTTGTTGTCCTTAGTTTTTGGCAACATTGTCTTGATATGACTGATTTGGGAATGTCCTTCTATATGTACGAGCATAAGACATTCCTTGAGCCATTTGCTTTTTGAGGGAAAGGAGCTCATTTGCTAATTTTTACACCATTGGATCTATGGTGCTTATAGACACAAATTCAAAAGGTGATGAAGCTCTCTTTCTATTTGGATCTCTTCTTATTTTCCCTACTAAGATGAGATCATCTTCTATTTCAGTGGCCAAAAGTTGAGCCGTAGTGAGATCTATTTGGCTAGCACGTCTCAAGAGGAAAATGACTTTAGGTAACTAAGAATTAATGAAAAAGCATTTGAGATTCTCAGCTGTAGGTCTAGAAATTATCGAAATTCTATTTCTCAACTTGTCAAATTTAGCTATGAGGTCTCTCATAGGCTCATGTAGCTTTTTTTTCATTTGTGTAAGTTGAGCCAAAAGTGTATGTGCATCTTCTACAGGTTTGAATCTGGCTTCAAACTTAGCTTTCAAGGTATTCTAATTAGTCACAAATCAAGCCTATAGATGGTAAAACCAATCTATAGTAGGACCTTGTAGTGTTTCAACAAAAATCCTAACTGCTACATCTTCAAACTCTACTCCAATTACTCCACAAGCTATACTGAATGCTGCAATGTGTTCATCAGGATGAACTTTCCCATCACCATAGAATTTAGGGAAATTCTTCCTAGAACTGCGTAGAAGCTCATGTAGAGGAGTAAGATTAAGAGGACTAAAAGCATTACCCCATGGGCCTTGAACTGCCATTATAGGATACTAAAAAGGAGGGATAACAAATCTCAATGGGGTAATTATAGGCACAACTTTATCAACAACAAAAGTAGATACTTCACCTAGTAATGGAGATCTAGATTTAGTAGGAGGGAAGCTCTTGGTTCATTGAAGATGACATGGTGAAGCAAAAAAATCAAAATCACTTTGTTGTACCAACTCGAACACAGGATCAATGACACCTTTAGCCCTTTGGCTTCGTGTATACCTTAAATCTACCAGATTGTAAAATAAAGGTGGAAAAGAATTGACTTTGCTTCAGTTAAAGCTTGAGGCTTTAAACTATGCATTCTTTCCATGTGAGTGTGGAGGTGAATAAAATGGATAGATTATAAATGGATAATGGGTATTTCCCTAGCAGAGTCACCAAAAACTATTGGTTGAATATTTTGTCTATCAGTGTACTGGTAAATAAAATAGGTCTTATCAGCCAAAGCAAGAAGATTAGTCATCCTAATGTGTAAGTTTATCACATCAGAAGGAGACTGCTCTCTCCTCTCATCAAGGGGAGGTTCCCTATGGATATGCTATGTAGATGTATAAATACAAAATAATACTCAAGGATAGGACCAGACATCCATCTCTCTTTCTTCAGAGATGATGTATACAAAACAAAGAAAAAACTCAAGAAAATGACAGACAACACTACTCTTCTTTCAAAAGAACTGTTCAACCAGCCATAAGAATACTCTTAGAAATAAAAGTAGAATATAACTGAAGGTATAATAACCAACAAATCAAGACACAACACAAAGTCTGCACCTAAAATACTCAAGAGTGATATACAAAGGGCAATGAAAGCTCAAAGTCTTCTCAAAGTCCTTTACACAACAATATAAAGAAAACACACTGAAGGCAGCTTATGGAAGCACAAAGTCTCTCCATAGTTGATTCTTCAGGACACCTTCCTAACTAATTTTACTAATCCTGCTTATTAAATTAATGAAATAGAAAAGATATCACAACACAAAGTCTAAAAAAGTCGCTTGCTTTCATTAATAGAATATGATCAACAAACTAAGAACAAAGTCTCAATGATGCCTCTCAATTTCGGTAGAGTTTCGTTTAGATTGTCAAAAAGAAGATGATACAATTATTATGAAAGAAAGTCCCTTATATAGCCACTTGAAGAAGGGCTCGGGAACAATAATACATCATGATGCATTGGGAAATGTTAAGAAGACAAGCTGGAACTTTGGGGCATTTTTACCCATTTGATCTTTTCAATGTAGATGAACAAGCTACGCAATTGAAAGATTACAACTTTCAATGTCCACCTAGTAGTCTGATCTTATCTTCATCACTCCTTTCCAGATTAATTAAATTAGGTCTTGGATTCATCCATTATTCTATCTTTCCTCACTTTTAGATGGTTTTTGTCTTGAATTCTAGAAATGCATTTAGGTCTGTTGATCAAAGGATCAATGGCTATTTCACTGTCTTAAAAATTGACATTTACATGCTCGTTAATGTGATTTCAACAGCTAGTTCACTATCCTGAATTTGACATCTTTATGGGTGTCACCCCTTGGTCTTCTTTTGGCTTTCAGCTTTGCCCTTCTAGATTAGACTTGCCCTTTCGGGCTTTGATAAATGGCCTGTGTCAAGTCAGAATGATCCTTCACTTTGGCCACCAAGAGTCTCCCACAAGGGCACGTACCCTTTGGGGTCCTTCAGTGGCCCTTTGCTTTGGCAGTCCCCACAGATAAATCCCCAGGCTAAGGCTTCCACGGGAAGTTCCCCGTAGACTATCCTTCAGGCAAATGTTCCCTGCAGACATTTCCCCAGCAAAAATTCTTAGGTGTTTGTGTCTAAGTCTCCCCTGTGGGTAATTCCCATGAACATTTGTCCCACGAAAAATTCTTGCAGATAAAAAGTCTGGGGAAAATTCTCGCGGACAAAAAGTCTATAGAAATTTGTTATGCCAAGCTCCTTTGAAAATGTCTTCGGGTTTTGCCTTAAACAAATCCGAAAGAATTACCTTTTGGCTTACTTTAAAAAAAATGATCCTCCAAAAAGGTACTTTTCTTGATTAAGTGCCCTCCACAAGGGGACTTGTCCTTCGAGAAGTCTTCTTTTTGTTGAACCGCCCCTTTGAACCTTGACATTGAACCAATCGGTTGAACCAAAATTGGTTCAAGCTGATGGTTCAATGAATGAAACAAGCCAATAGTTCAATTGGATAAACAAGCCAATAAACTAAGCATTGAACCAAACATTTGAACTTGCCTTTGAACCAACAATTGAACCATTTCATTGAACCAATAGTTGAACCTATCCATTGAACCGGTTCAATGGTTCAATGAAGCATGCTGAGCCGCTTTGAACCAAAAGCTGAAGAACCATCTAATGAGCCAAGTGGTTGAACCAAGTGAATGAACTAAAAGAATGAACCATTTTGGTTAAATTTGCTCATTGAACCTATTCGTTGAACCAAGACATTGAAACAAAGGATGAACTGAAAGAATGAACCAACTGAGTGAAAATAAAGAGTTGAACCACTTAGTTAAACCGAGCCATTGAACTGTCCCTTTAGTTAAACCTACCATTGAACCTTTGAACCAAAATGGTTCAATGGTTCAATGGTTCAAGCCACCTTGTTTTGGCCAAGTTTCTTGAAGCCGATGAACTAATTGAAGCAATTGAACTTTGAACCTTGATGAAGCACTTAACTCTTACCAAAGACAATGAAATTGTTGAACCTTGAACCCATTGAACCTTTGAACCAAAGTTGTTCAATGGTTTAACGATTCAATGGTTCAAGTCTCCTTTTGTACTCAGATGCTTGCCGATGAAGATTTTAAATTGAACCAAAGCTCTAAACTAATTCTAGAAAATGACCAAGTGTTGAAAACTGATCTTTTGACTAAAAATGCCTATAGAAACCTTTGAACCTGTATAAATGAACCTGCCTATAGAATCTAAAGATATAAAATCTGTAGAAATCAACATGTAAAATGCATTGAACTTGACTTGAAAAGGTTGTAGATTTTTTGAGAAGCTTTGAAAATGAGGAATCTGAATGTCTAAGACAAATTTTTGAAAATGGAAGATACAATTTTGGTCTGTAAGACAAAAATAGTTCAAATGTTGTCCCAAAAAATGACTACTACTTTTTGGCGGACAACAAAAGGATCAATTTGAAGATTGATACAAGGTATAAGATGGTTTATAAGGACATACATTGCATATTATCCATGTTTTATCCTCACTAACCTATGACCTACATATGCATTTATAGGTGACTCTCATAGAGGTCTAAAGGTGTTGCATGGATAATTTTGAGCATGTTGGAGAACTTGATAGAGGTTTAAAATTTGAGGAATTTAATAATAATCAATGGTAGAACTAGAGAGTGGAAATTAGACTTGATGAGTCATTTTCATATATGGAGAAAGAGTTTAGGGACTTATTACCTTAATTACTCTAAAAGAAGACCCTGTCCATTATTTGTGTCATCATATAATAAGGTGACATGGAGTATATATGAATTTTAATGATTCCATCATTAATCTATGTCATATTAGTTATGCCTTAACCAAAGAGAGTTAATGTTTGACTCCAATAAGTGATCAAGAGGAAGCCTCCATTTTAGACAATATTTCACCCTAGGTTTTTAGAGTTCTTTATAGTGCTTTGAACTTCAAATGATCTCATAACTCAAAGTAGAATGATAGAACTATATCTCCATGGAAAATGAAACTATTGAGATAAAAAGGACACTAGTGTTTAAGATAACATCAATAATATTTTAAGTATAAGGTATTGACCTATATCATCATCTACTGGTGTACCGTTGCATTCAAAATGTTCACCTATAGTCTAAATATAGGTACTATAAGTTCATGGTGTGAACTAAGAAATGGGAACTTTGAAAATATGAAAACCTATGGGTTGGAAGATGATTCCAAGACTTCAAAATATCCTATAGTTAAAATGCATTTTCAAGACCTTTTTTCTCTTAGAGTGGACATCAACAGTTGCACTATAGTATGACAATACACTAGATCATGGTAGATTAGAGGATGGCCTACAATGTATATGGTGTGAATATATCTAAATGACTATAGGATGGTATTAATTAATTAAATAATATAGTGGATCATGGTATATAAGGGTTTAATATAAAAGGTTCACCTACAGGCATACCTTTTTTAAGTAAGCACATAGTCACAGTTGACTGCAAATTAAGCTTAGGTCAGTAAAGAGTGTATTTTGAGGAGCTAGAAAGAAAGAATGGGTGATGTACATGATTATAACACCTTCACCATGGTTATACCAACATAATTAGATACTTATGCCAAGAAAATAGAGGTGGAAACTAAGCTCCAACCTTAACCTATAATTGACATGTAAACCCTGCACATAGTGAGTGTTACACAAACTACCTTAAGGGTTTTTGAAGAATTAGAAGGGCTATTGATGTGACCCAACCTTTAAATTAAGTGAATAGCATAATTAAGGAATATTTAATCCTATCATAATTTAAAATAACCTAAGATAATAGGGTAAGTTCACTCTATTATGTCTCAGATAGAGGGCACTCCTAGGGTAGAATACCATGTAGGTAAGAAGTGTGAAAGGTAGTATGAATATGAATAGAGTGTTGGATCACTAAATAATTGTTATGGAGATGTGTTGTACATTTAAAAACATATAAAATGTCTCACAATCATGACCAACCACTCAGAGGTGGTTGTGATAATCCAAGTACAGACTAAGCCTATTAGGCCTATACTAGGCTTAGAGACCTAAAGGAGTCCAATTCCATTTAAACACTAGAGGAGACTTGAAATTAATTGAAGGACATCCATGGGGAGGTATTAAGTATGTTATATCCATTAATTTGTATAGACTCACCATATTTTGGCCAAACATGATCCTTTTCATCTCAAGCTTGCACAAAATGTAGGGATTAGCTTGAGAGTATATGTTTGGAAGCTCATATCTGTATGAATTCTTAGCATTGGTTCTTGAGGAGATAGGATATTTTGGTTAAGGTCCTTAAAATATCCTAGTGAAATTTACTCATAGGTTCAACTTCAAACCTTTATGAACAATCCTTAAATGTCAAAACCACTTAAAACCCTCCAAAACCCTTGATAATGAACCAATGGGAAAAAAATATGGAAATTATTTGGTATTTTAGGAAAATCCCTCAATCTCCTTCCCATCAGATTGACTTATCCCTTATTTATATAAATAAGGTACAAAACTAGTTTTCTTGATAGTTTTTAATGTTTTACAAGCATAAAATATTTTAAAAGGATTAAGATCACTTTGGGGGATATAATAATACCTAATATAACTCTTAATTCTCATTTATTTCTTCAAAAAATCACACATAAACTTTTGCAAATACCATCACTTTAGGCATTCCAAACTAGCATAGTGAATGAAGAGTGATAACCAAGTGAGAAGGTGATAACTCCAATTGGGAGGCCTTTTAAGTTCTACGTAATTGATTTAGGGACATGAGAACTCTTGAAAAGTGTCATACCACCCCTTTTATGGATTGAATTTGAAAAATGAATACCATCTTTGTGATACGCATGAAGGATGATAGTGAATGCAGGGAGTGAGAAAACTTGTCTAAAATAAGGACAATGATTAATGGCACATATAATTCATGTTGGAGATTGTTATTACCCCCTTCATCATATTTCATGTGTGTAAACTATCCTTAGTCTACCTTGGATTTCTCAAGAGAAACCAATGGTGAGGGCAATTTCAAGAAGCCAACTGAGAGACCTCTACACCAAGTTTAGGGAGTTTGATGCTTATGAAGGACATTTATTAAAAAAATCATTTCATGGTATATTTAATACTCCATTATCATTCAAACATAACTCTTTTTCTCATCTTGACACCTATTCTTATGACTCTTGAGCTTCATTCTTCTATCTCTTGTCTCACATTCTATAAGTACTAGCCATTTTGGATCTTGTGGAATAATTCCACACCATGTATGGAAAATACCTACTAGTTTAATTTTGTAATTTAAATTTTAATAATATATTCAATCCCTTTTTGAGTTCATAAACATTTTTTCTAAGTGTGCAAAGTGATGTATGGTTAGGTCTAGTGATAAACAACTATGCTTCTCTTTTCTTTGTCCTTTCATGTTCATTGCAAGAGGTTCTCATTTTAACATGTCATATATAGTGTAGATATTGTGTTTGGCTCCATTAAAGTGTTAAAGTATCCTTAGAGTCTAAAATCTAGCCTCTGGTCCACTTACCTTGAGTTGTCTCATGAATTTTGCCTCTATATTGAAATACTAATGTTAGGATATTGTAAGACCTTGAAGCTAGTATTTTAGGTATTATTTCTTAGTGAAAAAAGTATGATGATCTTGTGGAAATAATTATGGTGTATCAAAACCTTCTAGTATTTTATTTCTATGCATATTTCTACCTCTTTTCCCATAATAAATCAATTAGCATAGGTGATAAGTAATTAAAGGTTAATTCAGGGAGATAACCCTTAAACCTAGATGTCTACCTCTACTATATGCAACCCATAGGCCTAGAGGAATTCAAATGTTGCCAAAATATTATAACTTGAACAATATCCTCTAGGGTGCATGATTTGACAAAAATAATTTTGTCACGCCTAGTGGGACCATTGTCCTAAAGATAACTTGTCAAGGCGAATGCTGGTCTTGATAACATCAGCTTTATATGGTGTGCTACTCAACATTTGGTGACTCCATTCAAGGTAAAATCTAGTTGTATACCATTATTTTGTCATATATTTTTGCTCGTACTTCATGGTCCTTACTAATTCATCTTATAGTAGAGTTTTCAATCCTATCAATCCACCTCTTCAATATGAACTTCCTCTTGAAGTTCAAAACCCTTAGCCTATTCTACCCTTTGAAGAGCAAGAGGACTTTGGTAGCCAAGAATACTAAGAGAGTGATGAAGAGATTGAAGAAAACATGGATAATCATCATGCCTTCCCATCCTTTAATAGTAAAAATGCAATCCATCTTGATGCCTATGATGACATTCCCCCTAATGCTATAAACAATGTTCCTACATTCAATGGTGAAGGCCATGTCACTCTTAGTGATCACATTTGGAATATATAAAATTTATGTAGTTTTCACAATGTCACTGAGGTTAATATTGATATTAGACTCCTTTTCACACCTCTTAGAGTAAAATTACTTTACTAGTATAGGAATTTACCCAGTGGTTTCATCACAACATGGAATGATTTTAGAGTGCTGCTAACATCAAGATTTAAGGACAAGAGTGAACACACTTAAATAATGTACCATCTCAATGTAATCCAAACAACCCCAAGGAGATAATGCAATTTTTTAATGAGAGGTTATAAAAAAAAATTTATAGGTTGCCTCCTCCCATGAGACCACTTGCTAGCTTTGTGTTTCCCACATACTTGAGGGCCAGTGGTATTAACATTGCCATCATGCTACAATCCATGGGTAGTTTCATTTACTTAAGGCACATGACCTTAGCATTAGAGCTAAGATTGGCTTCATTCAAGAAGGAAAGTTTCCTAAAAAAGTGTCCATGCCTTTGTTTCCAAGTATATCTGCTTATGTTTCAAGTGTGTCCCATGTTCTTAATGTTGACACTAATCCTAGAGTTATTCCTAAGAAGGTATAAGAGACAATTGATTGGAAGGAAAGATATCAAGCCTTAGAATCTCAAACCAAGAAAAATAATATTTAGTAAGGTGCTCATCAAAAACCTTATCCATATCATTAGAAATATAGTCAACAATATGGGAAAGGGAGAGGTCAAGAGCAGGCTAATTTCACTAGGCCTACCAATGTATACAATCCTACTTCAACCTCTAACACAAGAAAAATGGTACTGATGTATAGAAATATGATCCAAGGAGAAGAATGGAAACAAGGCAAATTCATGGATGTGAATGAAGGTGGAGAAAAAGATCTAGTTTCTCAAGTAGGAGTCACTCCTCTACTATCAATAGAACATGAAGTCCTAATGTAAGAAATTGAAGGTTGGCAGCCTCATGGAGAAAGCTTAATTAACTTCCTAGTTGAAGAAACTTATGTGATTAAGCAAGAAAATTATATTACAAACAATATAAGAGCTAAGATAAAGAATCTAGGGGTTGATAATAGTCTTCCTAAAATTTCATCTAGTCCTCTTACAAGGCAGCAAGGTATGACTACAAGCATGACACTCCCTAACACTCCTAAACCTCCTTCAAATCAAAATGTGGGAAGGTTTGTTCAAAGTGCTTCAATTCCTCAATATAAAAACACTCCATTGCCTCTAAGGACTCAAGAAAAGATAATAAATTATACTATAAACATTATATATTCATTGAAGAGTACAAAGGCATCCATTTCCCTTTGGGATGTCCTTCATGTGCATGGCAAAAAAGATATCTTAAAATAATAGTTGTCCACTATCCATGCTAGTCGTCCATCATCAAGAAATGGTCATGGTCATGTAGTTATTACTAATGACCCTAATAAAATTATAGAACCATGTACCAAATATGATAGGCCTCTACCTTTCTACCTCACTCTCTTTGTGGGAGACAAACTAGTCCACAACTACATAGTTGATAGTGGAGCTAGCACATCAGTGATGCCAAAGGTTATAGTTGATAAATTAGGCTTAAAGTATGAACCATCCCTTAAAAATGACATTCATAAGGAATAATATGACTTATGGCAAAGGTTAAATGCCATAAGTTAAGAGTTTGAACATCTAGGTAATATTATCCCTCCTCTCAGGAAGTGTATATATGATGAGTGTGTTAATAAGACTAACGAGTAGGTTTTTGAGTGTTTTATTGAGAAAGAAAGATAAAGGTTAATTAAGCATGAAAGTAAGTGTCTTACTACTATTCAAGAGATTGCAGTCATGGAAAATAATAGTGAACTCAATGTAGATGTGTTTCTACTTAAGGAATAACTAATACCTCAATCTAAGGTAGAACAACATTCATGAGTGTTGAAATATGTTGAAGATGAATTTGATGATTGTACACATAAAGTGCATTATGTATTATAAGAGATTAAAGTTGAGGCAGTTGTCATATCTCCAAATCTACAATTTGAATAACATCAAATTGATATTATAGAGATAAACTTAATTGCATCTCCAAACAAGTTCCTTGGAAATCAAGAAGAAGCATTCATGAAAGTCTGAGGTAGTCCAATTGTAGGCATGATAAGATGTAGGGATGGTAAGCCATTTCATCATCTACTTAGTCAAGAGTTAGATGATTAACATACATCACATGAGAAATTGCTTTCATGGAGTGAAAAATATGCAATAAAAACCATCTTTGACCCTGGTTAAAGCAAGGTAAGTTGTTTTTCACCTCAAGAGTGAGGTCTTGTAAATACTAGGTTAGGTGTGTGTCTTTATTTTAGTTGTTTGTGTGTTCCATAAGTGTTTTTGAGAACACAGGTTTGTTTCCTTGGTATGTATCATTTTATGTGTATTTTATATTATTTGGTGTGGTTTCAAAGGAAATTGAGTGTCAAAATTTTTCATAAGTGACTCCATATCCTAATGGATTGGAGAAGGATATTGGTCTTGGTATAGCAAACATACCACCCCTAAGAAGTCGCTAAGAAGGTTGACTATTTTGACCACAAGTCAAAATAGGTCAACTCTATATAGTAAAAAACTTGATATAGGGGTATATTAGGATGTAGTATGGTGTTACATGGTCTTATTTGATGTCATTTTGTATGTTATTAGTCTTGGTTATAGTCATATTTAATCCTACGTCATTTCATGTCACTATAGGGTCATATTTGAGCTATTATTGAAGGTTGTATAGTTTTTATTGGTATAAAAGTGTTCTAGATCATCCCTTAAAATATCATATGTCAGGTTATTATTAGTAATGTCAGTAATAACTAAAAAAATTGTAGGTATTAAGTTAGATCAAGAAAATATTTATAAAATAGAGGGGTTTGGTAGTCGTATGACCTATGCAAGTGTTTTGGCATGTGTGTAAGATTTTAAAATGTCTATTAATATTAATTTAGTTTAATTATATGTTTTATCTTTTGTGTAAGTCTTAAAATTCACCTAAATCCATTTCAATTTTCATCACTTCACTAGGCATATAAAATTGGTCAACAAATTTTCTCATGGTACCAACAACAAGAGTTATTTGAGGTAAAATGCCTTTGAGAGATGTTAATAAACTTATTTTACTTCCATTTAATGGTATGAGTTCAAATATTAGTTTTCCATGATTTATGAACTAATGCTAATAAGTTGACTACTCCTTTTGGCATGCTTATCCCCACACCCTACAGGTTTTCTCATTGTTTGAGCTTGTCCATATAAACCACTAGATGAAATTCTTTCTAGGATATGTGAACATAATTATTTCATGGTTTTCATCTTTGAGTGAATGTTTAGAGGTGAATTTATTAGTGAAATATCTTATGTTTCTATTTGAGATCACCAATGAAGTTACAAGCATGTTCATCAACTACGAGGGTTTTCCTTTCCTATAGTGGTTTCAAGAAAAAGTGGATATGTTATTTGAACCTTTAAGGTTTAATGAAAACCAACTTCCTTTCAAGGCTTAGTATCAAATGTGTCACATGGAGGTAACAATCAAAGAACATGTTAACATAGTTAGTATTTTCCATGACTACCATTCAAAGTTAAGTGAATGAAAGAATTTACATAGCCATGGTAATGTAAAGAGAAAGTTTCAAGTTGGTGAGAACCTTTTCAAGGTAAAATCAACATGATATAACATCTAAACATTTCTTTTGGATACATTCTTTACCAATTCAAACTTTATACACAGTCCTACACCTTTGATGGACACTTACAGGTGCCCTATTGGAGGTTAATCACATTGAAATGAGGACATGATAGCTAGTTTGAGGTAATTCAAGGTTAAAAAAATAAATTTGAAGATTTATAGGAGGTCTAAGATGGATTATAATTTCATACACTATGCATATTATCCATGTCTTATCCTCACTACCCTATGATCTACATATGCATCTACAAGTGACTCTCACAGAGGGATAAAGGTGTTGCATGGAGAAGTTTGAGCATGTTGGAGACCTTGATAGAGGTTTAAAAGTTCAAGAGTATCATATCAATAAATGGTAGAACCATATAGTGGAAACCAGACTTAAGCAGTCATTTTCATATATGGATAAAGAGTTTAGGGACATTTTACCTTAATTCCTCTGAAACCTTGTCCATTCTTTGTGTTATCATAGAATAAGGTGACATGGAGTCTAGTTAAATTTTAATGCCTCCATCATGAATCCCTATCATAAGAGTGATACCTTAAATAAAGAGAGTGAATTTTTGACTCAAATAAGTTATGAAGAGGAAGCCTCCATTCTATCTATTATTTCACTATAGGTTTTTATTGTTCTCTATAATGCTTTGAACTTCAAATGATCTCATAATTCAAAGTACAATGATATAAGCATCTCTCCATGGTAGATGACACTATTGAGATAAAAATGATAATAGTGTTTCAAATAAAATTAAAAAGAGTTGAAGTATAAGTTATTGACCTATATCATCGTCTATAGGTATACCCTTGCCTTTAAAAAATTTGCCTATAGTATGAATGTACGTACCTACAAGTTAATGGTGTGAACTAAGATATGGGAACCCTAAAAATATTAAAATTTTTAGCTTGTAAGATGATTAAAAGACTTAAAAATATCCTATGAGGTGTAACACAAGGTCCAAGAGTTTAAATTCATCTTCAAGACCTTTTTGATCTTAGAATGAACATCTACAGTTGGATTATTATATGACAAAACAATAGATCATTGTGGTTTAGAAGATAGCCTAGCATGGATATGGTGTGAATATATATAAATGACTATAATATGGTATTAATAACTTTAATAATATGGTGGATAATGGTATATAAGGGTTTACTACAAAAGGTTCACCTATAGGCATACCTTTTCTAAGTAATCACACAATCACAATTGACTGCAAATTAAGCCTATGGCAGTAAAGAGTGAACTTTGAGGAGTTAGAAAGCAAGAATGGGTTATAAAACTGATTGGAAAATCTTAACCAAAATTATACCAACCTCATGAGATACATAGTCTAAGGAAAAATAAGTGAAAAATGATCCTAAGCCTTAACTTACAATTAACACATTAACCCTGCACACATTGAGTGTTACATAGTCTGCCTTGAGGGTTTTTGAGGAAATGGAAGGCTTAATGATGTGACCCAACCTTGAAATTAAGTACAGAGGGTCCCTAATACCTATTTAATCATCTCATACTTTCAAATCACTTGAGATAATAGGCTAAGTTCCCTCTATTCTATCTCAGATAGAGGGCACTCCCAGGTAGAATACCCTGCAAATGAGAAGTGTGAAAGGTAGGAGGAAGATGAATAGAGTGTTTTATCACTAAATAAATTTTTAAGGATATTTTTTAGACATGGAAAACATAAAAATTGTCTCACATTCATCACCAATCACTTAGAGGTGGTTGTGAGAAGCAAAACACAGTCTAAGTCTACTAGGCCTAGACTAGGCTTAGAGACCTAAAGGGGTCAAATTCAATTTATAACATTAGAGGAGGATTTAAATTAATTTAAGGGATTTAATGTGGAGATATGAAGTATGTTAGATCCATTAATTTTTAGTTACTCACCATAGTTTGGCCAAACATGATCATTTTTACCTCAAACTTGCATAAAATGTAGGGATGAGATCAAGAGGCTAAGTTTGGATGCTCACATTTGTACAAATGATTAGAATGGGAGATTGAGGAGTTAGGATATGTTGAAGAAGGTCCTAAACACAATCCTAGTGGAATTTCATAGGTTCAATGTCAAGATTTTATGAATAATCCTTATGGGTCAAAACCACTCAAAACTCTCCAAAACCCTTGTTAATGACCCGATGGGAAAAAAGAAGGAAATGCATCCAAGAGGGATAGTTTTGGTAGGGAAATGTTTTGGGATTGTAGACAACTCCCTGATGATCCTTTCCATTAGATTTAATTCTACCGTATTTATACAAATATGGGACCAAACTAGTTTTCTTCATAGTTTTTGATGTTTTGTAAGTACAAAAGAGTTTAAAAGGACAAGGATCAATTTTGTGGATATATTAAGACCTAATATAACTCCTCATGCTTATTTATTTCTTCATAAAATAACACAACTACCTCTACAAACACCTTCACTTAAGGTAGTTCAAATTGACATAGTTAATGAAGAGTGATCATCAAGTGAGAAGGTGATAAATTTAATTAGGAGGAATTTTAAGGTCTTCCTAACGGATTTAGGGACAAGAAAACTCTTGATGGGTGTCATACCACCCCATTTATGGATTGTATTGGAAAATAAAATACCATCTTAGTGCCAAGTGTGAAGGATGAGTGAAAGAAAGATGATAGTGATTATAGGTAGTGAGAACAATTATACATAAGAAGATCAATGATTAGGGGCACATCCAATGCATGTTGGAGATATTTATTAACCCCATTATCATAGTGAATATATGGAAACTATACCTAGTCTTCCTTAGAGGTATTAAGAGAGCCCAATGATGAGGTTAGTTTCAAGAATCCAGCTGAGAGATATCTATGCCATATTTAGGGAGTTTGATGTTTCTAAGGAACATTTTTCCAAACACACCTTACATGGTCTATTTTATAATACATTATAATTCAAACATAACTATTTATCTTATCCTGACACCTATTCTTCTAACTCTTGAGCTTCATTCCTCTCTCTCCTTTCTCACACTTTATAAGTACTAGCCATTTTGGCTCTTGTGTACTAATTCAACACAATGTATGACAAAGCTTTGATGTTTGAGGTTTTAATTTCCCTTTTAATAATATATGTAATATTGTTTTTAAAAATCTTGTTTAAGTGTGCAAAGTGATTTATGGTGAGGTCTAGTGATAAACAACTATCCTTTTCTTCTCTTTGTCTTTTCATGTTTGGTGTAAGAGGTTCTCATTCTAATAGGTCATTATTGGTGTCTTAGATTTCACCCTAGATGAGTAAGGAGATTGTTCAATTCCTCTTATATAAATATAGTTAAACAATGAATTTAGGTTGTGGGTCACATAAACTTGGGTCAAACCTCTGAAGAACACCTACTTCCTTATAGATCTATCACCTAAAGTAGACCTAAACTAACAATTTGTTGGAGAAGGGGAGAAAGAGTAACAAATATATATGAAAGAATATAAAATAAGCTGAAGCACTTATAATTAAAACTCTTATATTTTTCACAAGACACACTATAAAACACATTCAAGACAAAAGAAGATCAGTCCCATATAAGTATTTCATAATAAGGCATTGACCAACTATCAAACTAGCATGAGAGGGTAGATATCCACTTCCAAGCTGATAAATAAACTCTATATTGAAATTAAAATTCTCTGTGAGGACTAAAAATCACTTAATGAAGGTGAGGAAACTTAGACATAGGCAAGGAAAACATATATTCACTTAACCATAGTACATGAATTCATAGAACACACTTCAATTTAGTTTTGAAAAAATGATGGAATTCATTCTTTATTACATCAAAAGGTGTTACAATACAAATTTCATCATAGACTAAGCAAACCAAATCATAAGATTCTATTTATCTGAAAAATATTAGAGATTTATTGTCTAAAACATTTCTAGAGAGAGCTACAATGTGGAATAATATGGAACATATATAGAAAAGGGGGAGAAGAGAGGGGAAGCTATGATGGATTAACACCAATTCGAGGCTGTTGAGTCATGATATTATCAAGAAGGAATCAATATTTTAAAAGATCTATAAAAAAATTGAATGCCCATTATCTTTATCTATCTACTAGGTTTCCTCCTTGGAATTCCATGCCACCTTCTACTTGATCTACTACTAAGGACAAACTTCTCATATCTTATAACTGACAACTTCATGCCACATCTACTTTAGATGGCCATAGGTACCTATTTATAAAACATGTGACCATATAAAAATATGAGACACTTCTCCAGAATCACATTTATGTTTGTATTTGCTCCAAATTAAACATAGGTCCACCATAAATAAAAAATAAACCCAATATATTAGTTTTCACATAGTCACAATATCCATGAAAGTCTTACATATATTTAGTCTTGTTTAATCTTTGTATCAGGCCTAAAAGACCTATTTGCCTCTAGACCATGTGAGATCTAAGAAGCTACTACACATGAGGATATTCAATCTGAAAGAGTAATGAACACATTAATGGAATAATCCTACAATAGGGTTGATAGGTTATAAATTATCAACTAGAGGTGTGATGTAAACTTTAATAGTGACATAGCTTTATCCTTGACCATCTATGACTACATTTGTTGTTGATCAAGCTCTTATGGTGACGTGGATCTTTGAATTCTTCATTCACCTGGGTCGAAAACTTGTTCATCAACCTCCACCAAAATATTCTAGATTTGAAATTTGTTTATTTTTGTGAATTTTAAACTTGGACCTATCAATTTATGCTAAATTATCTTCTCCTTATTGGTCTTTAGGATATGTTGACTCCTTGACTTTAACTCCCATTATTAGATCTAAATGTATGAATGAACATGAGCCTTTATTCTAGATCCTCTAACTCTTTGAATTTAGATCACACCATTAGATATAGATTTAAAAATTAACATGAACCATATATCTACCTAGGACCCACCACTTGAACTCAAATGGCTAATTCACAAGGCCCAAATTTGACATCTGTGTGCTCATATTTGATATCTACGTGAACATCTTAGAATTTTTAAACCATAATAGTTATTTTACATGGCTTAAATTTGATATTTTCAAGCCCATCATTTGACATATGCATGACCATCATTTACCTCCACATGATCGTCACGTTTTTAACCCCAATGGTTAATTATTGAGGCTTAATTTTGATGTTCACGCAACCATCTTCATCTACTTTTTCCACTTTGAAGGTTTATATCTCAAGATAAAGAATTCATCGAGACATGAAATTTGTAGAGGATGATAACTAAATGAATTTAATCATGTCCATGCATTTATTTTGGCTTGATCAACTCTCTGGGTGAACTTATTAAATGCACAACTAACTTATTACACTCATTCTTGCATGACATCCTGATGATGGTCTGGTCTCTTAAAATCATGAAATTTCAACTTTAAGCCTATTTAAAGTGTTTAAAAATGTTAAAAATGATATGTGGTATCCTCTTTAAGTCTATATACTCCTTGTAACATTAGGTCACTCTTCAATCAAGACTCTGTTCAGTTTCTCATTATGAACTAGGCATGTAGGCCAAATTTGGCCAACATCTTTGATGACTTGGCTAAGAAGCATGCCTACTATGATTGAGAACTAAGACCATTTATGTGAATATAATCCATGACTACAAGAAAAACTATTGAATTGAAAGGACAATTAATTCTACCAAAAAGGGAAAGAAACAAACTTTAAAGGGAAACTATCCTAACAAAATAGATGTGTAAACAAAACACTTATTTCAGACACCATAAAACAAACTAATGTGTTAGAACAACACATGGAGGAAAACAAGAGAAATTAACTATGTACATGAAACTTAGCTTCCTCAAAAATAGTATTTCAAATGTGTCCTATTGACTAGGATAAGAAGTTCCTCACTATCTATATTTTCAATTTAGAAGGCATTATGGAATTTACAGCTGGAGACTGTGTATGGACCACTATAAAGAGAGTAAAAATTTATATGCCTTCCTAGCTTAGCTCTATCCTAATCCCACTTAAGGACCAAATATCCCTCTTTGAAGTCTTTTGAAGAAGTTTCTTTATCAAAATATCTCTTCACTTGTGGTTGATGGGATTTCATGGCTAACATGAGATGATGTCTTGTCTCTTTTAGCTCGATGAGCTCAACATACTGATTTCCATTGGATCATTCTTCAAAATCTCAAGTTGATGCATTAGTTCTAAAGTAATAAATTCAAGATAAATGGGCATTATTTCTTCCTCACCATATACCAAATTATATGGAGAATTGGATATTGATCTCTTATAGGTGATCCTACCAATGCATAGAGCTAGCTTCAATTTGAGATGCCATGACCTCTAATTGTTTTAAATAGTCCTAATGATATTAAATAGGTTCTTATTATTGGAATCAATGAGGCTATTACTTTGTGGATAATACTTTGATGAATTACTATGAAAAACACTATGTTGAACTTCCTATTAGTTGATTCTAGACCCCAAAAAATCCATAGCATTGTCAAAATAATGGTTTAAGGGGATCCAAATCTAGTAATCAAACCTTCATATATATCCAGAACATTAGACTCATTGTCTTCTTTCGCTGCTACTGCTTTTGTCCATCTAGTAAAATAATCTGCAGTAGTCAATATCCATTTATGTCTTCAGCTTGAAGGGGGGTTAATGAGACCAATAATGTCTAATCCCCATTGAACAAAGGGTTTATTCACTAAAATTGGTTAGAGAGCCAAGGCTACAAGTTTCACCTTTACAATAAACATAGCACATTGTCTACATTTCCTAACCCATGCATGATAATCACCAAATATGTTTGGCCAATAATACCCACCTCTCATGATATTTTTGGCTATTGTTCTAGTTTAAAAATGTCTTGCACCATGTCCATCATGGAACTTCTTAATAAATCTCTATGTTTGACCTAGATCTATGCATATTATCAACATTCCATTGATATCTTTCTTGAACAAAACACTCTCAACAAGGATAAAATGAATTAACTGCAATCTAAAATATCTCCTTTTTGAAGGGGTTAGATGAGAAGGATAAATACCATTCTAGAGGTATCTTACCATGTCTTAGAACCAAGTGGAAGGTGAGGTGTAGTCATTTGACACCATAAACATTCCATTAGCCTCTTCTAAGTATTGGGCTATATGTTCATAAATTCATTTGCTTCTAACCAGATTTGTGACCTTGATCTCCACATCATAATCCATTACCTTAGTTATCCAACCAGCTCTTTTATCATTTATATCCTTGCTCATGAGAAAATATTTGATACTTGGATGTGCAACCATCAGATGTATCTTATTATTGGAAAATAATTATCCAAACATGTTACGAGACCTTATAATTGAAATTACATTCTTCTCAACAAAAGAGTACCTTGTTTCATATTCTTCCAAGCCTTGACTGAACAAGGCTATTGGTTGCTATAAAGCCTCTTAATTCTACTGCATGAGAATACATGAAATTATGTCAATGTTAGTATAGGTTTAAAATAAGAAATCCATTGTGAAATTAGGTTTTATGACTGTAGGAGCATTGGTTATGGCTTTCTCAATCTCTTCAAAGCTCCTCACTCCTTTATTTGACTAGCCAAAACTCTAACCATTCTTTAGCGTGGATGTAAGTGACCTAGATAAAGTGGCAAAATATAAAATGTACCTTCTTATAGAATTGATCTTGCCTAAGAAGATTTGAAAATATTTATTATGTTTAGGCAAGGAAAGTGCAAAATTGAATCTATCCTATTAGGATCTATACTTGTATCATGTTTTAAAATCACATGTCCTAGAAGCCTACCTTCATGAACAGATAAAACACACTTTTTGGGATTAAGAGACACCCCAAATTTCTTGCACCTTTCAAACACTTGTATGATAAGAATTATGTGATCATCTACATTCTCAAAGAACACTATTATGCCATCTAAATAAGAAAGTATAAAATTGTTGAGGAGACCCTAGAATGCCATATACATGGCTTTCTGAAAAGTTACTCCAGCGTTGGATAAACCAAAAGGCATATTTATATATGCAAATGTCCCCCACTTTATGGTGAAGGATATTTTGAATTGGTATTATTCTTTGACCAAAATTTGATTGTAACCACTATTTCCATCCAATATGAAGAACCTTTATAAACCTACAACCAACTGTAAATTCCTCTGTATTGATGGCAATGGGTAGTGGTCTTTAGGGATGCTTTGTTTAAGTCAATAAAATAAACACAAAGTATAATCTCACCATTATTTTTTCATACTGGAACAATATTTTCCACCCAAGTTGAGTACTTAATTGGAAATATTATAGCTCACTCAGTAAGCTTATGAAGCTCAAATCTTATCAAAGGCTCAAGCTTTAGATTAATAGGCCTTTATCTTTATTTTATTGGCTTAGTCTCATCTTCTAACTCAATGGTGTGTTGAAATAGAATTGGATCAAATAATTTGAGGTCACTATAATACCATGCAAAGACATCTACAAAAATTAAACATAACTTAATGAAACTTTCTTTTTTTGGAGTACAAACTTTTCCCAACTTCAAGTTCTTACCAGTTGCAATTTCCACATTTGTATAGTGTTATACCTTTGTTGACAATGTATTTTTTTCTTTCTCAACTCATCATCTCTACTAAATATATTTTCAAGTGTAACCAACCCTTTGGGAAACTTATTTGTCTTCAGTTGCATAGTCTGGTCATGATACTGCTGCAAGAGCTTGTCTTGGTTCCTTGAAGAAGTTTCATCTTCTTCTTACAAGAAAATAAAAATATGATTGTCATCTTCAAACAATTGCCAATTTTCATAGTTATCTAGAATAGAAGGTCTTACAATGACTTTGATGTGTCACTTAACCTTTTAATTCTTTATATCATTTGGGATACTGAATTGTGACCTAATGGCAACCACCCTATCTACATGTTTGTTCTCATTTCTTGATATGGCACAAGTATTAAAATATTGAAAGTACTCAATTAAGTATCATACTCTATGATTAGAAAACCTAATAAATGGATTATTTCATATATTTAGACCTCTTACTTGGTGGACTACTAGTTCACTATCAACAAAGTCTTATAAGGTATTGACCTTTATCTTTCTTTCCCATTGTAAACCATGAACTAGTGCTTCATATTTAGCAACATTATTTTAAAAACCAAAATAAAAATTGAGAGAAGAGAAATACGTTTGATTATATGGAGAAATCAACATCATTCCAGCCATAGTGCCATATTTTTTCCTTGATCCATCAAAATATAGTTGCCACAGGCCATCAACAAACTCATCATCCTTCATCAAGGCTAAAATTGGTGTATCTTTTTCATGAAAGAAATAAACCCCAAGTCCTACTTCAATTAACTTATAAGGATCATGTTCATGAAAATTAGATTCCCATTCATCAAGGAATAGATCTATAACTCCATATAGAGGTGACTTAGTTTCTACTTCACTATTTTCCAGTACCTTATCTGAGATAGTATAAATAGTGTTCACCATACTTGGCATATATGGCTAAAAATGGAAATATGCAATAGTTTCAAAATGTATTGTTACCTTAATATCACACCTGGTCCTAAACATCAAATATGTCTAATTAGTTGATAAGTATCCCCCTCTTTGAGGTAAAGTCCCTTGAAATATACATGGCAAAATACGGAGGCAAGTCCACTACAACGACATCGTATTGAATGGTAACATTGGGACAAGCATGTAGTGTCAACTTTAGATCTTTAATGATGCCTATTATATTTTTTGGTGACCCATCTATTTGAAATAATACTTTAGTATTTGGCTCACAAACAAAACCAAATTTATTTATAATGTGTTTAGGCATGATAGTGCTACTAGCTCCACTATCTACCATAAAATTATGAACTAAACAATCACCAACTATCAAAGAGAGGTAAAAGGATGAGTCTTATTTGATTTTACATTGGTTTGGTCTAACTTTATCATTTTATATATCTATTGATATTGTTGCTTGGTTGGCTAGTCTTACTTAGCTAAAATAACACCTTGTTTCTCAATTGGTTCTTGAGACACCTTGAGAGCTGAAAGATCTTGAATGAGCATGTCATTTTTCCTAGAATAACAAGGGAATTCCACATGATAATTATAAAATTATATTTATTTATCTAATCTATTATACTGAATGAGGTTCCACTAACCTTTGGAGACACTTTGTGAACTACTGGTTATTATCTAAATAGAGGAACTTGAGGGATCTTCCCAACTTCTAAATTTTGATTCTTCTATGCTATATGGGTAGTAGGTTGATAATTTATACTCTTGGGAACAATGTTATGAGTACTAGAAGTATTTCTCACATCTTGAGCTTCCTCAACATCTCTTATTTTAGCTCTAGTTAGAGTTACAACTTGACGACTTGTGTTGTTAGTCTCACCAATCTGATTAAATACAACATGATCTTCTATTTTAATTTACATTAATGGTATCAGGTTGCCATTGAACTTGTTGAACCTCTCCTTAGGGTATCAATTTTGTCTATTGATATTGACATGTTTAAAGAGAAAACTCTTCTTATGTCATTGTGGTATGTAATAAATTGTGATACCAAGGATTGGTTTTGCATATCATTGGGATTAAAAGGTTGCCAACCTTGATCTTGTATCAAGTTATTTTGAGGAGGTGTCAAAAAAATGGCTTTTAAACTAGAGGGTACATTATGGTCAATGGATGCATATGGTTTAGCTTGGGTTATGGCTCCTTGAGATTGATAGGGTGGTCTATTTTATCTAAAATGTTGATAAGGAGGCTTTTGATTATTTAAGGGTTGATAGGTGTTCTAGTTTTGTTGCTGATAAGACCTACCCTGCTACTGTTGTCTCTTGAGTTGAACTATCTCATTTCCAAAATCTTGTAACATACTTTTAAAATCTCCAATCTCACTATCCTAACTAGAAGGGGTTACAACTTGTTCTTTGGGATATGAAATAAGAGATATAGATGGGATTTGAGGAACTTGAGGGGGTGGAATAGGTTGTAGTTCTAGAAAAATAGTCATTAAAGTATTTGGAGAAAGTTTACCATCTTGTATCAAGCTATTATATGCTCTTATTTCAATCTCATAGGCATTTGGCAAAGTATTACCCATCATGGACTGTATCATCACACTAATATTAGAATTATGGGATTTTATAAAGTATAAGAATGCATATTTTGGGGATGGTCTGACCAATTTAGGTATCTTAGTCCATGTCTTTTGGAATCTAAGGATGAAATCAAACATGAATTCATGGGGGTATCTTTCAATGTTAGCCAACTATTCAACTAAGGATAGATGATCATAATTATCTTCTAATTTATTGACTAAGGTTGCACCTAACTCATCCTAGGTAGCAATGAAGGTCAAAGGAAGATTTTTGTACCATTGCAATGCTTTTACTTTGAAGGAAGCAACAAGAAATCTGATAGCCACATTATCTTGAACAACACTATGAACATAACAAAGGTTGGAAACATCTTGGATATGCTCAATAGTAATTATTTTATCCCATTCTCTTGAGAATAAAGGAATAATTGTAAGGGTAGACACATGAATGACATCATATTGGGTTAAATTCAGGGGACTAGCCCTATTGAATGGAACAAATATTTTATTCCTGATAACCATATGGGTAATGGGGATTTGGGTAATGAGGACAATAGATTGGAATAATACAATAGGATGACTAGGAGATGAATAATTCCTTTGAGGATAAGGAATTATCCTATTGAATCTTGATTTTTGATAAAAATTTGAAGGCAATTCAATGTATTCAAAAAGAGTACCTTTACTTGTTGATCTTTTTGTAATATTTGGCATGAAATCACTATCTAAATGATGCGAATACAACTTGAATAATATTCAACTTTTGATGATGGTAGATGTCTCCTCTTGCTGCAATTTCTTCTTCTCAATCTGTAAACTTCAACTATGCCAAAGAAAATTTTGTCCCACCAAGTGTACCAAAATTGTTGGTGTTCTAGATTGCACCCTAGATAAGTAAGGATATTATTCAATTACTCTTACACACATATAGTCCAACATGGGAATGACCTTAGGCTGTGGGTTACATAATCTTGGGTCAAACCTCTACAGAAGGCCGACTTCCTTATGGATCTATCACCTAAGCTAATAATTGCTTGGAAAAGGGGAAAAAGAGTAACAATAATATATGAAAGCATATAAAATGAGGTGATGCATTAGTAATTGGAACACTTATAATTTGAAAAGGACATATTATTAGACACATTCAAGACCAAAGAATATCAATCCCACGTAAGAATTTCATAATACAACATTGACTAGATATCAAACTAGTATGAGAGGGAAGATATCCACTTTAAAGATAATCAATAAATGATATATTACACTTAAAATGATCCGTGAGGACTAAAAATCACGTAATGAAGGTGAGGAAACTTAGACATATGTAAATAAATCATATATTCACTTAACCACTACATGAATTCTTAGAACACACTTCAATTCAGTTTCACAAAAATGATAGAATTTAGTCTTTATTGCATTAAGAGGTGTTACAGTATAAATTTTGGTATATCCTGAGCAAGACAAAGTATAAGAGTTTATTTATCTAAAAAAACTTATAGATTTATTATCTAAAAAACTTCTATAGAGACCTATAATGTAGAATAAGATGGAACATATATAGAAAAAGGGTAGAAGAGAAGGGAACCTGTGATGAATTAGCACCAAATAGAGGCTGGTAATTCATGATCTTATCAAGAAGGAATCAATATTTTAAAATATCTATAACAAAATTGAATGCCCATTGTACTTATTTATTTACCATGTCTCCTCCTTGGAATTCCATGCCACCTTCTACTTGATCTGTTGACAAAGACACAATTCTCATATCTCGAAACTAAAAAATTCATGCCACATCTACTTTGGATGGCCATAGGTACTTGTTTATCAAAAATGTAACCATATCAAAATATGAGACACTTCCCCATAATCACATTTATGTTTTATTTCCTCCAGATTGAACATAGGTCCACCATAGATTGAAAACCAACCCAATTTATTAGTTTTCACAAAGTCTCAATATCCATGAAAGTTTGATAGGCATTTAGTCTTGCTTGATCTCTGTGTCAGGCCAAAAAAGATACATTCTTCCTCTAAACCATGTGAGATCTAAGAAGCTACTGCATGTAATTATATTCAATCTAGAAGAGAAATGAACACATAAATGGAGTAATCTTGTAACAAGCTTGCAGATTCTAATTATCAACTAGAGGTCCTGTCTAAAATTTAATGGTGACAAAGATTTATCCTTGACCATCTTGCATGTATGAATGCATATGATTTTGACAAAGATCTAATGGTGATATGGATCTTTGAAATCTTTGTTCACCTAGGTCAAACACTGGTTCATCGACCTCCATTTAAATATTTTAGATTTTCCCTTTGATTATTGGTTTTTTATTACTAACTTAGACCTATCAATTTGTGCCAAACTATCTTATCCTTATTTATCCCTAGGATACGTTGACTTCTTGACTCTAACTTTCACCATTAGATCTAGATGTACAAATTAATGTGAGCCATTGATCTAGATCTTTTTACTCATTGAATTTAACTCACACCATTAGATATAGATGTATGAATGAATGTACACCATATATCTTCTTGGGACCCACCATTTGAACATAAATGGTTAATTCACAAGGCCTAAATTTGATGTATGTGTTCCTGCATTTAACATCTGTGCAAATGTCTTAGGATTTTTGAACCCCAATAGTTATTTTCTATGGCTTAAATTTGATGTTTGTGGACCTATAATTTAACATCCTCATGACCATCATTGACATCCATACAACTGTCACATTTTTGAACCTCAATGGTTAATTACTGAGGCTTAATTTTAACACTTGTACGACCATCTTCATCTACTTATTCTACTTTAAAGGCTTATATCTCAAGATAGAGAATTCATCGAGACATTAATTTTGTAGAGGATGATATTGGCATGAATTACATCATGTCCATGCAATTTTTTTGGCCTAAGAGGTTCTCTTGGTGAACTTATTAAATGCATAAACAACTTATTCCACTCACTCTTACATGATATCCTGATGATGGTTTGGTCTCTTAAGATCAACAAATTCACACATTATGCTTATTTAAGGTGTTTCAAAGGGATCTAATTTCTATGTGATCTCCTCTTGAAGTCTATATGATCCTTGTGACATTGAGTCACTCTTCAATCAAGACTCTGCTCAGCTTCTCATTTTAAACTAGGAATGTAGGTCAAATTTGGCCAACAGTCATATAGAGTGTAACTAGTGTGTTTCGCTTTGTTTAATTATGAAAGTGTTTATAGATTTAACATTTTGACCTCTAGTCTACTTTTCTTGAGTTGTCTCATGCATATCACCTTTATATTAAAATTTTAGTGTTAGGATATTCTAAGACCTTGAAGCTAGTGACGTAGGTATTTTTTCTTATTAGTGCAAAAAATATGATGATATTATGGAAATCTTTATGGTATATCACCCCCTTAGAATACTTTATTTCCATGCATATTTCTACCTCTTTTCCAACAAGCAATTATTTATAATAGGTGTTAATCACTTAAAGGTTAATTTAGGGAACAAAACCTTAAACCTAGAGGTCTACCTCTACTATAGGTAACCTATAGGCATAGAGGTATTCCCATGTTGCCGAAATATTGGAGTAGGCTTAAACAACCTCCTCCATGTTACAATATTTGGTGACAACAGTTACCATCTTATCCTATATATATGGATTAAACTATGATTATAGACATCGATTAACTATCCTATTTTTTTAGGTACTATATTTAAGCTTAGAAAAGGGTCTATGCCTAAATAGATATCTCATCATCCAAATTTACATAGGTAAATCTATTGATCTTATAATTCATCTATTAAATGCCAATTTTAGTAGAATATTAAAGTGACATTAGTATAAATCCATATTTTTTCATTATAGATAAAAAATTATTTTCATCGATAATAAGATATGTAAAATTTTAAATATCTTATTTCATGTAAAAATGTATAACTAAATAAAAACTACACTAGCTACCACTCCTTAGTCTTTACTCCTAATATAATTCCATTTTCTTGGCCAGCTTACATAATAAAAATATGCAATTGAGATTTATATATAAGAACATGATAATATAAAAAATTCAAGGATCATTTCAAATAAAATTTGTAGTGGAAGTCTATGAGGATAAATTTTGTCATCATGAGTTTGAGAACCCCATCAATTAGAGTTTAAATGAAATCCATTGTCTATATGGATAGTCTTTTATTGGTTTATATTAAAGGGATTAAGTGTAATTCTTTTTTATTTATGTATTGTATGTACATTGATGTAATTAAATCAAATTGTTGTATACCAGCATTATCTATATATTAGAGGGATAACATGCAATGATTTTTTATATGCATTGTTTGTATATTGAAGGGATCACATGCAATGCATTTCCTAGGATTAAATGCAATGCACTATATGTGAACTTTATCTATTGGAGGGAGTATATACCCTATAATATGAAGTCTTCCCAAGGATAAGATCTCTTCAATGAAGATTGAATACAATGGATTTTTATGTATGCATTTTCTATAATTAAAGGGATTGTATTGAAGGGATTAAATTCAATGATTATTTAAATGAATTATCTATATATTTAGGGGATTACATGCAATGAATTTTTTGAGTGCATTAAATAGGATTAAATGTAGTGCGTTATGTGTATACTATTTATATATTGAATGAAGTATACCTTGTTAAATGTAATGCATTATATGGTCAATTTATATATTGAAGATAGTGTATCTTATTAGAAAAATATTTTTATATATTATTATGTGTAAAGAATACTCACAAGCTCACTCAACTCATAAAGATAAAAACTCAAGTATTATGGTTTAATCAAAACAAAACATAGAATTTCCAAGATTGACACAATTTATCAATATATATTCTCATTTAGGGTTTGATGTGTGGGGAGGGGATACATAGAGTTATGTTTCCTCCACAAAGGTACAATATTTCATAGATCCCATGTAGAATGTGTAAAATCAAAAACCATATGCCTTATTCAACAAAATTCAATATTATATTCCTATTGAATATTGTTGATAAATGTTTGACCAATAAAGGGTCATCAAATAAAAAAGGGAACAAAGAAATGATTGGAGGATGACTAACTCACACACTAAAAATTTATATTGACTTTTCTCTATAGTCAAATACAAGGTATTATTTAGCTAGTTAACTCTATAAATGGAAATCATACCTTCTTAAAATGATAAATAAATACACCAATAGGTATTGGGATTAATCATGAATAACAACTCTCAAGATAAGATCCAAATCTAGGACATATAAAAATTTGTCAACAAGTCTACTGAGATTGTTTACTCATGCATTATCATCCAAAATAACCTACATGTATAAACAATTCTTGAATATGAAATAAAAGTATGGTGCCCACCTATAATATTATGGTAGTTAGAGGGAAACATAAAAAATAGTACGATATTTCTTAGATATAAATAGTTTGATCTTGAACCAATGATTATTGGGGGCTTACTTAGTCATAACTCAGGTCTCTTCATATTATTATGACATAGAATAAGGGAATGAATGTAGAGGAGGTGTTGTTGGAGTTTTTAATAGAATGATTTTGAAAAGGGTCTAATTTTTTATGGGGCTTAATAGTTTGGTCATTGATCGGATGTTAATGAGGGATGATAGATGGAGGAGAGTTAATAAAAGATCTCTAAATGTTGGCTAACCATTCAAAAATAAATAACCACATTAAAAAATTAAGTTAAATGTATCTATATTTAATTCAAATGAGAAGGAAGGGAAAGTGCAACTCTAAGTGCATCTCTTGTTTGTGTTTTGTGGAGCCATGTGGGGAAATACATGGGTGAGTGAGACTAGGCATTTGAATATTGACATGGGAGAAAAATCATGCATAGGTGGAAGATTATATTAAAATACATTGATTCCATCACTAGCTCGATCAAGGCCCTACTGTATATATTATATTTCAAGGATCGATTTGTCATCCTTAATAGACACCCACCCATTTTCACTCATTGCCCATTTAGATATGTATTATTTTTTATTTATAATATTACTATATTTTAGAAATAATAATATAATATAAACATGTTTGACAATATTATAATATTATATTGTCCCCTATATATTATAAAATTATTATATATTTTTTAAAATTATATATACATTTTAATACTTTTTTATTTATTGGTAAAGGCTTAGGTTTTGAAAGGGTCCCACCCATTTATAATGGACATAAGGATACAACAATTATAGCTCCAAGAAACTCCTTTTTAAGCAAAAAATAAATTTCGCTGCAAAAAAATCGTGTAAATATTGCAACCCTACTGTGGAACCCAAAATAAATAAACCTAAACTATGACCCTCCCATAACATTTTAATTTTGTGATCTGAGGGTCATATTTAGTGGTTCCAAACTCTTCCTTACTTTGCCTCTTTTTTCTACTCATAATTGTCTATTCTCCTCCTTCCTCATGAGACTGGAAAGGTGGAAATGGAGACTTAAAAATTACCAACTAGTTTATAAACACCTTCACCTTCTAAATTAGCTAAATGAATGCTTTTGAGTGGTATCCTATCCATAAAACCTTCCCATGAAGCATTTTTCATTCTAAAACAAATACAACATTTGGTAAGGGTCAAAACTCTGCTAAATACTCCACACATGGATGATTATTTTTCTTTCCTAGATACAAAAATACCATTAGAATTTTTGGAACTTCACTTAAATTCTCTAAGTTTGGATCCTCTTCTAAGTAATCAAGTTTTCAAATATTTGAATCAATCTCAGTAGTAGTATCCTTCTACCAAGAAACCCCATACTTATGCTTATATGTGCTGCAAGCATTGGCTATATGACCTATTGAAAAACATTTTTGAAAATGAAATGGAAACCCCTCATAATCAAGAGTCTGTTTCCAAGTCTGATACTAAATATTCAAGTCAATAAATGTGAGAAGGTTTTCTTAAACATTTAAAAAAACTAGGACATGAGAAAAATTATAATGTTGCATTTGTGTTGTTAAAGGGTCTATAAAAATTAATTTGCCCAAGGAATTTCCTATAGCTTTATAACAAAAATAAGTTCAAAATTGAAATGAAAGACAAAGGAACCTTACCTAGACTGGATTGATTTAAAGGAATCTATAAGTGGATCAAAATAGGGATAGCATCTCTTGATCTGAAGAATGCATTGATCCCAATCCCAAGCCCTATCTTGGAATATTGTATTCCTATCCTTTAAAACATGAAACACAAAAACAAAAAAAAAATTAACATGGGGGAAGCTATCTTGATTACCTTAAATTAAAGGCTTTCAAATCTTAGAAATATAAGCATAAATATCCAAAAAAGTATGCCAAGTTTTGGTAAATCGGTAAATTATTTCTTTGTCAATCAACAACTACTCCATTCTTTTAATTTTCTTGAGCTTCTCCCCTTCAAAAGAGACAAAGGGGTTGGAACTTATAGGAGAATACAATTCTTCATAGAAAATTTATTCACAATATTGGTAAAGTAAGGATGGTTATCCCCTACCTTAGATGTATGCACCTCATAGCTATCCACGATAAATATCTCATTTGACCTAGATCCTAAAGGATGCCCCTTAATGCTGAAACTCTAATGCTTGGGGAAAATTCAACATGTATATACTCAATCATACTAGTTGTTTTATGTTAAGGATGAATCAATATTATACACATTTTAATATTATATAATACATAAATATTATTATAAAATAACAATTAGTAATTTATAAATATTAATGTTATGTTATTATTACTATATTAATATATTTCACTAAATAATATTTATAAAATATAATATTAATAATAATAAATTATATTATTATAATATATTATATCATTATAAAATATGTTTTAATACTGATAATATACATATATACATACATATATATCAATTATATTAGTTATATCATATTTTATTATATTGTATTTTTAGTAATAATTAATATATTATATATATTTAACTAGCATACCTATCTTAGATAAATCTATGTAAAATATGTTGTGAGATATCATTCTTGAAGTGCATATCTTATATTATATTTGTTACATAGGTGGAATAGGCACCTTGAGAATGATATCTCTAGATGTATTTTACATAGATTTATTTAAGATAGGTATGTTAGTAGTAGATGTGTATTTTGCATATTTATTTAACATAAAATACAAAGTTTTTCATAAGAATTGAAATGTATAATATACATCACATTAAATCATACAAAATTGTAATACACATTACATTAAATCACTGAAAACTTTAATATACATAATCTAAATTCTAAATCTAAATATTTAATTAATACTAATCATAATGTACCATACACATCACATAAAATGTAAAATAATGAATAAGTACACATCACATAAAATATCAAATAATGAATAAGT
The DNA here is from genome assembly GCA_037957365.1 of Torreya grandis. NCBI lineage: Eukaryota > Viridiplantae > Streptophyta > Pinopsida > Cupressales > Taxaceae > Torreya > Torreya grandis. The sequence continues at coordinate 966,100 of JARHVA010005059.1, forward strand.
ATATTATTTTTCTCATAATTACATGAAATTATTTTTCCTCTAAGAGTTTCAATCTCTCTTCCTTAGCTTTTCATTTAGAAAGTCGTTTTCCATTTTTTATATTTTCATAGTGATCATATGTAAATAGAGGTAATATTTTTAGTCTTTCCAAGGATTTTACATGAGATATATCCACAAAATTTAATAATGTTCTATCTCTTTGAACTATGTCAATTGTGGCTTTTGAAATAGTCAAACCTTGTGATTTGTGTATCGTTAATGCCCAAGCCAACCACCAAGGTAGTTGGGTTGTGTGTCCCCTTTGTATTAAAGAAATTAGAACTATATATGGAGTTTTATCTTCAAATTGTATTCCTGAGTAACTATCAAACTCGGCCATAACTATCAAACTCAACCATAATTGGTGGTTCTGGTGGATAACTCCTAGGTTTGTAGATTATAAATGTGATATACCCTAGAGCTCCATTTATAGGACTTGCTTATATTCAAAGATTATAAGTTAATACTTTGTTAAACTCTTCATTGGTGGATCTATCTATTCCAACATTAATTCTTATAATTAATAGCTTTCAATTATCTATTGTCAGATTTACATCCCTCAGATTTATGAGTAGCCAACAAAACCTTTATTGGTCATCACTTTATCCTTCCTATCTAAATATCTTATCCAATGTAACAACTATTTTGAATTCTTGCCACAATATTTTTGCTCATTTGTTGCTATCGTATGGTGGTCTATCATTAACAGGAGGGAGTTAACCCAAATATCTATCTAAAATAATAGATATACCACCAAAACTCATGCTTTCATTTTTAGGATATGCTTACGGAGTCTAGAGTCTATGTTTTGTAGCAAAATTTTCCCAATGGAGATTATTTCATTGATCAATATGTATTTATGTGGTAGATATCCTCTTAGAAACTTGTAAGTCTTGTTCTTTCAAAATTAGTAAAATCCATAATTTGGATTCAAAGTTGTGCATGGATAGTTGAGCACCAATAGTAAATATTGCAACTCCAATTCCAATGCAAGTACTAGAAGTGGAGATCACTTTGGGAATGTTACATCTTGAAGAGCTCAATGAATGACACCTATGAGATATGATTTTCCTATTCTTGTTACTCCTTGGAGTATCATGTATAAGGGCAAAGTATTTTGACATGCATGATAATGTGTAATAACCATATCAAGTTTTTTTTGTTTGGTACACAAGATTTTATAATTCATTTGGTGTTATATTATCATCTATAATAAATCCATTATATTTCATGGTGATTATGAATTTGATATCTTTATTTATGTATTCTTCACCTCTATATTGATTAGTCCATAATGTTTGTATGTCAATATCTCTTCTTCCCAACATATCTATTTCACTAACTTCCATAAATTGGCCATGTTGTAGCTTGGATATGATTTCCCACTTATGTTCCACCATGTTTTTTTAAATAGGTTGATTATCTTAATCTTAATATCATTACAAATTTCAACATCTTCTATAATTGTTCTTCTCTCGATAAGCCAATAGTTATAATTGAATGAATCCTAATTTGATATTATTTCTTCATCATCAATTATAATATCTCTTTGTATATCATGAAATGGATTGTAAATTAATAACTCTAAGCAACATAAACCAATCAATTTATTTGATTTATGCACAAAGATGAAGGAGAACCTTTGAAATACTCTTAAAATAGCTACAATATTGCTTTCCTCCCATTTGTTGTCTTTTTTATGTATATACTTATTTTATTTGACTATATTGTAATATGTACCTATTTATAGGTGGCAATTCTACATATAGAGGTTCCAAATGGAGTGAATATTCTAGCCAAACTATCCATGAAATTAAAATGAACAATGTTAAGGTATACTCTTTATCCCACTGCAATTCTATTAAAGTGTGATTTAACACCTCAACTATTGAGACTCTTTTATTAAAATATGAAAAGAATCAAATAAACATATTTGATACTAATATCAATGTGTGATGAATTAAGTAATATATTGCAAGTTTCTTAACTTATATTCAACATGGCTAGGGTATCATTCATATAAAATAAAAAAATCATATTATTTTTTTATTGGTAGATTCTTTAACATTATTTAAATAAAGTACAATTTTACCAACCACTTATATGATTATTTTTATTGCAACAATTCTTAAATAATTGGTCAACCCTTATACATATACAAGAATAAAAAGCTCTAACTATATATGTATATGTCTATATGTGTGTGTGTGTGTGTGTGTGTGTGTGTGTATACACATACACATATACACATACATATACATATACATATACATACACATATACACATACACATACACATACACATATACATATACATATACATATATATACATATACATATATATACGTATATACATATGCATATATAAACACACACACACACACACACACACACACACACACACACACACACACACACACATATACATATATACTTAGAGCTTTTTATTCTTGTATATGTATAAGGGTTGACCAATTATTTAATAATTGTTGCAATAAAAATAATCATATAAGTGGTTGGTAAAATTGTACTTTATTTAAATAATTTTAAAGAATCTACCATATATATATATATATATAAAGCTCTAACCCCCCACACACACAGTTAGAGATTTTTATTCTTCTATATGTATAAGGGTTGACCAATTATTTAAGAATTACAACAATAAAAATCTCTAACTACACACACACAAACTTTTAATTATATGTTTACTTTATTAATATATATTTTAATTAATTTTAATACTATGATATATAAAAATAATAATTACATAATGACTTTTGCATGATTTTATTTTTATAATTTTTACAATGCATGGAAACCTAACTTTTCCACAATTGTATACATTTGTATTAGTTTTCCACCAATAAAATATGAAAATATATTATATTTCATATATACGATTCGTATTTAAATTATTCTAATTTTTATATTGTAAAAATAAATTTACTTTACAACATCACAAATCCCAATACACAATTTTTACTTTTATTTAAAAAATAATATACCCTTAGTTTGCACAACACTAAACAAAATAAATTACGTTATATGCATGGTACACTCAACATGGAAAGGGAACTCAATACTTTATGTGGAGAATGTAGTGTTTTCAAGATGAAAAAGTAATATTTTTAATTAATTTTCAATACATAATTTTATTCTTAACGTGCCCCTTATATAGGTATGAGTTTAACAATGTTATCTAGCTTTAAATTAAACCCTCTCTCGATTCATAACAAAAGAAAATTCTGAGATAAAAGATTGAAAATACATCAAATGGATGCAGTAAGTTAAATTTTAAGCATATTACATAATCCTTACACCAGCGGCATACCAAGATTATAATACTTACAATAAAACAACACAAATGTAATATAAACATAAAATATATTCTCAATATGAAAGTGTATATAAATTTTGGTTACCATATAGATGAATTGAATGTAATTGTTTAAAAGGTGAAATGGAAAAGTATATAATTTTTTATTATATATATTAGTTATTATATATTCAAACATAGATAGATGAATTGAATATAATTATTTAAAAGATGTTGAAAATTAAGATTTTGTCAAATATTTTCAATGAAAAAAAACACCAAACATTTAATAAATTGTTTTTCCAAAACCTTCAATACCACATGATTAAATTTTAATTATTTACTTTACAATAAAATTAAATCAATATTTAAATTGATTCAAATAAATAAAGAATTGTATATCCAATATCAATTCGTACCACAATCCATAAAAACAACCACATAAAAACAAAGAGTAAATGTGTATTGCAAAAAAATGTCTCACGTAGTGTTTATGTTTCGTCTTTCACATATATTTTTGTAATAGAATAAACTTTGACACTAAATAATAAACTGTTTCCTCAATGATTCCCATACCACGTGATGAAATATTAATAATTTCATTTAAAAGTGAAACTAAATCAATATTTACATTGCTTAAAATACAGTAACAATGTTGATTCATTCTAATGTTGGGAGTAAATCTACAACATTCCATACACTACATTTTTCCCCCACCCTCGGTGTCTGGATTTCCTCAAAGTACAAATATATTGAAATCCACATAAATATTGTCTCTGCAATAATGGAAAGATGCATAGTGCTTTACTAGCTGATATCGATGGTAAAAATGGATTCTCTGCCAAAGAGTGTGTACGCTACTTCTCTGCTCTCTATTTATTCTCTTATTTCTTATTCTATGAGGCTTTTTGATTTTTGATTTTTGATTCTTATACTATTGTATGTATATATTAATATTTTATATACATTTTCAAGTATTTTGTTAGCTCTTTTTCATATTATGGTATTTTTAAAAAAGTAGATGTCAACCATTTTTCTTTACATGGGTATGACATCAGGGTCTCTCCTTCCCCCTCTTTCATTATAGAATGCCTCTTAACGTAATAACATATTATATTATTAACAATCAAAAAATATTATATTATATCATATACACAAAATATTAACATTTATATAGAATACATCATTTTAATAAATTATTATATACTATATAATTTTATTATAATTATAAATATATAATAAAGTAATAATATACATAATAATATTATTATAATAAAAAATATAATATATATATATATATATATATATATATATATATATATATATATATATATATATTACATTAATATTTAATAATATTATATGTTACTGTTTGGAGTAATATATATACTAGTTACCCCAAAGGTGTAAATTATGTAGGAAGCAATGTAACTTTTTGTTTTAGTAAAGTGACAATATGTAAAGTGAAAGAGTGTGAATCAACAATCGTATTGAATGTGAGACCCATGACTGCTAACCTCATCTCACCTTATGTATATGAAATATTTAAAAACAAGGTATTTTAAGTGATATCATATATAATATTAGCATCGATGGATATGTTACTATTTGAAAGACAATAGTATTTTAGTGTGATGACATATGGATAACAGTTACCCATATGATTTACACCTAAGCATGTGAGTATTCTAAATTTTAAATTGGCACGTCAATGCAACAATAGTACATGTTAGTTATATCAAAATAAGGTGGTGACATCTTTGATTGCTCAATTTTTATTGTCCAAGATGGATGAGGACATCATAAGAGTCTATTTGATTGTAATAGGCCTTCATATCTCATGTGTAACTTGAGAAATTACATCATGCTTAAGAACATATAGAAACACCATATTTAAACCCCTAGAAGAAGATGGAAGTGGTGAAAGATTTCAAGGTGAAATGAAAAAATGATGGTGAGGGGCAATGACAAGGTATTTCAAGTGATAAAATTGATAAACCTTGGAAAGATACACATACAAATTTTAGTGACATGTCATATATATCAATTTAATATGTAGTATGGACAAATAAAAGCTAAAAGATAGGTTCTAATGATGTGACATGTCATTGAAATTTGAATGTGTATCATCATAGAGTTTATCAAGTCTGTCACTTGAAATACCTTGTCATTTCCCCTCACCATGACCACCTTCTTAAACTTCAAATCTTTCACCACTTCCATCATATATATAGGCTTACCCTTCCCCACCCATTTCTCAAGCTTTATACAAAACAAAATCTCTCATCTTTGTACAACACATTGTCATTCTGTATGAAGGAGCACACAACCTCATTTGGCATTATCACCTCCACTAGATATATTAGATTATTTTTTCATAACATATCATGCAGAAAAGGTGATATGGGGTCAGTATTCATGGGTTTTAAGTGAGTTAAAACTATGAATTTATGTTGTTTCATTTAAAAAATCCTTCTTTACTATAAGCAAAAATTATGCCATCAAATGAGATTAGAGTTTATTTGTACCTAAGAGCAAATTCTGATTTCAAGAAAACTTATTCAATGGATAATGCTTCTTGTCATAAAAAATAAATTTTTGTAACATAAAATCCTTCTAGAATCACCATTTCATAACTTACCCTATAATTGATCCAAGTGGTGAAATTTTTTAACATGCACTGGGTGGTGATAGTGAGTGGCTATGATAGGGTATTACAGGTGACACTGTATGCCAAGGAGCCCATCTTGTACACCAAACCTAGATTCAAGGTAGTGGTTAGATTTACATGACCTACATCACCAATTGTAAAGGGGTATGTAGCTTTAAAGGTAGTGACATATTTCATTTTTTATTTTCTAATGTTGATGGTGGAAAAAGATGTCATAAAAGTTGATTTGATTAAAACATGACTTCATGTCTGATGTGTAACTTGAATGAATGGTGTAATGTCTTTAATATGGGGACAAGACACTAAGGTCCCATAGCGTTTTTTGTTTCTTTCATTTATCTATGTTGCTAATATATTGACACCTAAAAAAATAAACTATTGCACATATATTATTGGTACCAATAATATCATAATAAAATCATTACTAAGGAAATCATATCACACATTAAAATTGTTTCATACTTTGAAACAAATAAAATATAGTCATTATTGTGATATCTACTAAAAGAAAAAAAAAGAGAATTTTTTAATCTATAAGTAATGGACATATAGCAAGGCCAAGGTAAAAAATTGAAAAATCCACTAAAAAAATACATGTAATTGATCTAGTAAGACAATGATAGATAAGCTCTACACTTCTAATCATCGTTAGAAGAAACTTGAACAAACAAATGTTATGTTTGCAAATTCATGTTAACAATATATCCAAGTGTTCGTTAACCCTATCACTCCATTTCTAATGAACTTTGGAGATTACCCACATGTCAATATTATCACATAATGTGATAATGAGTAGCATAAGATTATAGAGCCACATCATTGATACACAAAACCATTTTTAACATCAAAAGTAAATAGGTCATATCAAGAGTCTTACATTTGTGACCGTAAAATATACTTGAAAATGGCTTAGTGGATTACAAAATGGATGTAGAGCACTTAGTTGTCTATTTATGGAAATTAAATATCTCCATGACTACACATGACCTCAATGTCAAATATTATGAATACCTTAACATCGCTAAGAAATATTGTTGTCTTATAGTGATACTATTACATTAATTATATATTAAACATACTATCTAAATTTAATATAGAAATATCATATATACTTATAATAATCACATTTTTTACTCTCGAAAGCCTTTCTTAAGTTTTTAACACTTTGTAATTGAAAAGGCTAAGAAATATTGTTGTTTTATAGTGATACTATTACATTAATTACATATTAAATATATGATCTAAAATTAACATACATATATAATATATATTTATAATAATTAGATTTTTTACTCTCAAAAGCCCTACCTTCAACATTAAGACTTATTTTATAATTTAAAAGGTAAACTAACCCAATAAACAAGGATCTTCTACATTATAGTTGGAAGAAAATGTACATCAACTCTCTAGGATTAGTAGCTTATTAACATTGGTAAATTATCTATCACAAATACATTTTTACATTTCCCTATTCTTTCACCAAAAAAGGGTGGTTAAAATTCTTTCACAAAAATAAATTTACTCGTCCCTATTACTCCATACAAATAGGGAAATGTGTGACTAGTTACCCCATATAAAAAATGAATTATTAATTAGATATGATTAATAATAATAATATGATAATAAAGCCATTACTAAGGAATATAGAATGTAGAGAAATAATAATGAAATAAAGATGGAAATAAAATGAAAAAAAACACAACACAAAAGAGACATTGATTTAATGTGGTTAACCCAAAATGGGCTACATCCACATAGAAGCAACGAGTTTTTCTCTTATTTAGTCCAACAAATGAAGGGATAAATCTACAACACATCTACTGCAATCTCCTCTTCACTCACATGTAGTGTGACATCATGATTACAATTCCCTCATATCAAAATTAGGGCTATATATTATGATAAATATGCACCAACATAATTTCTACCATTAGATCTATGACCTAATAGTGAATAATCCAGATTAACTATGAAATTGCAATATTTTAAAATTCATTTTTTATAAAAAATTTCTTCAGGGGCTTGGTCCCCCATGGCGACCATAGTGGGGTGGCATTGTCACTCATCATTGTACACATTAGGAATTGGTAATTATATTAAGATTAGGCTCCATCATCCAAGAAGTAGCATAGGATTATAGATCCACATCACTGATACACAAAACTATTTCTATATCAAAACACCAAAAGAAAATAGGTCATATCAAGAGTCTTACATTTGTGAACATAAAATACACTTGGAAATGGCTTAGTGGATTACAAAATGGATGTAGAGAACTTAGTTGTCTATTTATGGAACTTAAAAAAGCTACATGACTGTACATGGCCTCAACATGAAATAATGTGAATGTCTAGACATTGCTGAGAAATATCTTTGTTTTATAATAATAATGTTAAATTAATTATATATTAAATATATATTATCTAAATTTAATATACAAATATCATATATATTTATAGTAGTTACATTTTTTACCTTCAAAAGCCTTTTCTTAAGCTGCTAACAATTAATATCTAATAGAAAAAGCTGAGAAATACTATTATTTTGTAATGATACTATTATATTAATTACATATTAAAAATATTATCTAAATTTAATATAAATATATCATATATATTTATAATTATTACCTTTCTTACTCTCAAAATCCTTGTCTTAAGTTGTTAAGACTTACATTATAATAGAAAAGGTAAACTGACCCACTAAACTTGGATCTTCTACATTAGAGTTGGAAGAAAATGTACATTAACTCTAGGATGTGTAGCTTATTAACATTGGTAAATGATCTATCACAAGTACATTTTTACATGTCTATATTCTTCCAAAAAAATTGGGTGGTTAAAATATTTTCACAAAAATAAATTTATTCATCCCTATTACTCCATACAAATAGGGAAATGTGTGACCAATTACCCCATATAAAAAATGAATTATTATGTAGATATGATTAGTACTAATAATATGATAATAAATCCACTACTAAGGAAAACATATCATACAATAAATCTATTGCCTATTTTCAAACCAAAAAAAATATGGTCAATATTGTGATATCTACCAAAAGAATAAAAAAATAGAGAAATTGGTTTTTTTTTTATTCAAAGGACATGGCAGGCCAAGGTTTAAAAAAATGAAAAATCCACTAAAAGACACATTCAATCGATCCAATCAGATAAATAAATACAAGTTATACACATTATTCAACATTTGAAGAAACTTGAAAAAATAAATGTTAACTTTGCAACTTCATGTTAAATTCTATCCAAGTGTTCATTAACCCTATCATTCCATTGGTGAATACATTTAGAAATGTGTACACATGTAAAGAATATCATATAATGTTAATAGGAGTAACATAAGACTAAAGAGCTTCATCACCGATACATAGAAGAAAATAAGTCATATCAAGAGTCTTTCCTATGTACCCAATAAGTATGCGCGCAAATGGCTTAGTGGATTACAAAATGGATGTAAGTTACTCAGGGCCCTATTTGTGGCACTTATACATGACTCCATGACTACATGTGGCGTCAACATGGAATATTGGGAATGCCTTGACATCATTAATGATGTGACACCACTGAGAAATATTATTGTTTTATAGTGATACTATTACATTAGCTATATCTTGAATATATTATTTAAATTTAATATAATTAATAATGTATATTTTTAATATATTATTATAATAAAATTATTATAATATTATATATTATTATAATTTAAAATAATATTTATTAATATTATAATTTATTATATATTATATATAAATTTAATATATTTATAATAATTAATTATATATAATATATTAAATAACAATGATTTAATATATGTATTTTTATACCTTCTATGTAAATACACGATTGTTGTGTATATTTTAGCTATAAAATGACTTATTTTCTTACAATTGCTTTGACTATTTAGAGAATGACCTGTGTATAGGGTACAATGCAAGTATTACCCCAAAGAATTCTATGATGCGATTACTTACTTTTAGAAAATCTTGACATACAAAAAGACCAAACTCAAAAACCTAGAATAAAACACAAGGCAATAAAGAACATGTACTGGGCAATGATAGCGAGTGGCTATGATAGGGTATTTCAAGTGATACCATATTCTAGGGGGCATATTGTACACAAAACATGGATTTAAGGTAGTCGTTGGATATAGATGACCTCCATCATAAATTACAAAAGGGTTTGTAACTTGTTGGGTGGTGACATTTTTGATTTATCATTTCCTATTGTTGAAAGTTGGCAAGAATGTCATGAGCATTGATTTGATTGAAACAACACTCCACATCTGATGTGCATATATAATCGACGATGCCATATCATTAATATGGAGACAAGATGTTGAGATCCCAGAGTCATATCTTATTTGTTTCATTTGTCCATGTTACTAATATATTGACATCTATGATGTGTTCCTAATCCATAAAATTGAATGGTGACCCTCACCTTTAAACTAATGCTACATAACTAACATCTAGCTATCAATTTACTTTATGTCCTTTTTCCACATAAATAAATAACCCAAAAAAAAAAAAAAATATCCCATCGAATATAACCTACATCTTTGGAGAAATTATTAATTTTAAAAGTTTGATGTAACTTATGCCTTTCCTTTCGAGCAATTATTGATAATAACTTATATGATATAAAATTATTGTGGGACATAATGGACAAAGAAATCTACATTTCATGTGAAATAGCTAAAACTCCTCAAATAGTTAAATAAATCCATGTTATATCGTTATAATAGTACAATAATAATAATATGTGACATAAAATTATACAATGTCACTTGTGACGTTCATTTATGGAGTTTGTTAATGCTAGATATTGAACTGTACTCTGTGGTCAACATCCATGAGCGACGAGCTAAGAGTGGATTTTTTTTTAAGAACAATTCCAAAAGCTTCATCCATATTCACCTCACCCTCCACACTCCAATAAAAACAATGTATGAGCTTAGCAAGTGCTAACTCAACAACAGAAATCAAAAATCCAGGCCACCTCCTTCTTCCTGTTCCAAATGGTAATACTTCAATGTCTTGACCTTTCACATCTATGTCTTTTCCCATAAATCTCTCTGGTTTGAATTCCAAAGTATTTTTCCAAACACTTTCGTCTCTTACCATGGCCCATACATTTACAAACAACATTGTTTTAGTATCTCCAATACATGCTTCCATGGATTTATGTGAAGCAAACAAAGGCACTGGTGGATGTAATCGGAATGTCTCCTTCACTACACATTGCAGATATTCACAACTTACCACAACACTTTCCTCTAAGAAACAATGTTTACCCCCCATTGATTCAATTTCTTACTGTGCTATCCCCATTACATGATAGTTTCTTAGCAGGTCACTCACTGCCCATTCTATGGTAGTCAAAGATGTTTCTACTGCAGCAATCAAAATATCCTAAGCCAACACAAAACAAAAAAGATAAAAACTAAAGTTAGTTTTTTTGCTGAGTAATAACATATATAACATTCTTCTCAATCATTTTTTTTTAGAAAAATGCTTTTCCTAAATATACTGCTTATCACATTTAAAAATGTTATAGAAAAAATAACAAATCAAGGATTAAGTTGTATCTATAGGAGTTGCCTTTTGGCAGTGTAGATGATTGTGGATGCTATATTTATAATGATTTAACACGGGTAATATATATCTAATACATGACATTAGATGTTCATGAGCACATGGGCTATGAAAATCAATTGATTTGGTAATGGCATTTAATCTTAAAGCGATTTGGAGTTGCTTTTTATTTCAGGTGGATCTTTGGTTTCCAACAATTACATGGTTTATAGAGAGAGAATCAGGACCAACATTGCTTTCAAAATATCTAGTTTGTAATGGTGATTTACATTTACCAAACATAAAAAATGGATGATATCAATAAAAATATTGATTTGAAGAGGAAATCTAATAAAAAAGAAATAGTGATTTACATTTACCAAACATAGAAAATGGATGATATCAATAAAAATATTGATTTGAGGAGGAAATCTAATAAAAAGAAACAGAGGTGATATGTGCATGTAAGACAGATACCATCCAAAAGATGAGTTGTAAAAATAAAAGATACAAAAAGTGACGTTGTGGTTAGGCACATTTGACAAAAAATACGATACTGCAAAGGCATATGATGAACTTGTTTTAAGAGAGAACCTTGTTCTGGGTGCCAAAACAACATTTTGTGTATCTATGTGCACTATTACAAATTAATGTGCAGAATTCAAGAGATTGCCAGATGATTATTGATGAAGCTCTTGCTGCAAAAGAATCCCAAATTATTGTGTGGAAGAAACTAATTGATGAGCTCAAAATTTCTAGTAGTTTATTAATTGACATAAATTTCTATATAATGTTGATACTAATTTCATTTCCAATGTCCCATTATTATTGTTTTTTATATTGTTTACTGATACACTGCATTACCACCAAATTGCATCCATTAATTTCATCTTTTTCTGGGATTGCTCAAAATGCCAATGAAGAAAAAAAATCCAAATGGAAAATAAATCTAGAAGAAAACCAATTTTTGAAGTGTGTTTGAATTCATAAGCAATGATGAAAAAAATTCAGAGGAAGCGGCTACAATTTTTTTTAGAACCATTTCAATCAATCAATAAATTAATTAATAAAATGATAAAAGAAAAGCTCTTTTTAAAAATACTTGGCAATAATTAATACATATTAAAAATCAAATGAGTTGTGGTGCACTCTTGAGGGGATTGGCATTCTACTAAATTATAATATTATATTTTATATCATGAACGACATCATGATTCACCTAACAAGACTACACTACACAACAACCGAACCATCGGATTGTTTTTTATGTTTGTTTTTGCGCCGTGGTCCAATCACGTTGGATTGTAATGTGATCGTCGATGGGTGGCATTACAATATATCTTCAGTGTTTAAAATTTAGACCTGAGGCGGCCCGCTTGCTGGGCAAAGGATGTGGTGGAAATTAGAATTCTGTGGCATTATTGTAATTATCCCGAGGTTTCTACGGTGGGGTGAAATCTTTAGATTTATTTCAGATAACATAAAAAAGAATATGTTGTTCTTTGCCATTTCAACATCGATATGTTTTGTAGTTTTGATTTCTGTCAGTTTTGATATCATCTATCGGGTTTTGGTGTCCACCAGATTCGACGAACCATTCTTCACGATGTTTCCCAATTTTCTTTGATGTGTCAGTCTCTATTGTCAACGTGGCTTCATGAAATTTGCGGGTTATCACAGTGCAATTAGTTGCTGAGGCCACCTGCAATTTCGTTAGAACCGCAATCAAAAGATAATAAATACGAACCAATTTTTCTTTGACCTAATTTTTAATCATCCGATGGACATGTCAATACATGCATAGCATCTTGGAGAGAAATCGGCAATTTTGTTTGGTGAAGTGAAACAAGCGATGGCCAACACCACCCTTTCTCTGACAAATATGCATGTTTAGACAAAGGAAATAACATTGCCCAGAAATACAGGGAATGGCAAACAAGCTTTTCTGAATACTTTGAGGAGGATTGCATAAGGATGAATTATTTGTTTTATGGAATTTTTTTTTCGAATTATTATTACTAATTAATGTATCATCAGAGAATCGTTAAAAAAAAAAAAAAAAAAAAAAAAAAAAAAAAAAGAAAAAAGAAAAAAAAACTCAATCATTTTATCTTGATGTAGCTGCTATTTCTCATAAATTTTTGAAAACAAATAATATTTTATTTCCTCACTGAAAAACTTTTTAAAAGTTAAATGAGTGCCATATCTTCGATAATCTATTATTACAATAGTAAAATGTATTTTAATATATAATATATTTTATAATATATCTTAAATTATAAAATACTATACAATATAATATATAAAACACACACATACACACATGGGGCATGTGTGTGTACATATATAAGTATATATGTATATATACATGTATATAACAAATATATTTGTGTGTGTGTGTATATATATATATGAATATGACATATATATGTGTGTACACACACACACACACACATAATTTTTTTAAATAGATGGTTAACTATTCGTAAATAATTTATTTAGTCTAATAGTTATTTGCTTGATCCCTTCCATCCATTACTATTTGTTAGATACCTTTCATCCACCAAGGTCATTTGATTATAAGAACCCAAAACTTCAATGTGCAACTTAAATCAGTGTTGCAATGCCAATGATATGGAGAAAAGACATTGAAGTTCCCATGTTTGTATTGATAGGGTATTTCATGTGAAAAAATACATGCGAGGGCACATAATCTACCCATTAAAAATTGATTTATAGCTCACATGGTGGTTCCATCTTCTATTGACTATTTTCCATTTGATTATGGAAAGGCTCTATGTCTGACATACACCACATCAAATACATTAGATAAATATTCTATATGATAGGGAAAGCATAACACATTAGATAAAGATAAAATTTGATAATAAAACTTCTTTAATGTTTCCTTATGTCTTGATTTTCACCTATTGTTTTCTCATTTAGCCAAACCTTTTTTTATTTTATTATCTACCTATGTAAATCCTCTTTTTTCTTTGCATCGTCCCATTTAGATTCTTTTCTTTTAAAGGTAATGCATAGATAAAACTGACCATCTTCAGTTCCCTAGTTTATTTTAGTGATACCTGATAATTATAATGACTTTTTAAGATGTAAGATCACATGCAAACCCTTGATGTTAGAATATAAATAAAATGCATCTCATAGTAGAGTATGTCAATATAAACCAAGAAGTAAATATTGTTTACAATCATCATTTTCCTTTTGGTAGCTTTACCTGTTAAACAAAACCTATAATGTTGATTTTTTACCTATTAAAGGGAGGACACTTGTAGAGAGTATGATGATCAATTGAGATAGTTTTTATCATGTGCTAGACTACTATGTAAACAGATTTTCTTTCCTAGCTATAACATTGCATTTATGCCTCTATCCCTACTTAAATGCTTTCACTTCACTCCCTGGACAAGATTTAAAACCTTGACTAAGTTAAAAGAAAAGATGCATGTATTATATTGTCATTATTTGGTGTTGAATAAGAAGGGTGGTGTGTTAGAGGTGGTAGTGCCCAAGAACATAAACTATAGTGCTTAACCTAAATAATAAAACCAAATTTATAATCTATTATACCTGACATCATGTAAATTTACTATATATCTATACCGCCATAGTTCTTATATTTATTTTAGAATTTTTGATAATCTCTTGGCATCCTATACGCTACCAAGTATGTGTGTTACCAGCAAATAAATATATATTTTAAATGAAAAAAGTATTCACTATTCTTTAAATATTATCCATCTCTATTGATATTATTATTATTAAATATGGTCATTGATAGTGTCAGTAAACTAGTCCAAGATTATCATAATGGTTTAACAATTAAAAAATTATAAGAAGATAATCGTTCTATTTTAGTAATGAAGAAATTCTAATGATACATTATGCTAGTTTTTAGATGTAATTTTTAGACATTATTACTATTTTTTAATGGCTTTGTTGAAATGGATAGAATTTAATGGCTGTATGACTGCATGTCTTCGGTTATTGAACCTCATATATCCAAATGTAACATTTTAAAATATAATATATTTATTTATAAGATATATTATAGTATATATTATTTAGTCTAATATAATATTAAGATTTATATTATATATTTTAATATTTATATAAATTACATAAAATATATAATACTCAATGTTTATATTGTTAGTTTCCAGTTGCACACCTCGTACACTAGACCTTGAACACTTGAGATAAATGGCAAGCAATGATTGAAAACCTTCTAATATGTCATTGTAGTTGGGGGAGGGTTTGACATTAGAATTAAATTAAAATACAAAAAATGACTGGGAGGTGTATACAAATAATATTTTTAAATTTTATCAAATACTGATACTTTACATCTTCCAAGAACCCATCGCAACTTAATCTAAGTGTATGCCTTAAGGGATGCACCGAGAAAGAGGTGGGTAGACCTTTGGTGCTTCATAGGATTGTTGTCCCTTATTGCCTTCCAAAACCTTTCCCTAAGTTGTTTCTCCTCCCTTGCACATTCCTCTAGTCTTTTCCTCTTTATATCCTTCTTCTCCTTGCTTTACATCCTTTTTACCTAATTAGTACACTAGATTGACCTAGTCAACCTAGTGTATTTTGGGGTTACTTTAGCTCTTTTGACTTATTTGCCACTTGGCCGACCTAACACAAAATTTAGGCATTAGCCCGAGAATGTGCTACGTTGACCCAGTTGACCTAGTACAACCGACATTCTTGAACAATTTTAAGGTAAGACACTCCTATATATACAAGGTAATTTCAGTCATTATATGAATATACAATAAAGAGTTATTATTTTTTTCTTCACATTCCACTCTTCCACCATTCTACTTAAGGAGACTTAGCTTAGGTTTTTTATTTTGGAGAATCTAGTCTTGTGGATAGGTCTTGGATGCTTTGGCCTAACAAATTGATCCTTACGAACTAAAACAACCTCTTGTAAAGCCCCATTGGCTAAGGGAGAGATTGAATCACTATGGGTTCACATTCAGGTAAGTATATTCTAGATTTGTTCTCCTCTCTTTTAGTATATAAGAGTAGCATAAGTGTTGGCTTGAATAATATTACTCTTCATATTCTACGTATAAGGCTATTACTCATACTTACTTTATTTGAATTTCCCTATACATATTTGATTATTTGCATCTAACCCCTCACATTGTGCCACAAGATTTGGTACACACTAAATTACTTTAATTTTCTTGTTATTATAATAGTTTACTTTCTTTTTTATTAATATAAGTGAAATATCAAATCATAGGACTCTTTTAAGGTTATTGTGTGATTGTTTTAGATTGTAGGATTTGAAACCTTTCCTAGCATGATATGTTGTGAAAAGTGATACAAGTGATCCCCTAATTGGGTCTAGCAGATCCCCATATTGGTCATGCTCTTACTTAACAAATGTATACCCAATTGGAAGTGTATGTGTGCTTTATCTTATCTGATCTAGGATTAATTCATGTGCATCATGTAATTCTGATTACATACATTCTGGTGAACCTAACGTGAATCCAACCCTTGTTGTATTTGTTCAATTTTATTTCATTATTTTGTCATCATTTCTATAATATATTTGACATATTGATTTGATTCTATCAACCTAGTTCTTTTCCTTTGTTCATAGGAACAAGCAACTGAATACACTAGCTCGACCTAGTATAGGTTTTCAACACTTTTTAGAATACCAGTTTAGCCTACTAGGTCAACCCAATTAACCTAGTGTATTTTCAACCATTTTTTAGTAGTTTCTGTTCAACCTGATTGATCAGTTCAACCTAGTACAAATTTTAGTTTTCTAGATTTCTAGATGAGCATACTACATCAACCAACTCGATTTAGTGTATTTCCAGACTTCCAATCCAACCAAATAGGTCAACTAGGTTAACCTAATGTATTTCAACACTTTTTTAGTAGGTTTTTGTATTATTTGGTAGACTAGCCTGACCTAGTTTGTAAGTGTTGGATCAGTTTTATTTAAGGTTTTTGATCAAGTAATCTTCTTCATTTCTATCTTTAAATCATTAAGGTGAGTTTATATTCTTTTGTATCTCTCTATTTTTTTACTTTATTTTCAAGTTTGTAGCCTTCAAAATTGCCTCTACATAGCCAACTAGATCGACCTAGTCAACTTAGTTCTATGTACTATTTATTGTCTGAAATAACTAGGTCAACTTGTTCAACCTAGTAGGTTTTCTAGACCCTATTTTTAATAGTGCTAGCTTGACACTCTTGACGTAGTTTTGTATATTGTGCATATAGTGTTTTCACTATACCTTGTTTTAAAGTTAAAATTTACCTTATATGATAATCATATATTTATTTTTAAGTTGTTTGCATGCTTATAATAGTTCACATAGTCTAATTAAGAGGTTTTTAATTAATCTCATGGTTACAATATTTCTATTCTTCTGCACACATGGCCAAATCACTTAACATTAAAAATCATTTTAACATTTGACTACTTGGGCCAACCTATTTGGATTTTATCACCAAGGGAGATGCTGAATTGATACTATGGTCAAGTATAAAGCATGGTTAATGGCATATTTTCTGTAAGCACTAGACACCCTTATCACTACAATGTATGAAGTGATGGGGTAGGACCCAATACAAAGATTGTATCATTACCACTATAGTCCCATCATGCTAAACTCATCTGAAACCATCCATAGTTTTTTATTTAGTACCTTGCTTACAACCAATTCTCTATCATTTAAAATCATTTTTAATAATCTAATTAAACATTCTAGGTTGATCGATTAGTGAGTTTTACTGTCCAAGTTGTTTGCTTGCTCATTGCTTAATTATGTGTATAAAACCTTGTATTTGCCAATGTTGGTGCAAGATTTTTTCTTTGTGTGCATCAATTGGATTGACCAAAATCAATTCAATTGATTGTCTATTTACTTTTAGCATTCACTTTCTTAGATTAGCTATAAATTATCTTATTTTATTACCTATCTTACTATCAATCTTTTATTTTCCCCTATCTACTATACCAGGTCGATTTAGTCAACCTAGTACTATCTCAAACCCTATTCATTGTACTAGGGCAACTTGGTCGACCCAGTATAGCCTCTAGGTCTTCTTTTTAAACTAGGTTGACCTAGTTGACCTAGTTCTATTTCTTGCTTTACCTGATTATCAACCTAATTATTCATATCTTTCATTTTGCATTTTGTTCATTTACTCTTGGTTAGAATGAAGTATCCTATCATAATCTTTTTGGATAGTCTTAATCCATTTAGATCCTATATAAAATGTTCATTTCTCTAATTTTTTTCCTCCCAAGAGAATCATCACTCTTGGGGCACCTCTTCTCCTCCTTCATCTTTAAATTGTAACATGGTTCAAATAAAACCTCAAGACGAAGTTTATATATCCAATTCTTTCTACACCTATTAATAAACTTATCAAAATCTTCAAACCAGTGTACGAGTGATTGACACAAGTTTGCTTAATAATCTTGTTAACAACCCTCCTTCTAATAATCCTCCCCACACCAATTCAGGGAATGCTCCTTCTAAGACTAACCAACCACCTGATACCACCCAATTATTAGCCCATGTGATTCAAAAAATGAACATTATGTAAACTCTAATACCAATAAAATGATGAAAATTCAATAACACTTGATCAATGTAACTAATCCACCTCTAATCAAGCATCCTCAAGATAATCCTAACTACATTCCTCCATCTCTTAGAGATGCCTTAGGTAATGTTATTCCTCAACTAAAAATGAATAAAAAATTGCTTCAAACCATTCAAAATGAGCCTTTAGCTCCCTTCATTGTGGCAATTGACATTGGTAACATATCACCAACTATAAAATATAATGAAACTAAAGACCTTGCCTCATTTATTAAATCCTTTAGTAATCTCTACAAAGAATGGATCCAAACTAATACATTTGCCACTACCAAAATCTTAGTTAAAAATTTTACCGGTGATGTATTAGGATGGTATAATCAATTACCTCAACATTCTATCTGGAAACTTGAATATTTGGTCAATCCTTTAGTTAAAGAAGTTCAAAACAATGATCTTCTTCAAAATTATCTTAGCCATTTCATAAATGCTAATCAAGATCCTAATGAATTGACTCATGAATTTATTAAAAGATGGAAATACCTAGCTCATAAAGATAATCATAATATGTTTGACAATAACCTATTCAAAATCTTTAACACTGATTTAATTCCCACTTTTCAATACAAGGTTTGAACCTTTGCTCCTCAAACTCTTAATGAAGCTATTGACCAGGCTAAACGACAATAATTTCTTATGAATAAATTTGAAACTAATTCTATACTTATTAAAGAATCTTTCCAAACATCCAATGATATAACTAGTAACACTTTTCAAACCAAACTAAGATTTTCTAAAAATGATATTCCTTTACCATTTCACATGCCTCTTTCGGTACATCAAATGAGACAATTTTTACCACCCTCTAAACCTTTCATATATCCTAATTCTCCTCCTAAGTGGTATGATCCCACTATATTTTTTTGGTTTCATGCCAACATTGGACATTCTCATAAATCTTGTAGAGGTATTTCTAAATGTGCTATTTCTTAGATGCTTGGTGATTCATTAGACATGAAACCATGATCAAACATCATCATCAAGAGTAAACTAATGCTTCTTAAAAATGACAATCCTTTAAATTTTATACATATAATAACCAAAAATATTCTTCCCATAATCAATCAACTTCCAATGATGTTTGTGTAATTGATGTTGATTATGACCAATACTTTAACAACTCTCAATATGTCAATATGGCTAAAGTTAACTATCATAAAAAATCAGCCCACAAAGATCCTATTGCCAAGATTAAGAAACCTTATTTGGAGGAACAATTGATTAAAGATACCACTACCATAAATATTGAATCAAAATCACTTGAGGAAAAACTTCCTCCTTTTGATCTTCCAACCACATCTATTCCTACAAAGTCTAATTTGTCTTCTAAACCCCGTGGCTCTTCTAAATTTCATTGGAATTTTCCTAAGGAACTTAACTCTATGCCATGTAAGATTAATCTTATGGAGTTGGTTCATACCTCACCTTATCATCACAAATTACTTATGCAACAAATCCAACAGATTGAAGATCCATCTTCTTTAGTGGAAGAACCACCTTCCATTGATTCTCAACTAGCTAACATTAAGACCATTGAATCTATGTGTCCCTCTTCCAAACCATCCATTGAATTCCTTGAAGAGGACATGATTAATGATGAAATCCTCTTTCATGTTGATGATCCACCTCTCTTTATCAAAATATCAATTAATACCACCCTCATTCAAAATGTTCTAGATAATAAAGGTTTTGATATTAATGTGACCTATTTATGGCTTCTATAATAAATTGGTTATAACAAAGGTCATCTTAAACAAACTCATCTCACTTGTCGTGGTTTTGATAAGACTAATCAAAAGGCACTTGGTTGTATATGGATTCCCTTAACCATTGATCCTAAGCTTGTTTGGACCAAACTCATGGTTCTTGACCTTCCCTTATCTTATAACATACTCCTTGGTCATCTATGGACTCATCAAATGAGGGCCATTACTTCTTTTGGTAATCAATGCATTAAATTTCTACATAATGGAAAATGTTATAATCATGAAGTTGATCCCAACCCATGGAGTATCTAGTTACCTAATCCTATATCACAATATCGTATTCTTATGATCCTTAAAATTAATAATGCTCCTTTACTCAAGTTCATTAATATGAATCCTAATTTATAAGTTACTCTTACAGATTCTGATGATAATGAGCCCAATGAATTAAAGAATACTTGAAACACCACCACATTACCTCCATACATTTTAGAGTGGCTTCCTCCTTCTCTTTTACCAAGGGATTGTACCATTCCTCTCATGGATGAGATTACTTATTTCCACCCTCCATGCAATACTCAAGAACCATCTCTACCTAAAGATGATTTTACTTGCAATTATTTTGGAGTGGCTAAATTGTTTCAAGATCCTTTCATCATGTCTCCTAGAACATTCAGTAATCTTGGGATTTTTCTTTCTAAAGATCCTCCTAAATCCCAATCATGTACAATTTCTCCTACATATAATGATAATTATATCATGGCCCAAGCTCAATATAGAGACTTAGATGTCTTACATTATCAAAATACCTTATCCCAAATTCACTTTTTCAATCGGGATGTGCATACCATTTCTATAGATGATAACTTAAAACTTGATAGTTATGTGCTTCCTATTAATCCTCCTCTTATGAATTCTCCTTGGGTGGTAGAACAACTTACACCTTCCGAACCTATGTAAGAACTTTCATCTTCGTTACCTCCTTCAGATCCTCCCAACGAATCTAATATTCTCTTATCAAAGAACCCATCAACACTCCATCTACCTCTTCTACTCCATCTAATCCTACAATCACACTTGATGTCAAGGCAACCAAATTTTTCCAAATACATTCTTAATATGATCATCATGGTAACCAAATTATAGATCTAGAAGTAGATGTTGATTATTGTGGTCCTCTTCCTACCTTGCCTAGTGATGAAGCTATTCTTGAGTTACTCTATGCTCGAGAACTGCAACTCCCCTGAAACATCATAAACATGGATATTTGAAAACTAAATCTCCTCGCTTCAATAACTTTATCACTAGCATTGATCCTAAAACTAATAAAATTTTATCTTTACACAATACACCATACTAGTTTCAAGATGGTGAGCCAAGCTTATTGAAGAAACAAATCATATAGAATATGCTCCCTCATGTTTCGATCGATCATAGTTTCCAAAGAAATTTCACCCTCTAAACATGATAATTTTAGCCTATTTTTTCATATGTTTCAAGAGGCATTTGCCTGGTCTTACCAAGACATGCCTGGCATTAACCCTAGCATAGTGGTCCATAACATCATTACCTATCCTGATGTTAAACCTATGCATTAGAAGCAATGAAAATTTTCTCCTGAAGTTACCAATTTATTTAATATGGAAATCATCAAACTACTTGATGTTAAATTTATTTAACCTATGGATTATTATGAATGGGTTTCGAATATTGTTCCTATTAAAAAAAGGTCACTATGGTCATTCATATTTATATTGAGTTCTGCAATCTTAATCTTACTTGTCCTAAAGACAACTTTCCTTTGCCTTCAATAGATGCCATTGTTGATTTCATGATTGGATATGAAATGTTATCTCTTATGGATGGTTTTTTAGGATACAATCAAATTCATATAGCTCTCGAGGACCAACATAAGACTAATTTCACCATGAAATGGGGTACCTATTGTTATGTTAAAATTCCCTTCGGTCTCAAAAATGTTGAGGCCAATTACCAATGTGAAATGACTCATATATTTCATGAACTCATCCATGAAATTATCAAAATATATGTGGAATATCTTATCACCAAATCCAAACACTGTAAGAACCATCTTTTTGATCTTACCATCATCTTTGACTGTCTCCTTAAATATAAAGTCCAACTTATTACTTTCAAATATGTTTTCAGAGTTACATCTAGAAAATTTTTATGATTCTTAGTCTCTCTCCATGGCATTGATGTTGATCTAGTCAATATTAATACTATTATCAACATGCCCATTCCTTGTTTTATTCCTGATATTTGTACCTATTTAGGCAAACTTGGGGAAATTAGATGGTTCATTCCCAAAATGGCTTATCTAATTCATTTCATTAATTCCATTCTCAAGAAAGGTACAACTTTAGAATGGACTAATCCATGTCAAAAAAAATTGACAATATGAAAGAATCATTTCTTCATTCACCTACACTCCATCCTCCTTTCAATGATAAACTTTTAATTCCCTATACTTATTCCACACCTATATTGATTAGGGAAATGATTTCCCAATAGGATGATATGGGCAAGGATTATGCTATCTAATATATTAGTCGAGGCCTCATTGATTATGAAACATGTTATATTAAAATTAGCATGATTTCCTTGCTATCTATTTTGAAGCTAAAGAGTTTTGTCACTACATGGATTACTAAATCACTTATGTCATTATTCATTCTAACCCCCTTCATCATTTCTTATCTAAAGCATTTATTACAAGAGATATAATTGGCTAGTGGATGGTCTTACTAATGGAATTTTATCATCACATTGTCATGTAAAAAGTTGTCAAAAGACAAGTCAAAGCTGATCAAATTTATGCAAATCTTATTCCAGCCACTTATTCCCTTCAAGATAACCTTATAGATAATAATATCCTTTATATTTAAGGTCTTAATTAAGGAATTTATCTTACAAAATATTTTCATAGCTTTAATACTAATCTTAAAGCTAATAAACTTGAAGAATCCTCCCCTCCCTCTAGTAATACTAAACCAAAGGTAGTTATCGAGGAGCTCCCTGAAATTAGTGTTGACTTGCATGAGGATACCTGGACCCTCCACTTTGATGGTGCTAAATTCCTTCAAGGAGTTGGGGTAGGTTCTATTCTCAATATTCTTATTGGCAATATCATCCATTTATCTTTCCATTTTACATTTGATTTCACCAACAAAATGGTCAAATACAAAGCTCTTATCTTTGGTATGAGAGTTGCTCTTGATTTAGACATGCAATATCTTCATGCTTTGGCTGATTCTAAACTCATTTACCATCAAGTTAGTGGTGTCTATCAATGTAAAAGTTAAAATCATATCACCTATCATCAAATTTTAATAAATCTTGCTAAGGATTTTATCTCTTTTAAAATTGAACCTATAACTAGAGATCGAAATTCCATTGCTAATTCTTTTGCCTCTTCATCTTTTCTTTTTCATCCACATCAAATTCTTTCTAATCCTTCATTTATCATAAAAACAATAAAATCTTCATCATCTAACCACCCTTGTGATTCACTTATTTTTCACATCGAATCTATTACCATTTGATAATGCCCGTGATATCAAGATATCATCCAATTCTTTGAACATCAAACTTATCCTCTTGACTTGGATTCCCATGACAAGACACATCATTACAAATAAGATTTCAAGTATGTATTTAGATATAACATCCTTTACTATCATAATGTTGAAGGTATTTTATTTTTTGTGCCATGCAAGATGAGGTCCCTCCTCCAATTGAACAAAAACATGGGGGCATTTGTGGTGGTCACTATAGTGGACATGCTATAACTCACAAATACCTATGTATGGGTTACTATTTGCCTACTCTAGAAAGGGATGATACTAAATATGCTAAAAAGTGTAGTCCTTATCATATTCATATTGATCTCATTCATTCACCACTTGGTAAACATCAAACTATTGAATCTCCAAGGCCATTTTCCACATGGGGATTCAATCACATTGGTAAACTTCCTCATTCCTAAGATGAACATGTCTTTATTATCACTGTTACCAAATACTTTACCAAGTGGGTAGAAGCCATGCCTCTTGTCAATGTTACCAGTCATACCATATCTAAATTCATTTTGAACCAAATCATTTTCCATTTTCATTTTCCTCACACCATCATTTTTGACAATGGTGGTAATTTTAAAAATAAACATATTAAACAACTTTGCCCCAAATTCAAAATTAATCATAAGTTTTCCACTCCTTACCATCCACAGTGTAATGGTCAATCTGAGGCCACTAACAAGATTCTTAATAAAATTATACAAAAGATAATTTGTGAAACTTAGATGGATTGGCATATTCATCTTTATCCAACACTTTAGGCGTATCAGAATAACATTCGTATTGCCACTAGGGCAACTCCATTTTCTCTAGTCTATGGTTTTGAGTTGGTTTTTCTTCTTGAATTTGAGCTTCCTTCTCTTCACATATCTCTTCATGACATCATTCTCAATTAATAATTATATGAGGCTCACCATCATGCTCATGATCTACTTGATGAACATTGTTTATGTACCCTACAACATAACTACCAATATAAGGCTCACATTGCCCAACAACCTAACAAACATGTGAAAATATGCACATTTAATGTTGGTAATCTTGTCCTTAAATTAGAATACACCCATGACAAAGAAGGAAATTATGTTAAAAAATGGTGGGGCCCCTACTTAGTTAAAGATATTCTTGGTCTAAGTACATACCAGATTTAAACTAATGAAGGCAATGTTTTCAAAGAACCAACCAATGCTCAATTCCTAAAAGAAATACTTTGCCTAATCATTTCCTTCTTATCATGCTTTCTATGTATATCTATCTAATACCTTTTTCAGGTTACTTAAGCATGGGTCTCTCCCTCTATAGTAGTTTCCTTTTATTCACAAACCTTTAGTCCTCCCTTTTGCTCTTTTGGTTTTTTGATGTATCAAAGGTCTTCATTTTCTTATTTTTTTTCACATTCGTTCTATTAAATTTTTTTGATTTGGTTCCTCTTGGGTTTTTGTTTTGTGAGTTGCTTTGTAAGACCATGGATAGGACTTGACATCCCTCACAAAACCACCATCTTTTACTTATTTTCTTTCTCTTGTTGTTGCTTGTGAATGTTGTTTTGGAATCCTTTGGGTTTTTCTTTATGAGGTGCTTTGTGAAAAGGCTCCCTCACTTTTTTATTCTTATTAACCTCGTGGGTCTCTCAATTATGATTTTCTTTGTAAAACCATGGATAGGACTTGGCTGTCCTCATAAAATTACCATTATTTTCATGTTCTTTATAATACTTGTTATGAGACATTAGTTTTTTCTTATTTTTCTAGATGAAATCTATACACAAATCTATGTTAGCATGTTTTCCTCCATTTCCCTCTCTGTTATGATAAGGAATCACACCTTTGCTATCATTGTATCTTTTTTTTTCCCTTTGTCATTTTTTTTTGTAATTTTAAGTAATTTAAATTGTTCCATGTGTCATTCCTCTTGATTTCCCTTTTATTTAATCTCTTTATTGGATAAAACAAGGTCAAAGTCAAAATAGTTCTTTTAATTCACCTAGATTAACGAGACTCTTAGACGGTATGTTCTTTAAAGTTCTCTCTCTTACAAAACTTGTCCCAAAGTTTTCAAATGAAAATCATATTTAGCACCCATGTTTGGTTTTCAAAATCAGTATGGAGAAGGAATCTAAAAAGCCACCAAGAAAGTTAAAAGACAAATCATTTGAAATAAAAGAAAATGATATCTAAAAGGCAACATACAAAGTCTTAGAAGTCAAAATCACACCATAAGACATGATTACAAGCACATATCCTATCTCTAATTGAAGCTCAAACTCCACAATCAGCTTCACATAGATCCAAAGTCCTTTGGGGTGTAATATGCTAGTAGATTGGAATAGGGGAATTCAAAAAAAATCTATGGTGTTACCTACTTTCTCATGCAAGCACCCAATCTTCATAGTAGACTGATGAATCTATAAGGGGTATTGAAGAAAGGGGAAAACATCATGGGTAGGTTGGCCTATTTTAATTTTCATGCATATAGACTTCATGGGATGATCTATGTACTCCATTTGTTGACCTAAGACTTGTGTGGTTAAGAGAAGTTCTCTAGAGTCCCTAAAGTTGACAATCCTCATATTTTTAAAAATCAAATTTGGGTGTCTTGACTTTGATAAAAATTTTCTCTACCTTGTTTTTTCCATCATTCTTGCCTCTACCCATTTCAATTTCCTCCCTTTATATCCAAATTATGATTCCAAATTTGTTTTCCCTCTTATTTAAATTTCTTCTTCTTCATTTCCTAAAAGCATGCTAGCACTACTTTGTTTCAGTTTCATCTATCCTTAGAGTGAAACATGTTTGAGTAACTTTGGATCATATTATTCACTTCATTTTACATTTATTAGACATAATTTAGTTTCCCTTTTCCATTTATCATGATTTTTTTGTCTTTTTATTACAAACATCAAGTTTTTACCCATTTTTCTATTGTTGAGTGAGATGTGGATTGTTATTGCTCACTCATCAATGTTGTTTTCCCTTTTATGCACCTTTTTCCATTATTGAGTGAGATGTGGATTGTTACTACTCACTCATCAATGTTGTTCTATCATTTTGTTTTTCTTTCTACCATTTAATTATCTTTCTTATTATTCCCTTTTTAACATGTATCCTTGGTTTAAATTGGTGAGTTTGCCTTTTCTTACTTGAGGTTTACTTGTTTGAGTTTTTCGGTCTTTAGTAGCCTTGGATTTTTGGTTACCCAATTTACTCTTATTTGACTTGGTCATTTGGTCTAACATAGCACTTGTTACCCAGCTTGACAAATTCCCAAGTATGCCCCATCCACATAGTACTAGTTATCTTGGTTTTTCTTGCATTTATTTATTTTTACTCATTAGTTTTGTATTTATAGGTTTGTGAAAATTAGTGTATGTGCCTTACACAATCAAAACTAAAAACATAGCTAATAACCATCCCATGATAAAAAGTAAATCAAGGTGTACATTACTTTTACTTTTTAGTTTAGTTTCCCTTTTATATCGTTTACTTTCAATTATTTTATGCTTTTTAAAATACTGCAACTTTTTTTTAGCATCAACATTATGTGTGTCCTTATGTTATTTCTCAAATAACCATACCCTGTTACACCTTAGTGACACTTGATGAGATTCAAGTGGGACATATTTATAGACATAATATTTTTAACTTTGATCAAATACTGATGCTTTACATCTTGTAGGAACCCATCGTGACTCAATCTCTCTGAGTGCATGCCTTAAGGGGTGTACTGAAAAAGGGGTGGCCTTAAATTTGGTGCTTATCATGATTATTGTCCCTTATTTCCAAATTATTACCAATTTAACTAGTTCCTAAAACCTTTCCCTATGTTGTTTCTCCTTCCTTGCACATTCCTCTAGTCTTTTCCTCTTTCTACCCATCTTCTCCTTGCTTTACACCCTTTTTACCTATTCAATACACTAGGTTGACCTGGTTGACCTAGTGTATTCTGGGGTTACTTTATCTCTTTTATTTTATTTGCCTCCTAGTTGACCTAGCACATATTTTAGGCATTATCCCAAAAATGTGCTAGGTCAACTAGGAGGCAAATAAAATAAAAGAGATAAAGTGACCCCAGAATACACTAGGTCAACTAGGTCAACCTAGTGTATTGAATAGGTAAAAAGGGTGTAAGGCAAGGAGAAGAAGGGTAGAAAGAGGAAAAGACTAGAGGAATGTGCAAGGAAGGAGAAACAACATAGGGAAAGGTTTTAGGTCCCAAAAATGTGCTAGGTCGACCCAGTCGACATAGTATAACTGACATTCTCGAATAATTTTAGGGTAATATACTCCTATATATACAAGGCCATTTTTTTCATGATATGAATATGCAATAAAGAGCTATTATGAATTCACACTTCTTCATAATATGCTATTCCACCATTCTAATTGAGGAGGCTTATCTTATGTTTCTTATTTTGGAGAATCTAATATTGTGAATAGGTCTGGGATGCTTTGGCCTAACAAAGTGATCCTTATTAACCATAACAACCTCTTGTGAAGACCCATTGGCCAAGGGAGAGATTCAATCATGATGAGCTCATATTCAGGTAATTATATTCTAACTTTGTTCTCCTCTCTTTTATTAGATAGAAGTAACACAAGTGTTGGATTGAATAATATTACTCTTCATATTTTATGCATTAGGGTGTTACTTATACTTACTTTATTTCAAATTCCCTATACATATTTCATTTCTTTATATCTAACCCTTCACATTGTGTCACAAGATTTTGGGTGCACTAGATTAGTTTACTCTTCTTGTTATTATAATAGTTTACATTCTTGTTTATTAATATAAGTGAAATATCAAATCACAGGACTCTTTTAGGGTTGTTTACAATTGTGTTAGACTGTAAGATTTGAAACCATTTCTAGCATGATATGTTGTGATAAGAGATACAAGTGATCCCCTAATTGGGTCTAGCAGATCCCCATATTGGTCATGTTCTTGTTTAACAAGTGTATAGCCAATTGGAAGTATAGGTGTGCTCTATCTTATCTAATCTAGGATTAATTCATGCACATCATGCAATTCTAATTTTATACAAGTGGCACCTACAAAGGGTATGGTTAACTCCATGTTACTTTTAGCTCTACCTAAACCAAGGTGAGAAAACCTATGGGGTATCTTGCTCACATAGAGGGATTTTACACTTAAATCTATATGGAGATTATTGTCATGAAATGGAATTATGATGAAAATATAAATAAGTTTTCACACTTCACCCATGAAGGCTTGTCACACAAAATGCACAAATGGTTTATGTCATACACAAACGACTAAATAAATATGAATGGATGAATACAATCTTCATTTTTATAAAACATTCAATAATAGGGGATAAATAGAAAATTGTAGCACTAGGATTTTAGGCACAAACTATAAACACATTTAAAATATGCAAGGTCTTATGTGTCTAAAAGGCAAATAATGTGTATGGTATGCAAAGGGTGTGTTAAATGTAGGGTAGGATAGGGTAGGAAATTTTGTTAGTTATAAAATGGAGGGTGGTGTGCTGCCAATTTTTCAAATAGTAGGGTTTTTTTTAACATACATAACATCACCTATTAAAAAGATGTAGGAAAACTAAAATGCAAGCCATGGAAACTACAAGGAAAAAATTTCATCCATTGGTGCCAATACAATGCAAATGCTAAAATGACCCTTGAGACCCTAGAATATACATTGAAAATAGAATCTCAAATACTTTCTCCTACCAAATTCATGAACCTAGGGTGCCCTAATGAGGTATTGAACAAAATGTTTCCAAATCTCTATGTAAAAATGGGTTTATAACCTAGATTTATACCTAGATTGATAATGAGTAGTGAACACAAAGCTAGATATCTAATTAGAAAAACATGTAAAATATCTCATTGCATTTTATTAATAGGATACAGTAAAGAACCACATGTATTTTCCATTAACTTGAAAGAAAGTCTTACATACATCAATGTTTCAAAATGCTGCCAGGGGGCAAGCATGGTGGATTTGCTCCATGTTGGGTAGGGGAGACATATAAGAGTTATCTCAAAGCTTGCTAATGACTCTAAAAGTTACAACCACCTTATCAAGAGAGGAAATACACACACACAATGATTCTAAAATATGAAGAGCTTATACTAAGGAAAGCAAAGACCAACACTATGACCAACACAATCACCAATCAACCTCTAAAACAAAAGACAAGCTTTCTATTTATACATTTTTAATCCTTCCCAAATATGGGACCATGGGATGCAATTTTGAAAATTTTCATAAAAAACTTTTCTAGTCCCATCGAGATGCTCCCAACTAGAAAATGCCTTTTGTTATGCTTGAGATATTCATCAATTTTCAAGATAATTCATTGTTAAAACTGCCTTCACAAAGAATGATGAGGACTTGCAACCACCTAGGGCACATCATTTGATCTTTTGGATAAAAATTTCCTTTCACATGAGCCTAAAAGGAGGATATTTACTTGAGGATCCAAACAAAATTTTATCTTGATGTTGAACTGTTGGAAAACCCCTTGATCACTAGCACAGTTGGAGAGAAAAAAATTTGAAAGCTAAAAAAAAATTGTCATATGAAACTTATTTTAAAATGCTTTCTTATCACTCAATTTCAAATTATGGACATTTTTGGACATGAATCTCTTCTTTGTGCACACTAAATGGAAAGCCCATTACCTCTAATGATGGTTCAAAAGTGTATCTAATTGTGACATGAAATTGAAATGATCCATGATCATGATTAGAAATATTCACTTTTGAATAGGAAGTTAGAAATTATTATGCTCGTTGAACCATTACCACATCTATGAAATAACCATCAATTTTATCTTTGAAAATAAAGCTTACCACATATTAACACTTGGTGTTCCACCTTGGATCTAATTTGGCATCTACATAGATCTAAGAGAAACTAATGGCTCTAGTCTAGAAACTTATCACCGCCTCATGAAATATTAGCCCTTTGAAAATTCTATCCTATCTCACATTGTTGGATCTTTATCTCCCAAGCACACACAAGCTATAGATCATTCAATGAGATCCTCAAGCTATAACCTTGGCATATAACTGCACCACTTATCTTTCTTGTGTTTTATCATTAGATCTCTAACTTTTCAACCTTGGCTATGAATTATCAAATCTGGTTGAGAAATAAAATGAACTCTATTAGATCATGATCAGTGGGGTGCAGTGTGATTGGATACTACCTCTTCCTTGGCCCCAAGGGTATTCCATTTGGAATCCTTGTGATATTCATGAGTCCCTTTGACTATTTAGGCTTGATCATGGACCGTTGGATCATCTCATTCTAAAAAATGCATATTATTGGATCTACCCCATTTGAAAATAAATGACTAATCTATGGGGTAAAAAAATGATGCTTGCATGACTGTTCTAAACATTTGAACACCAATGAATACCCATCACAGCTTAAAATTAATTTCTATGTAATAGTAAAAAATGTCTATGTGACTATCACCTATAATTTCAAAATATTATTTCATGGACTTTGTTTAATAGTAATTTCATTTGAGTCTTTGTTTTTGGCCTCCCTACTTGCTTCAACACTATTGTCTCACAAGAAATGTGTCTAAGCAATTCTCATGAAGGAATTGAACCTCTGTAATTTTGTCAAAAGAATCTTTTGAGCACTTAAATACACTCTTTGGATTTTTTTCCTAAGGGAACTTGCCTTACAAAAATTCCCTTCAGACTTTTGGAATGGTTATTTGAACTCTTGAAAGTGCCTTTTAGAACTATTGAAAGTGTCCTCCACCTTCTAAAATTGACCTTCAAGATTTATGTAAGTCTCCTTCAAATCTAGAATTATCCTTCGAGCATTTTGTAGACACCCTTAAAGAATTTTGTAAGGGAAAAATAATCGAAGGAAATAATCCTTATGAAATTTTTCAAAGGCAAAATGGCCCTTCGAAACTGTCTTTTATGTTTTTTGCAAGTGTCATTTGCCCTTCACAAGTTCCCTTTGGAAAATTTTCAAAGGAAAAATCCCTGAAGGAAATGATCCTTTGAAACTTTTGCAAAGGCAAAATGATCCTTTGTGATTTTTTGAAAGTACCTTTGCTCAAAACAAATGACCTTACAATTATTTTAGGCTTTTTGTGGAGGAAAAATACATGAAGGGCAAGTGCCCTTAAATTTTTTTACCATAGATTAAAAGTCTAAAATAAATGACATGAAACCAATGAAATATGCCTTTAAATTTTTTGGAAAACACTTATCTCAAAAGGGATAAGACATTGAATTCCTTCAAAAATTTTGTAGCAGACAAAATGTTCAACAAAAATAATTTTTTGAAATTTTATTTTGAGACAATTTTTTTTATAAAGATCTATTTCCATCAAACATTGTGTTCATACAAAAGGATAAAAAACTCTAAGGGAAAGAACACTTTCACCAAGCAAATACAAGATAGAGGACTTAATAATTTATGTACATGAACTTAACCTTCCAAAGGAATACATGGAGATATAAATTTGGCTAAGAGCATAAACTTTGATACAAACAAGGGCCCATTTGGTCCAGTGAAATTTTGGGCACTAACACTAGCTCTTTCCCTAGGATGAATACCCCTTATGGGTGTACAAGGAACCATAAAATACCAGACCAGGTGTTGATCCATTGGGATATGGAGTCAAGACATAACAATTTTTTCAACAAATGTTCATGAAGGCTCTATAAAACATGGAAAACTTAACAAAAATATATCAAAAGGATCTAAAGATTAACATACAACAAAATTAATGGAAACCATATAAATAAGACCTGAAACAAAGTGGTAACAAAGAAATGACATAATAGAAGAGAAAAAATATACACTATACAATATGGTACATAAATTATGGAGTCATTTGAGGAAGTGCGTCAGATGCCTAACATTGATTGGTAGCTCTAGTATTTCACCATCTAGGTCTCTCGAGAAGAAGGTATGTTCTCGAATCCAACAGTCAATGGAATAGGGAACCATCCATAAGGCATTGAAATTACGATGCTTACCTTTATCCTCATGCCTATTGTCCTAAAGTAGAACCATATCACCTATTTGGAAAGTTATTAGAGTGATGTTTATATCAAATATTTTGTTCAACTTCTCCTTAAACTTGAGATATATTTCATGAGATTGTCTTCAAATTTCATCAAGTTCAATAATCTAGTTAACCCTACTTTCATAACAATTGATTTGCTCATCATCTTCTAGTTGTTATATGAGCTGATAAGTTGGAAACTTTAAATTCATAAGTAAAACTTCTTGAGATCCATAAACAATATCAAAAGGGATTCTACCTATAGCTCTCTTAGGCATAATCCTTTCAGCCCATAAGGTGAATTTTAGTTGTTCACCCCACCTCTTCTCATTTGCTTTCAAATTTCTTCTAATAATCTTGATCAAGTTTTTATTACTTGATTATGCTTCCCTGTTCCCTTGAGGATTATAGTTAGATGCATAATTTAATTGAATTCTATATTATTTTCATAATGACACTAAAGGTTTGGATTTTAAGCTCATGGAATTATCAATAATTATTTTAATAAGTACACTAAATCTATAAATAATCTAATTTAATGAGAAATCCATGACTAACTGATGTGTTACTCTCTTTATAGGGATTTCTTTGACCCATTTGGTGAATTAATCAGTCACAACTAGTATCCACCTATTATTAACACTTGACAAATCAATGATTTATCTAATGAAATCCATTCCCCATTATTTGAATGGGACCTCAATCATCACAGGATGCAAGGGAAGAGAACCTAAAGATTTCATCCTCCTAGTAAAGCACTAAAATTTCTCACACCTTCTGAGTATCTAAGCAACATCCTTAAACAATGATGGCTACCAGTAACCAGATCTCAAAGTTTTTTGAGCTATGACTTGAGGTGAAAAATGGCCTCCACACACTCCACTATGGAAGTATTTAATCAAGACAATAGTCTATTCTTATATAACACATCTTAGGAGAACCCCATCTGGATTCTTCCATACAAGTCCATTTTCAGTCAAGAGGTATTTTTAGGAAACAAGTTTAAGAGTTCTCCTTTGATTCTTATCTAGGTTAGGTAACAATTCAAATTTCACAAGTAGTAAATAGTATCCTTCTACCATGGAGATGCATTAATTTAACTTAAGGAATCATCAACATTAAAAATATAAGTGTTTACCTCAATAGATTGCAAATTGGTCTCAACCATAAGTTTGGTTAGACCCATCCATCTTACTAACTTGGTGGTCTAGATATCCTTATCATACTATTGTAACTTGTTGACCCACCTACACAATTTGTTGGATACTTCACCATAGTGTGCAAGATGTAGGAAATAGTTTTTAAACTCATAATATATGGCTTAAACATTTTAACATCCTTCAAAATAATTAAATCTTGTTTTTCCATGATAGTGTATTTCAATTGAAGCCCTTGCATAGATTTTCTAATTAAAGATATGGGTTAATCATGACCATCTTCATTCTTTTGCAATAGGACAATATCAATAGTATCGTATGATGCAAAAGAGAATACGTTGAATGACTTTGTGTAATCAAGATTGTCCAATACTGGAGCAGACTCAGAGCTCTATTGATGTCATTGAATACATGCATGACCTTCTCCTCCCACTTGATGGTTTGGTCCTTATTTAACATGGAAATAATAGGCAAAGTAAACTCCAAAAAATTAGACACAAACCTCCTTATAAATTTAATTTATCCAAAGAAAGACTAAATTCCTTTTTTAGACTTTAGGATAGGCACTTTATCAATGGCTTCGACCCTTTTAAGATCAATCATGACACCCTCCTTGGATATTATATGCCATAGAAACTTGGCCTTTTACACTCCAAAGTGGTACTTCTTGGGATTAAGTGAAATATAAAACTCCCTACACCTGATTAGCACCTTTTCTAGATGCTCTAAATGCTCCTCTCTTGTTTTGGAGTACACAATGATATCATCCTAATATATAACAATAAACTAGTTAGTTATCCCTACAAAGGCAACATCTATAGCTCGTTGAAATACCACACCAGTATTCCTCAACATAAAAGGCATCCTAATATATACATAAGTGCCCCATGGTGTGGTGAATGCATTCTTGTACCTATCATATTCTTTCACCATAAACTAGTTGTAAATTGAGAAGCCATCCAATGTTGACAATATTTATAAACCAGTGATGCTTTATAACATGTTCTCCATATTGGGCAAGGGATATTTATCTTTTAAATAATATTTATTTAGATTTTGAAAAGCTAGACACAAATGAATATCACCATTCTTCTTCCATATGGGGCCTAGATTTTCAACCCATGATGCATACCTGATGGGCTAAAAGATACCACTGTCCCTTAGCTTCTTTAACTCCTCCCTCATCTTGGTGGATAAGATGGGATTAATGGGCCTCTATTTCTACCTATAAGGTTTTCTATTACGATGTAATGGGATGGCATGCTGGAACAAGTCTTCCTTATATGCTTTTAGCTCAAAATAAGACCACACTAAGAGATCTTGGTACTTCGTTAGTAACTACATGTTAGCTTTCTTCTTAGTTTCACTTAAGTGAGTACCCAGCCAAAACTTCCTTGGGTTCTCATAAGAACCTAAAATGCACTTACTTATATGTTTTGAAATGAATAAGTCTCTTGACTTGATCCTATCAGCTCCATCAAAAAATGATTCTAAACTTACCAATCCTCTTGGGATAATGTTTGTCTTCAGCTTAATGATGTCTTTGCCAAACAAGGTATCCTTCCCATCAAAAACATGAACCACAAATTCCAAGTCTATGAGCTCATCATGGAATTCAGCCTCATAGTTCAAAAACCTCTTAATTTAATCATCATCATCAAAGACCTACCAATGATGAACATTATCTAGGATTGAAGGTTTGACAAGCACCTCCTTATGATACTAAAAATGAGGGGTAATATTTGCAATATCAAATTGAGCACCTAGCCCTGCAAGTTTGTCAGCTTCTTGGTTAGAACTTATATCATGATAAAAAATATTGAATGCATCAAAGAACTCCAACAAGTCCCAAATAACATTCTGATACTATTTCAACCTTTCATTTTTCATGGAAAAAGAACTAAAAACTTGCTTTAACACTAACTCAGAATCACCCTTAACAATCAAACACTTAATTCCATATTCATGATCAATCTGTAGACCAAACAAGAGTGCCTCATACTCAGTAGTATTATTAGTGCACTCAAAAGAAAGATAAAAGAAAACATTAAACATTTACCATTAGGGCCATAGAAAACAAACCCTGCTCTATTTCCAATATTAGAACAAGCCCCATCAAAAGACATCTTTCAAAATAAACCTTCTTTGTCAGGCTTAACATCAAGAGCAATAGGTTGTTCATTATCATCAATATTCCTAGCAAAGTTTCCCAATTCAACATTTGTATACAACACTTCATTGAGAGCATGCTTTTGATCTTCAATCATATGCAACATCTTTATTTCTCTATAAAGTCTGACCATCTTACCTTCCAAAGGAATGGTGGCATAGGAAAGGTCCACTTGCACACTTCTACCCATGCTATCAACTCACTTACGTGACAAAAACATCCCACATTTAGGTGAGCAATCCACAACAACCACATTCATGTTCAAGTACTTTCTAAGATGAATTTCCAATTGTACCACTAGTCTCCTAACTTTCTCAACAACTAGAACCTCTCATGAGTCCATAACACAACACTTACAAAAGGCCTATGTGATCTTCACTCCAAGATCATTGAGGATACCCAAGGGAATCACATTGGAAGAACTAGAGTCAAAAATGCAGTTGTGAATAATTAGACCATTAACCAATAGAATCATATAAAATGGATCCACATTTCATTGACTCTCTACCAATGACATCCCTAAATTGACCTCTAGAGTAGGTTCAAAAACCTCTTCTAATTCTTCATCTTCTTCTAGGGGTGATTAGGGTAACTCAAATTCATTTGTATCTAACCTTTCACCAAATTCTAAATATTCAAAGGCCCTCTTCCTATATTTAGGTATTCACATTAACTTAACAAGTGATATAGTGATATTTATTTAACTCAACACTTTATCCATATCAAACACACTATAGGAAGGAAGAGATGTGTTTGGTGGAAGGGTAAAGGTACTTTAGGATAGAATATAATCATTTAAAGTATAAAATTGAGTAGGCTAAGATGGATTAATACTTTTTATAGTAGCCTTCAAAGGTGGATTTTATTTAAGCTCATTCGTACCCTTAGGGATGTTAGAAAATATAGGCATTATATTGCTCCTAATAGGAGAACATTTAGCCTTAGTATCTTGGGTTATAGGTGCAATATTGTTATATTCTTGGGATGATATAACTTTCTTTTCTTCCTTGCTTTCATTCCATGACTTTAGATTTGCATGGGTAGTGTCTTGAGGAGAAGCACCTAGTTGCCTACTTCTCAATTTGTATTCATTATTTTAGGTAGGTGATGGATTAATTAATACTTGCCTATAATTAACTAATAGATTATCCCTATGATATTTATTGATCATCATAGATTGCAAAAGATCAAAATCATAGATAAGAAATTAATATGCTTGTACCACATTAACATCATAATCAAAGTCAAAAGTTGGGACACTCTCCATTTCAATGTCAATTAAAAATTGATAAAATGTGGCATTAGTTATTAATTATGTGGAGGAAGTTGATTCATATTAAGGTCTTTAAAAATCAAACATAAAAATCTCATAGTTAGATGATGCATATTTAGGTTCATCTAGATTTTCATGGACTTCTTCAGTAGTATCACATAGAGTGTGTGGAAGGAAGCATTTATCACACCAATAAATATCCAAATCAAAATTTATAGCATTTACCTTGGCATTTAAAGGATCAATCACTTCCTTTATAGTCCCTTTGTATTGATTTATATCTATTCTTTCTTCACATACAGGCTTCTTCCCTCTATCATTGTCTCGATTGTGGAAAACAAGCCCCTTTTGTGACTGACTCAGATTTTGAGCCATTACATAATTGTAGAGACCTAAAGGACCCCCTTTTCTTCTCTATCTAACTTATGAGACATTACTTTGACAAGAGAGGCCAATGTTTGGATAGTTTATTCAAATTTGGCTATCTTCATGGGCTATGTTTTCTTTCAAATTTACTAGCTTCACATCAACCCATTTTTTCAAGGGATTTACCACATCCTTGATATTGTTCTTAATTTGGATGGCCATTTTGAATTTCAACCAAAAGTTAGTAGGAGCCTTATCTCTCAAGAAATGTGCAACCTTATTATCAAAGGCATCATAATAATTTATCAAGCACACTATATCATTAGGCCTGGTGTTATCAAGCAACTGCATCATAGTCTTGTTGAACCTTGTATTGAAGTCCTTTACACACTCATTAGGATTCTTCTTGATATTTCCAAATGCAACCAAGAGAAACCTTGGATCAATCCTAGGACCATACTAAATTCTAAAAACATTTTGCATCTCTTCCCATGAATCAATGCATCCAATGGGAAGGGAGTTAAACCATTCATGAGCGTCATCCTCAATAGTGTGTACAAATAATTTTATACACACATCCTCATACTCAACCTCATAATCTTTAATAATATTTTTGAAAAGCCCTCAGGTGTTGATCACCACTCATTGCATTATTCCCTTGGAATTTTGGGTGGCATTTCCTAACTTCATTTGGGACCTTATTAGGATAGCCTTCTATCTCATCAAAATTTATAGGCATGAATCAAGGATTTTGGAAATAATTTGTGCATTCTCATCTTGTTCCATATGCCTCATTATTCATTCAATAGTAGGTTTGAGAACAAATGGTAAAGGGATATGAGTGGGTGAATGAGGTGGACTTGGTGGATCAAACTGAAGAGGGGATTTAAATGGTTGAAATGGAGCTGGAAAATAAACAAGACTATGTGTTTTAAAATTAGTAAAAGAGATGTGATAGTCCTCAATAATGGGGAGTTCAACAAAAATCTTTAGACTATCAGAATTTTGATAGTCGAAAGAGCTTTTAGCAGTCAAACCTTGCCCTTTAATAAGCCTCCAAACTTGTCTTCCTCTTATTTGATTCAAAATTAGGGGTGAGACAAGCCTTTTTGATGAGTCACCTTTGAAGGATGATCTCAATCCTTCTAGCATTTCAAATAAGAAAGAATAATCAAAGATGAAATGGAGATATTCAAAATAGGCACTGATCTTCCTTGAAACCAAGTGTTAAAATTGGAGTTGCCACTAAAAACAAAATTTTAAAATGTAACAGTTTAAAAATTGTTTTTGATACATGCTAATAACATACTTTATTGAGCTTAATGATGAAATAATATGCAAAGATATTGAAACTTCTAGAATTATGTTCAAAAGGGAAAAGACTTTCCAACATGAAATATTAATAACTCTTTGCACTAAACATAACATATGTCAAATTGTCAAACCTCAAATCATGGCACATCCCCAGGTGGAGTATTATGATGTTGAGGACCAAGATAGTTTGAATGGTACAATAGGTAGAAAGATTTAAAATGATGGCATCTCTCTATAAGAGTCCCTAAGAACACAAGTGACCTAGAATTTAGTTTAAGTCCTCAACAATGGTGGTAGAAGAGTGTTGGTTCCCAATTGTATACCTCCTACACTCAACCTTGCACACTTGGGATAAATGGAAATTAATGATGGAAAACTCGCTAATATGCGAGTGTAGCTGGGGGAGGGTTTGACATCAGGATTAGACCAAAATGTGGAAAATGACTAGGAGGCACCTACAAAGGGTATGGTTAACTCCCTGTTACTTTTGGCTCTACCTAAACTAAGGTGAGATAACCTATGGGGTAGCTTTTTCACATGGAGGGATTTTGCACTTGAATCTCCATGGGGATTCTTGGCGTAAAGGGGAAATATGACCAAATCATATCCAAGTTTGCACACTTCCCTTATGAAGGGTTGTCACATGAAATGCATAAATGCTTTATATCATACACAAGCTACTAAAGACAGATGAGCAGATAACTATAATCTTCATTTTTATAAAATATTCAATAACATAGGCTAAATAGAAAACTTTAGCATTAAGATTTTGAGCACAAACTAAAAACACATTTCAAATATGCAAGGTCTTATGTGTTTACAAGGCAAATAAAAATTATGGTATGCAAAGGGTGTGTTAAATGTAGGGTAAGATAGGGTAGGATATTTTTTTAGTTATAAAAAAGAGGGTGGTGTCCTAATGGTTTTTCAAACAATAGAGTTTCTTTTAACATACATGACATCATCTATTACAAATATGTAGGAAAACTAAAATGTAAGCCATGGAAACTACAAGAGGAATTTGCATCCATTGGTACCAATACAATGCAAATACCCAAATGATCCCTGAGACCTTAGAACATACACTAAAACTAGAATCTGAAATACTTTATCTTACCAAATTCATGAACCTAGAGTGCCCTAATGAGGTATTGAAAAAAATATTTCCAAATCTCTATGTAAAAAGGGGTTTATAACCCATATTTATGCCCAAAAGATAACCAGTAGTGAACACAAAGCTAGATATCCAATCGACATAGCATGTAAAACATCTCATTACATTTCATTAATATGATAAAGTAAAGAACCACATGTATTTTCCATTAATTTGAAAGAAAATCATACATCAATGTTTCAAAATGTTGTGAAGGGGATAAGCATGGTGGATTTGATCCATGTTGGGTAGGGGAGACATATAGGAGTGCTCTCAGAGATTGCTAATGGTTGTAAAAGCTGCAACCACCTTAGTAAGAGAGGAAAAATAGACACACAATGACCCCAAAATGTGAAGAGCCTATATTAAGGAAAACATAGACCAATATAATGGCAAACTAATCTCTGAAATAGAAGATAAGTCTTCTATATATACTTTTTCAATCCTTCCCAAATATGGGACCATGGGTTGAAATTTTCAAAAATTTCATAACAAACTTTTTCAATCTCATCAAGATGCTCCCAGTTGGAAAATACCTTTTACTATGCCTGAGATATTCAACAATTTTCAAGAAAAATCATTAGTGCAACTGAATTCACAAAGAATGATTAGGACTTAAAACCACTTCGAGCACATCATTTGATCTTTTAGCTAAAAAATGCCTTTCACATGATCTTAGAAGGAGGATATTTGCTTAAGGATCCAAACAGATTTTGTCTTGATGTAGAACTGATTGAAAACCTCTTGATCACTGACACAGTTAGATGGAGAAAATCATTTAAAAGCCAAAAAAAATTATCTTCATATGTAACTTATTTGAAAATGACTTCTTGTTACTCAGTTTAAAATCATGGACATTTATGGACATGAATTTCTTATTTTTGCATGCTAAAGGGAAATCCCATTACCTGCAATGATGGCTCGGGAGTGGATTCAATTGTGACATGAAACCAAAATGATTTGTGATCATGATTGGAAATATTTAATTTTGAATTAGAAGTTAGACATTCTTTTGTTCCTCAAACCGTTACCACATCTATGAAATAACTATCAATTTTAATTTTGAAAATAAAGCTTGCCACATATTGACATTTAGAATTCCACCTTGGATCTAACGGGGCATCCGCATAGCTCTAAGAGTGACTAATGGATCTAGTCTAGACACTTGTCACCTCCTCATGTAATCCTAACCCTTTAAAAAAGATACCCTAGCTGACACCATTGGATCTTCATCTCCCAAGCATACATGAGTCATAGATCCTACAATGAGATGCTCAATCTATAACCTTATGGCATAAAGTTGTGCTAGCTATCTTTCTTGCATTTGCCCATGGGATCTCTAACTTTTTAACCTTGGCTATGTACCATCAAATTAGGTTGGGCAAGAAAATGCAATCCATTGGATCATGATCTAAGTGGTGGAGCATGATTGGTTATTGCCTCTCCCTTGTCCCTAAGAGTATGCCACTTAGCAGTCCCATGGGCTTCCTAAGTCCCTTTGACTATTCAGCCTTGATCATGTACCATCAGATCACCCTACTATGAACAAACTCATGCCATTAGATCTCTCCCATTTGAAAACAAATGAATACTCCATGGGGTCTATAAATGATGCTCATGAAACCATTCTAAAAATTTGAATCCCAATGACTAACTATTGTGGCTTAAATTTAACATTTGCATGCTAGTTAAAAATTTCCACAAGATCATCACCTGTAATTTAGAAATATTCTTTTAGGGACTTTGATCTATGGAAATTTTGTTTGAGTCTTTATCTTTGGCCTCCCTATTTTATTTGGCACTACTATCCCATAAGAAATGTGTCCAAGTAAATCTCCCAAAGGAATTAAACATTTTAGGCACTTAAATATAACCTTACGAATTTTTTGCTAAGGGTACTTGTCTTACAAAAATGCCCTTTGAACTTCTAGAATAGTCCTTTGAAATCTTAAAAGTGCCTTTTGAAACTATTGAAAGTGTCCTCCACCTTCCTAAAGTACCATTTGATATTTTTGTTAGTGTCCTTTGAATCTAAAATTATCCTTCGAACATTTTGAAGACACCCTTTGGGAATTTTGCGAAGGAAAAATGCTCGAAGGAAATAATCCTTCAAACATTTTGCAAAGGAAAAATGGCCCTTCAAAAGTGTCTTCCATATTTTTGGCAAGTTTCTTTCAACTTTCGAAAGTGCCCTTAAAGAATTTTTCAAAGGTAAAATGCCTAAAGGAAATGATCCTTGAAAACATTTACAAAGGCAAAATGACCCTTCAAGAATTTTTAAAAGTACCTTTGGTTGAAAAAAATGACCTTACATTTCCTTTGGGTTTTTTGTGTAGGAAAAATGCCGAAGAGAAAGTTCCCTTTGTACATTTTATCACAGACTAAATGTCCGAAGTAAATGATCTGAAAACAATGAAGTAGCCCTTCAGAATTTTTAAAAAAAACTTATTACCAAAAGTGATAAGACATTAAATTCCTTAAAAAAATTTGTAATGGACAATTTTTTTGATAAAAATAAGTCTTCAAACATTTTATCCAAGATAAAAAAAAAAGTTCAAAGACCTATTTTCATTGGACATTGTGTTCATGCAAAAGCCCTGAAAAATCTAAGGGAAAAAACACCTTCACCAAGTAAAGACAAGATAAAGGACTTAGAAAATTATGTACATGAACTTGACCTTCCAAAGGAATACATGGAGACAAAAATCTAGCTGACATAAACTTTGATATAGACAAGGGCACAAATGCTCCAGTGCAATTTTGGGCACTAACATATATATTATATATAATATAATACAATATCATATATTATATTCTAAAATATAATATCATATAATAAAATATATAATTAATTTGGCTCATTTCAATCTAATTATAATAAATGTCATATTTATACATACTAATATAATATATTATATAGAGTATTAAATGAAATCTGGAAATGAAGTTGCATCTTCCATTGTTTGTTTGGTTTAGTTTCATTTTTTTTGAATAGTCAAAATACAATACAACAGTTAAAGTGTTGGTAAATAGATTATGTAAAATAATCATAAATACAATATGAAATAGAATAAACAACCTAGAGTTTGAAATAGTCATATGCCCATCATAGTTAATCCTTGAAGTCTCCAAGCCCCAAGTTACACTTAATCTAAGGGTTTTCCTGTACCATTGAAGGAATATTTGGAAATCA
The DNA here is from genome assembly GCA_037957365.1 of Torreya grandis. NCBI lineage: Eukaryota > Viridiplantae > Streptophyta > Pinopsida > Cupressales > Taxaceae > Torreya > Torreya grandis. Next base: position 1,010,367 of record JARHVA010005059.1, read on the forward strand.
AACTCCTTGTTACACATAGAATAACTATTTCTTCAATAATTGTATTCACTCCTTTTGCACCTATAGGTAACAATTTTAAGGTTTGAGATCATAGAACATTAAATAAGTTGATTCCAAACATAATTTTCATTATATTATCGTACATATGTCATGCAACTGTAGAAAAGCTTATGGTCAAAATAAATTTCCATCATTAATGTCTCTCCCTATGCAAAACTATAAACACGTAAGGTGTCAAGGATATTGGCATCAATTACTGAACTCCATGGCTCTTCTAGGAAATATTCTGTAATGACCTCAAGGGCTCTAAAATGGAGAAACATATGTTATCATTATGAGATCATAATGATCTTTCTTTTCATTCACAATGACAAAATTACCTTTGACACCCACTCTATATCAAAAAAATCATTTTTTTATAATCTTTGTAATAGTTTCCCCACGCCACACTTCTAATATTTCCTTGTTAATGTGCAAACTACTAAACATGTATCTATAAGTTTGATTATTGTGTTTAATGTAATCAAAATGCCACTTGCCCCACAACTAGACACATGTATCATATGACATTAAAATCAAATTTTACTACCTTAGGAACTTAAAAAAATATTATTGATTTCAATTTTGCATTAAGTAGTATTGGTAAGGCATTAGACTAAATATTTGTAAATAATATGTAAGCATGATATATGCCAACAATTATTAGAATTCCAATTCCAGTGATATGTCATGTATACGTGAGAAAGAAAGTTAGAGTTGAGTGTAGTTGAGGTGAGTGCCAACAAATACAGGTGAACATGCATTTTATGTTTCGTTTTTGTGTGTGGCTATTTTCATTGAATTTAAATGCTTTTAGGTTTATTTTTCAGGTTTTAGTATTTCACTCTAGAGGTTCACAATGATGTTCATTTCATGTTTTAACAGCTAAACACTTTGGGGTAACTGAAATCTTGAATCCGTCAAACTTTGACAAGCCCATTCAAGAGGTTTCATAAATGCTGTTGCCACTATTATTTTAGGGTTGATTATGATTTTAAAAATTTATTGATAACTTTTCCGATATCGATATTTTTAGTATTATCTATGTGCTATAGTTATAGTTTGTGTGTGTATCTATGTGGCTCCATGATATATGTAATCAGAGCTCAGTTTGATATATCTATGTGGCTCCATGATGTATGTAATCAGAGCTCAGTTTGAAAGAAATTAAGCGTGAAATTCTAAACTAACATATTATCGGAGCATCTTCGTGAGTTTATATAAGCTATGTCATCAGAGCATATGCACGAGTTTATATCGTACACCATAGATGGTGAAAATATTTTCATATTTGTATTTTATTTTTTCTTGAATTTGATCAAGAACAATTACATGTATTTCTATAAAGCTTTTGATGATGATATTACTATAAAAAAATATCATACTCGTGATTTTTCCCTCTTCAAACACGTTGGCCATGGGAGCAGAGGAGCCATATTGGAATGCAGGTTTGAAGAAAACAGTTTATAAGGAAAAATCCTCATGCCGTGCTACCCATGCCACATGAAAGGCCACGTAGATAGTAGCCAAATCATCAAACTTGCCATGCGGACATATGATATATAACATCAAGGTCAAAATTTGTGAATGCTTGGGGAATGCATGGCAGTTGGTGGAGATTTGGACGCTAACTGCAAGTTTGACCAATTGCAATTCGCACCATAAAGTTATGCCGAAGGTTTGGGGGTTGAAACGCAAATTGTGTTTGAGGAGGTCAAATTCCAAAGTCGGTTTTGCAATTTCCAAATTGTAAATTGTTATTAAAGTTCCTGATCCTGAAATGCAAAGCATAGTAGGAAAGGGAAGTTGAAATGCAATTAGCAATTAGGCAAATTGTGAATTACAAAGTGTTTTCCATCTTCGGATCCCGCAACACATGATGGATAGAAAGAGCACGGTGGAAAATGGAGATAAGAACATAATTTGCAAGTTTTTTAAATTGTAAACTGCTGTCTAACTTCTAGATCCTGCTAAAGAAAGTAATAGGCAAGAAGAAACCAATAGGAGAAAAAGCACATGCCTAGCTGGCTGGCATAAAGGACACACAACATTATTCAAATGGCATGGTACGAAATCAAGTTACTCCTCATCAATGTGTGTTGTCACATTCTTTTTGAGCATCTAAGAATTATCCTATCAAGGTGCAACAATTAAATAGATATTTAATCATGCTTATATCATGCTCAATATCTTTGGTTTGACACTCATAGCAAAGATATAAGTAGAGAAACACATTAGAAAGGTCCAGGTTGTGAACTACATCTGCTTCAGATATCTCCAAGATAATTCTTGGCATTTCAGAATATGACATTGAGAGGTTATGTGCATTCTTGGATGTTGATTAGATTTGAAATATTTGTGACCAGATAGAATAGAATGAAGAACATGAGCGGGTCCAACTATTGAGGTGGGCATTGCCAAATGATGATGATGGAAATAGGTCAAAGGAGAAGAGTGTGCAATAGAATGGTTCTGTACAAGATAAGCCCATTGGTTATGGGTTAAAACGAAAGGTAAAGGCATAAAGTTTGCTTGACATTTATGAGAAGAAAGAAAAACCTTGGGACATTGAAAGAGATTTTGAAATCTATAAAGACCATTCTTTTGTGAAACCCTGATTCTACAAAATCATTTGATTCTTTCCTTGAAAAATGAAACCTGAAAATACTATTTTATCCCCTTTGACAACTAGAGATGAAATTAGAAGCCTTCCTGCAAATGGGAATGCCAATGGTATGGGTGTTGGTGAGAAAGTAAAGCATGTAATTGATAATCAAACAAGTGATGGTAGTAGTCAAAAACTAATAAAAAAGATATATCTAGTGGAAGTGTCCAGTGTGTTTCAAATAGATCTATGGTAGACACTTCAGAGATGGGAAAGAGTTACAACTATGGTCCTAGGCAAGAGCAAGGTTCAGTGCATGAAAAGGTTTGTTGCGCTGAATGACTAAGCTTCTGGAAATATCTTCTACAAGGTACTTCACCGAAATGGGTTGGGATTAAGTTAGGTGGAGAGTCAAAAATGGCAAGTTTCAAATTTTGAAGATGAGGCCCCTAATGTACCAGGGAGATTTGTGTGGGAGAATCAACTTTCAAAATGCAAATATCAAAAATGTAATTTGTAAATTGTGGTCAACTCTCCCTAATCTACTAGTCAAAGAAAATGAATAAAGTCAACTCAAATAGAGCTTTAGGGAGATTTGAAGGAGGAATGCAATTTTACAATTTTCTAAATGTGCAAATTGCAAATTTCACTTGGATCTTCGAAACCTGCTTGTCAACACTAGTGAACATGAGGTCCTAGTGCAAAAAGGAACTTTCAAGGCTAATTGCAAATTATAGTTGGAGTTATCAATTCCCTACAGTTCCTAGTACAAGAGGGAACTTTCAAGGTCAAATGTACTTTTGCATTCTTTTAAATTATAAATTATTGTTGAAGTTCTCATTTCCCTAAGGGAAATTTTAAGGGGAGTTGCAACTTTGAATTGTGATTTTCAAATTTTCAAACTGTAAATTGTAGTTGGAGTTTTCATTTCCCTGAGAGAACTTTTCAGAGGAATTGTAACTACAGATTATAATTTGCAAATTGCAGTTGAATTTCCAATTTCCCTAAGGGAATTTTTTCGGGGAATTGCAACTAGGAATTACAAATTTGTGATTTACAAATTGCAAAATTGCTGTTGAGTTCTAGATTTCTCCAATACAAATAAAATTGCAAAATTGTAAAAGGGACCTGAATTTCCCCCAAAGGATAAAAAGTGAAAAGTAATGCATTTACACATTAAAAAATATGGAGTTAACCCTAAAAAAAATTGTGAAAAAAGTAAATGTGAACAAAGCAACTATGGAAAAAACAAGTTGGAGACAAAAAGCAAAAAGCTAAAAATGACCTAAGTTTTGTATTTTCCATTGTTTTGCTTGTTCAAACACTCCATGGGAGAAATATTATTGGTTTGCAAGTTTAAGGTGGGCCATTCCAAAGAAGATTTTTGAAATGTCCATGCATTTGGGGTGTTCAAAAGCCACCATTACAAGGCAAGGTTGTTCTTTGACGTGCATATGAGGAAGGGCGGCTATAAAAAAGATTCCATATTTACAAATGAGTGGTCAAAGGCATTTTTAGGTAGTTGCACAAGATGAAAAATATTTTTTTTGGATCCAAAGGTGAATATTCTTTTTCAAGCACAACTAAAATGCTTTTACAACCAAGGAGAACAAAGGATTTTTGCAAACATTCAGCATTACTTTTAGAGGTGGTTAAAATAATAATTTTCTTTGCAAAAGAATGAAGATTCCAATTCTAGCAAAGGGAATATTCTAGTTGGGAGCATCTTGGCAGAACTTTGAGTGTTGATAACAATTTTCCAATATTACAAATTGCTACCCACATTCCTCAATTGTAAGCAGTGATATAAATGTATAAATAGAGGGATTGTCCTCTATTATAAGGTTGTTGTTGGTATTTGTTTTTCTCTCAAGTCTAGGCTCTTCAAAAAAATTGGGATCCTTCCTGTATACATTTTATCTCTCTTGCTAAAATGGTTGTAGTTGTAAATCCATTTTCAAGATCTGAGAGCATTTGTAATATGTCTCCATTGTCCAACATGGAACAAACTCACCATGCTTATCCCCATGGCAACATTTTGAAACACTGATGTATGTAAGATTTTATTTCAAGATAATGGAAAATAATTATGGTTTTCACTCTTTCTTGTTGATGAAATACAATGATATGTTTTTTATGTTATTTTGATTAGATATTTGGTTTTATATTTATTACTATTTGTCATTTTGGGCATATATCTACGTTATAAACCACTTTTTGCATTGTGATTTGGAAATGTGTTGTTGATAACCTCTTAAGGGAACATTGGGTTTATAGATTTAATAGGAAAAGTATTTGAAATTTCAGTTACAGTGTATGCTATAGGGTTTTAGGAATCATTTGGGTATTTGCATTATATTAACACCAATGGATGCAACTCACTCCTGGTAGTTCTCATTAGCTTACATTCCAGTCTTCTACATTTTTTCAAATGAGTGATGTCATGAATATTGAAAGAGTCCCTATTATTTGATACTCGCCAACACAACACCCTTTATATTTACCTAACTTTTCCTACCTTATTCAACATTGTAAATAATATAGTTGCATATTATAAGTTTTATTTTCCTGTAGATACATGAATATTACATAATTAGAATGTGTCTATAACATGTGTCTATATTTGTGCTTCAAATCCTAGCATTGCAATCTTCCATTTGACCCCTAGTTATTGAAAATTATTTAGAATGAAGGTTGAAATCAATTTCCCATCTATCTTTAGTAGCTTTTATTTGAATTAGTAGCATCTATACATTCTGTGTGTCAACTCTTCCCAAGTGGAGTGTAAAATTTTGGTTATGCCCTGGTTAGACCTACATTTATGTGCTAAAAATCCCCATGGAGATTGAATTATATAATCCTTTCATGTGAGTAAGCTACCCCTTATGTCCTCTCACCTTGGTTAAGTCAAAGCCAAAAGTAGCAGTGAGATAACCATACCCTCTGTCAATACCTCCCAATCATTGTCTACATCTAGTCCATCTATGTGTTAAACTCTTCCTTGGATATAATGACATATTAGTGGGTTTATCATTCATATTTTCCATTCTTTTCATGTGTGCAAGGTTGAGTAAAAGAGGTGTTCTCAAGGACACTTACATAGAGATAATTATTAGTTTCATGTTCCAAAATTTCTCTACCTATTATACTAATTTTGACTATCTGTTATCTTTCAACATTGCAACACTCAATTATCACCATTGTTGGGGATTAAACATCAAATCTTGGTTACTTGTGTTACTGGGGACTCTTGCAGAGAGTTACGAGTAATTAATGTTCTCAAATTTCTCTACTTATTACTTATTAATATCACTATCTTTGGTCTATCAATGTCGTAACACTTTAATGGCATCATTGGTAAGGATTAAATTCAAATGCTCATTACTTATGTTTTTAGGAACTCTTGAAGAGAGTAGTAAGTAATTTATGTTGAAACATTTTGTGCCTATCATTTTCTACATTTGGACTATCTTTGGTCTATCAACACCCCAACACTTCACTGACACCATTATTAAGGAGAAGAAGATCCTTTGTCACTTGTGTTATCAAGGAGTCTTATAGAGAGCTATAAGTAATTCATGTTCTAAATTTATTTGCCTATTATTTGCTTCTTTGGATATTTGTGTCATCAACACCACAACACTCTACTAGCACCATTAGTAGGGATAATTATTATCATCCATGTTATTGGGGACTCTTGTAGAGAGCAGTAATTAACTCATGTTTGAAAATGTTATCTATATTGGAATATTTACTAAAATAATCTCAACTATGTTTTAAAAATAATTGTAGTCATATTATTTCATGATTTTTAAATTTGAGGTTATTTGAATTCGCTTCACTACTTTAGTCCGTCAACAAGTTCATCACCCTGATGGGAAAGTTACTAGAAATTTGAGAGATTTGATAGTTTGACATATGCTGAATTTATTGTAAAAAACTATAAATTTGTCATGTTTTGAGGTGGTTTCCCTTTATGAACATGAGTCTAAAATTTTCATTGTCTTTGCTTGCATACATCATCACTAATTTCAGAAAGATATGGTTTCAGTATGTATCATTGTGTCTTTATAAACTATTATATTCTAGAAGTTTGCTTCTAGTGGAAACTCTAGAACATCATTTGGTTTCAAAGAAAGATCAGTGCTCACTTTAGATATATTCAAATTTGCATGTTCTTTTTCTCATGCAGATAGAAGAATTAAGGTCATCCATTAAAGTTATCTCAACCAATAAAATTATCTCTCCCTTAAGTGTTCATCAAAGAAGAAGGAGACAAGTTTGGAAGCAAAGTGAAGTACAAAGTTTAGCTACAAAAGAATGTTTGGGCTATCAATAATTTGGTAATTTATAACTTTTCTTGTTAAACTTCCTATTATTGAATATTTTCATGTTTTTTTGACCATTTAGAATATTATAGCCCTATTTACTATCCAAATCCTTCTCAACCAACTGAGTCCCCTCCTAAGTTTAATCCCCTAAGTCCACCTTACATCTATTTTCCATCTGATATTGAACCCTCCATTTAACCAATCATGATGTATAAGGACCAAGATGAGAATGAGCATTTTGCAATTCAAATTACTAGATTTAGACCTATTAACTTTGATGAAATGTAAGATTATCCCAATGAAGTCTCGAATGAAGTAAGGAATGAACTTCCTTAGTTTGAAGGGAACAATGCAGTGATTGGTGATCATCACTTGAGATCCTTTCACATTATCATTGAGGATTATAAGGTTGAGCATGAAGATGTTTGTATCAAGTTGTTTGTGCACATGTGGAAGAAGATAGTTGTGAATGGTTCAATTCACTTCCCTATAGTTGCATTATTTCAAGGGAAGAAATGAAGAATGTTTTCAATATTAAGTATGGTGATATGATTGATCCTACATTTCTCTTAGTAGGATTTGAAAACATCAAGAATAAACCAAATGAGTGTGTGCATGAATTTAATACATGGTTTAACAATACCATGATGTATCTACCTAAGAACATAAGACCTCAGGATACAACATGTTTGATTAAATATTGTGATGCATTTGTTAAGCAGGCTACATACTACTTAAGGGATAAGGCTCCCATGAACTTGAGGTTGGAATTTAATATGTCTATACAAATTGAGAATAACATAAAGGATATTGGAAATCCATTGAATAAGTAGGCTGATGTAAAGTTGGTTAATCCAAAAAAATGTAGCCCACTAAGACAACCAACCTTAAGGAGACTAATATAGATTTGGCTTCCACTATCAAATAGAGGTCCTACAAGATATTTAGAGCTAAGAAGGGGATACCTCATAAGTCTACCAGTCAAGAGAGAGCTCAGAATCTAAATCAAGCACAAGGGAGGCCCAATTTCCATTATAGGGATAATGATAGAGGGAAGAGCCCTATAGATGATGATATAAATTAGAATAGGGAAGTAAAAAAAGAAGTTCCTTATCCATTAAATTCTAAAGTGAATGCTATAAATTATGATTTAGACATTGATTGGTGTGATAACTACTTATTTCCACATCCCCCATGTGATAACGTTAAACTAGTTTATGAAGATGCAAATGATCCTAAATCTATATTTGATGATGATGATATTTTTTTAATTGATTATCAATTCTCCTAAATCAAGTTTTATGCCTCCATGGAATTTCTATGTGCTAAAACTATTGATAAGTTTTTGAGTGCAATCAAGATGGTATGTATCCCAACTTCTAAATTTCCTTGTGATGTTAATATGGCACAAGCATATGAGTTACCCAATCATGACATAATTGAATATCCAAAGTGTTCTCTAAATTAAGTGTTCTACATGGATGTGGAATTGGGTAACTTAATTAGGAATGTGAATGTTGTTGAACAACCAATTGTTCTTGATGTTGGGTTTTAAAATGAAGATGTTGTTTGGAGAATGTCATTATATGGAGTTGGGGATATCTTTTATGCCCCTAAGGATAAATGTTTTCAAAATTATTTCAAGCCATTCTTTGAGTGCATGATTGACATTGTGGATAATGAGGCACATTTTCTTGATACTCACCTGATTGTAGCTAAGAAACAAGTTTATATATAGCTGCTGAAAAATTAAAAAGATATTTTGGCTCGGTCTTATGTAGATTTGAGATCATATAGAAAGGATTTGTTTCAATATTTCATACCATTACAACCTAGTATAAAGATACTCAGGCATGTGTAGAGATTGATTTACTTCATCCTAGCCACCATCCTACTGAAAAAGTTTAATAAATTATGGGATGATGAGATACTGAAGTCGCTAGTAATGAAAAACATCTAAAACATTTCCTAGACTAAGCCTATGACTGTGTAAAGTATTTTATAGTTTATAATCTTGTTGCTTTGTTATTTCTATTGACACTCTACTTTGCACCTTATTTTTATAGTTTCATTCATCATTTTTTCCATGTATTCATTTTTAGATCCTCCTAATCTATTTTTGTCAATTTACCTTATTTTATTCAGCTTCCATGTGTGTTTTCTATAATTTTCTAAAGTTTTGACTCTGGGTCCCAATGGATTGGCACTTGGTATTATTTTCTATGGTTCTTTCCACACTCATAGGGGGTGTATATCCTTGAGTGAGATTCAATGTTAGTTCCCAAACACATTGGCCATAGGAGCCACATTAGAATGGATGTTTGAAGCATGTAGTTTTTAAAGAGAAATCCTCATTCCATGCAACCCATGCCACATGGAAGCCCATGTAGATATTAGCCATGCCATCCGAATTGCCATGCAGACATATAAGAAATAACAATAAGGTAAAATTTTATCAATGTTTGGGGAATATGTGGTAGTTAATGAAGATTTGGACATTGACTATAGGTTTGAACAATAATAATTCACACCATAAAGTTCCACTATAGTTTTGGGGGTTAAAACTTAAATTTCATCTAGGGAGGTCAAAGTCTAAGGGATAATTTCCTTGGGAATGTAAGGTTGGTTTTGAAATTGCTAAATTTTAAAAGTTTATTAAATTTTTGTATCTTGAAATGCAAATCATGGCAGAAAAGGGAAGTCTAAATGCAATTATCAATTAGACAAATTACAAATTACAAAGTGTTCTTCCATCTCTAGGTCTTGTCACATAAAAGGCATAGAAAGAGCATGGTCAAAAAGGGAGATAAGGATGTAGTTTACAAGTTAGTAATTTGAAAACTACTTACTAAATTTTAGATCCCATAAAATAAATAGATAGGTAGGAAGAAACCAACAGGGAAAGAGTACATGCCTAACTAGCTGGCATAAAATACATGCAACATGGTTCAGATGGTATGGGATGAAATTCAAATTACTCCTAATCAAAACATGCTATCACATTCTCTTCCTAAGAATCTAATAATTGATCCTATTAAGGTCCAATAATTGGATACATATTTGATCCTACTTATATCATGATCAATATCTTTGTATTGACACTCATATCAAAGTTATAAGTAGAGCAATATATTAAAAAGGTCCAAGTTGTGAAGTACATCTAATTCAGTTGTCTCCAAGAAAATTCTTAGCATTTCATAAGATGACGTTGAGAGGTTATGTGCATTCTTGGAAGTTGATCATCTAAGAAATATTTATTATTAGATAGAATAGAAGGAAGAACATGATCAGGCTCAGCTATTGAAGGGGGCATTGCCAAATCATGCTAATGGAAATAGGTTAGAGGAGAAGAGTGTACAACATAATGGTTGTGTATAAGATAAGCCCATTGGTCAAGGGGTATAAGGGTAGGTAAAGGTATAAAGTTTTCTTGAAATTTATGAGAATAAATAAAAACCTTGGGATGGTGTAAGAGATTTTGAAATCTATATAGATTGTTCTTTTGTAGATGCCTGATTTTACAAAAGCATTTGATTCATTCCTTGAAAATGGAAGCCTATAAATACTATTTTATCCCCTTTGACAACTAGAGATGAAATTGGAAGCCTTAATAAAAATGGGAATGTCAATGGTATGGGTGTTGGGGAGAAATAAAATCATGTAATTGAGCAACAAACAAGTGGTGGTAGCAGTAAAAAAACTAACAAAAAGATATATCTAGTGGAAGTGTCCAGTATGTTTCAAACAAATATGTGGCAACCAATGAGTAGGAATCTTGGTCTATTGTATAAGAAAGAGATCTTATTTAGGCATTGAAGACATTTTTAAGAGAGACACCTCAGAAATGGGAAAGAGTTGCAACTGTAATCCTGATAAGAGCAAGTTTCAGTGCATGAAAAGGTTTGTTGAGTTGAAGGACTAAGCTTATAAAATAATCTTCTATAGGGTAATTCACTAAACTAGGTTGGAATGGAGTTAGGTGGAGAGTCAAAAATGAAAAAATTTAAATTTTTTAGATGAGTCCCCCAAAGTCCCTAGGAAATTTATGTGGGAGAAGCAAATTGCAAACTATGAATCTAAAAATTGCAATTTACAAATTGCAGTCAGCTCTCCCATATCTACTAGTCAAAACAAATGGAGAAAGTCAAATCAAGTGGAGATTTAGGGATATTTGGAGGAGGAATGTAGTTTTATAATTTTTTAAATGTGAAAGTTTTAAATTGCACTTGGATCTCCAAAACCCGCTAGTAAATGTTGATTACCATTAGGTCCTAGTGCAAAAGGGAACCTTTAAGGCCAATTGCAATTTTGAATTTTTGTAAAATTGTAAATTGAAGTTAGAATTTCCATTTACCTATAGGTACTATTGCAAGAGGTAAATTTCAATTTCAATTACAATTTTTCACTTTTACAAACAATAAATTTAAGTTGGAATTCCCATGTCCCTAAGGGAACTTTTCATGGGAATCACAACTATGAATTACAACTTGTAAATTTGTAAATTTCAAATTGCGGTTAGAGTTCCCATTTACTTGAGAGAAATTTTAAGGGGAATTTTCAAAAAAAATTATAAATTGCAATTGATTTTCCCATTACCCTAAGGGAGCTACAATTGCAAATTTCAAAATGGTTGCTGAGTTCTAGATTTTTCCAATACAAAAAAATTATAAAAGGGACTGGAATTTACCCAAAATGTTAAAAAGTGAAAATTAATGTATTTATGCATTAAATAATATGTATTTAACCCTAAAAATCTATTTTGAAAAAATAAAATGTGATTTTTTTTTTGAAAAAGCAAGTTGGAGCAAAAAATCAAAAAGGTAAGAATGACCTAAGTTTTGCATTTTCCATTATTTTGGTTGTTCAAACACTCCATGGAAGAAATATTGAAGTTATGCAAGTTCACAGTGGGAAATTATAAATAATATATTTCAAATTTCCATGCATTTTTGGTATTCAAAAATCATCATTACAAGGCAGGTTTATTCTTTGGTGTGCTTATGAGGAATGGTAGCTATCAAGAATATTCCATATTTACAATTGAGTGGTCAAAGGAATTTATAGGTAGTTATGTAATAGGACAAAGATATTATTTGGATCCAAAGGTGAATATTATCTTTCAAGCTTAGATAAAATGTATTTCCATCCAAGGAGAGAAAAGGGTTGTGAATCTTCATCATTACTTGTAGAGGTAGTTACAATAATCATTTTCCCTTCAAAAGAAATAAGATTCTAGGCATGGCAAAGGGCATATTCTAGTTGTGAGCATCTTGGTAGAAATTTGAGTGTTGATTACAATTTTATAATATTATAAATTTTTACCCATTTTCTTAGATTACAAAAATTGCTAAAAACATATAAATAGAGGGATTGTACTCTATTCTAAGGTTGTTGGTATTTGTTTTTATCTCTAAGTCTAGTCTCTTAATTTTTTTCGGGATCCTTGTTGTGTCAATTTTGTCTCTCTTGCTAAAATGGTTGAATTTTCAAAGCCATTTGAAATCTCTAAGAGTATTTTTAATATGTTTCCACCATCTAACATGGAGGAAACTCACCATGTTTGTCCCCATGGTAGCATTTTGAAACATTGATGTATGTAATATTTTCTTTCAAGATAATGGAGAATACTTGTGTTTTTTACTCTTTTCTATTCATGAAATACAATGATATGTTTTTCAAGTTATGCTAATTGAATATCTGGTTTTATGATCATTACTAGTTGTCATTTTGGGGATAAATCTAGGATATAAACCCCTTTCTTCATTGTGAATTTGAAATGTGTTTTTGATAATCTCTTAAGGGAACCATGGGTTTACGGATTGAATAGGAAAAGTATATGAAATTTTATTTATAGTAAATTGTCTAGGGTTTTATGAATCATTTGGGTATTTGCATTGTATTGTAACTAATGGATTGAGCTCACTCCTAGTAGTTCCCATTATCTTGCATTTCTATCTTCTACATTTTTGTAAATGAGTGATGTCATAAAAGTTGAAAGAGTCATTTCTATTTGAAAACCTCTAGTAAGACTACCATTTATATTTACCTAACTTATCCTACCCTATTCTACCCTAAAAATAATACAATTATTGCATATTATAAGCTTTATTTTCCTATAGATGCATGAATAGTGAAAACTTAGAATGTGTATTTAACAGGTGTTTATATTTTGTGCTTCAAAGCCTAGCATTATAGTCTTCCATTTGATGCCCTGTTGTTGAAAATTATTTATAATGAAGGTTGAAATCAATTTACCATCTATCTTTAGTATCTTGTGTTTGAATTAGAAGAATTTGTGCATTCTTTGTGATAACCATTCCTAGGTGGAGTGTGCAAATTTAGTTATGCCCTAGTCATACCTACATTTGTGTGTTAAAAATCCACATGGAGATTGAATTTTATAATCCCTCCATATGAGAAAGCTACCCCTTATGTCTTCTCACCTTGGTTTAGGTAGAGCCAAAAGTATTAGGGATATAGCCATACCCTCTATCAGTTCCTCCTAATCATTGTCTACATCCATTCCATTCGTGTGCTAAGCCATTCCCCAGCTATAATGACATATAGGTAGTTTAAGATCCATGTTTGCCATTATTATCAAGTGTGTGAGGTTGAGTAGAATAGGTGTGTAACTAGGAACCAACACTATCATTTATCTTATTGGTGGTTGTTAATGAAGAATTATATGTATTTATATGAAGATTTTGATGACGATGTTACTATATAAAATGATATACTCATGGTTTTTTCAATGATCTCAGATCCCTATGAATTTATTTGTTTGTGTTATTAAACATAATTTATTTCCACTTATATGTAATAGATTTTAAACCCTGATTATTACCACTATTATTACAACATAATTAATAAAATAATGTTGGTAGGAATGACCAATAATTCAACCCATATCATTGTCATCTATTTGCTAAGTATTTATTTGTCTTATTTATTTTTCCTACGGTGCATTCTTTAAGAAATGAAAATTATATTCTACTTTAGGTATATTTACTTTCAATATGAATAGCATTTATTTTAACACTTCTAAATCCATTTTACCATTGTTAAGGAGAAATAAAATATGTATAGATGTTGTCTCTAAAATCAATCTCCTTATTAGATTTGGGAGGAGTTGAGCATAGAGGGAGTTCTCAGACCTGAAACAAAAAAAAAAAAAAAAAAAAAATGTCATCTTGGATGTGTAGAAAATTATTTTTCATTTTATAATAGATATCTACCATTGTTACAAATCCCTAAACCCTAGTTTTATACAAGCACACAAGCATTAAGAATATTTATTTTTATGATAATTTTTTTATTTAATATTAAATTTATGAGTGAATTTTATAGTGTTTTATAGATAAAAATTATAATTCATTTATTCTTAATGAAGATCTCTCAAAAACAAAATTCTACTCTAGTTTGTAACATGCATTGATTGGACATTTGATCAAAAGTATATATCAATCTATGGTTTTTAAAAAAAAATCCATATTAAAGTTGATGGCTTGATATTAAAAAATGCTATTGTTTAGGATTATTTTATATCACTCTCAACACTATATAGTATCAAGGTTTTTAATAGTTATTTTTGTGAATTTTATTGTTAAACTAAAGTGGTAGGGGATAATTATTTGCTCATTCATTATCACAGTGTTTTTTAATTTTAAATTTTGGTGTGTTTAATTTTTGTGGCAAAATTTGTTCAGGTTTTATATCAATTTTAATTTTTCTCATTGAATAGGTATAAATTAGGAAAAATGGTTGTCATTAGTCATCTTAAGAAAGATAAAAGACAAGTTTCACTTGTTGGTTAAATTGCTATCCCTAAATGTTCTAATCAATTTTATCATTCCCAAAATAAAGACATTGATCTTCAATGACATGAAGAAGACTATGAATCACATGTAGAATAAATTTAGGGAGTGTAAAAAGTGACAAAGAAATGGAAAAGAACATTAAAGTCCAAATGGAAAAATAAGATTTTCATGGGATTGTGTTTTAAAAGTATGTAATGGTGTTGAAAGGATAAAGTGTTCTTACTGTGTAAAATATAAGTGACAAACTCCATTTTCTAAAGATGGGAAAACCATCCTTAAAGTTAGTAGTAGAAAAATGCATGTAGACTCAGAGCCTCATAAATTTGATTTTCAAATTTTAGAGAGAGAAAACAAATGAAGTGGCATTATAATTACCAAACATGTATAATTAATCATATAATATGAGGAGAGAATCATATTGATGATTTAAAGTATGTATTTTTTTACACTCAAGACTTATCTTTATAACTAAATAAGCTAATTTGTGACTTGAGTAGGTATACAGACACTCCACACATGCCTCTAACTAATGAATACTCTGTATATAAAAATACCACATTTGATAAAGATTTATACAAGTTTTAAAAGAGGTATATCATAAAAAAAATTAAATGATGAGATTTTTCATGGTCCATTTTAGTCAATTTTAGTTGATGAACTTGTTGATCAGACTATGGAACACCATTTAATAGTTTATATTGCATATTTGACAAATGAAGAAAGAGATCAATGTGTAACAAAATTTATATGCCTCCTTAAAATAAAGGATTGAACAACACAATCTATATATAATGCTAGGAAAACTCTTTTAGAAGAGATGAATTTATCAATGATAAAGTTAGTTAGATTTGAATTTGGTGGGGCTTCTTTCATGCAGGGTATCCATTATGGTTTATCTACTAATATTAATTAATATGCTGCTCAATTATAATATATTCATTACATAGCTCATCGTGAAGCATTAAAAGTAAATGGTGATTTATATTGTTTTCTAGAGCTATAATTTATTTATACATTTAAGAACAAAGTTTATTCATGGAATAAAAAATTTGCAAAAAGACATGGAACATTAAAAGAGTGAATGGAGTCATTTCAAATCACCATGCTAGAGGTTTTGAAAATTTATCAAATTAGGTGGATCTCTAGAGGAAAGGTCATGGAAAGGTTTGTCAAACTCATGCATGCTTTGTTTAATGAATGGGAGTTAGAGGAGAAAATATATATCATTTGGAAAGAATTTTTCAAGTACAATTTTGCATTCATTTACTTATAGAATTGCTTATTGGGTTTAACAAGTTGAATAGTTTTTTTCAAAAGGATCATTTTGACATTAATTCAATTGGAATTAATTTTGATATTTCTATTGACATGCTTGATAGGATATTTCAAAGAAACATATTTGGGGAAGGTACAATACATATATCATATTTTTTAACTAGAGCACATGGAGGAATTCTTAATTTTTAAGATGGAACATGTATGACACATGTATTGATATTTGATAATTTGCATAACTCAAAAAGATTAGGGACACCTAATGATTGCGTTGAATTGGGAAAAAGCTTTGTGGTGAATGTTATTGATTCTCTAGAAACAAGGTTCACATATTTACCTATATTTAATGCTACTAATTACTTTAATCCTCGTAATTATTACAATGAGATGGATGATAAAGATCATCAAATATAAATATGGTTAACATGTTTATGTGAAAAATTCACTTTTGATAACTCCCCTATTATGGATACTATCAAATGTTTAGGTGAGATGGAAGAATTTGTTTGTCCTATTTATAAATTGTATCTAAAAAACATATGTTTTATAGTGTGGGATCGATGTGGAGGTGAACTTGAATGGTTTTAAGGGTTTTCATGTTTGATGTTTTTATGTCAAGCTATTCTTGTTATTACAATGAGCACACCAATTTGTGAAAGAGGGATTTCAATGTTAAATATGATAAAGAATAATGACATATCTATACTTTTTTTGAACACTTTTGATATTTTAATGTTTATCTCCCTATCTTAACCTCATGCTATAACTAAGGTAAATTGGAAGATATTTATGATATATATAAGCATATAAAATCTTGAAAGTATATTCCACTAGATCAATAGATATATATGTTCCCCGCACAGATGATGGTATTCTTAAATGGAAATAGACTCACAAGAAGTTATTTAATTTCATTTTTGAAACACTTTTCTTTTATTTGTATAATTATTTTTTTAAGAATGGATTCAAACACATGTTTTCACATTTAATTAATTAATTAATAAATTTTTGTTTGAGAATGCTTTCAAATTTATTAGATAGGGTGAATGCATTTTGAAGCAATCAATATTTTGAAATTTAATAAAACAAAACAAAACCAAGGCCATCTTGGCACTATATTACCTTTGTGATTCATTGTTTGGTTGTTATCTCTTTAAATTTATTGAAAAATAAGTTACCAAAGGAAAGAGATATTTTTATAATCAAATTTGGATTTGAACATCAGATTTGATGGAAAGTGATTTTTTTTTCATTTCACTCAAGAGAAAAGTTTATGTAAATTTCATTTCTAAAAAGTAAACTTGTTACTTAATTTTTAAATTTGTTAAAAAATAATAATAAAATATTTTATATAGCTCCTATTTTTATGAAGTGTATATTTGGATCACTCTTTTAAAATGAACTTTAAATTTTTATTCATATTTTCATCATGGAAGGGTTGGATGAATATATTCCTTGATGTTGAAATTAGGACTATCCTTTCAAAATTTATCCCTTTTTAGGAAATTATCCTTTTGATTTGATAGAAAGAGTGCAAAATCATGGATACCAACATGTTAAAGTGATTGTCTTTGTTTTGATTTCTATTAATTGTGAGCATGAAAATGAATCATATTGCATTTTAGTAAAGGATAAGATGATAAAGACATGTAAATCTCAATCCCTTTTCATTCAAATTGATATAATGAGAAATAAATTGAATGAAGATATAGATTTTTAGTAAATTTCAAGCATGAATTATTAGTGCATGAAATAGATTCCATGAACCATTTTGTATTTAAACCCTTATCTTTCTAACTCACATGTATGGATTATTATTTTATGACCAAAAAAGGAATGAAACATATTACCTTTCATTAAATCATAAGATGATAAATTAGGGAAGGACTGATGCTAATTGGTGAGCACGTCCAATAGTTGAGAGGGTATTTAGGGATGTGGGACCAAAATATTGAACACATTTTTTTTATAAACATTGATGATGTTTTAGTAATTAAAAATATATTTATTGGATCCCAAAATTTGGCTAAGTCAATTCATGAATAACTGACATAAAAGAAGCACAATGAGGAAGAGTAACTAAATATAAGATGATGGTGTGAGATTCCATGGTGCAAGAGGACCAAGTCAAAGTAAATATGCATAATAAATATATAATTCAAGAATGGAGGAATGAGAACACTAGTTGAGGACTTAGAGAGCACATGGGAAGTGGGAGATGGTTAGTGAATAATTTTTACGAATGAAATAGACTAATTCAACATTGAATCTAGAACCATATTGAGAGAATATAGGTGCTTGGTGATGAATATGCATCATTAAAGAGATAATATAGGGATACAAAGGTTTGGGTCCTTATGAAAACATTATAATTCATCACAAGGACTCTAAGTCCATTTATGATCATTGGTGAGTCACTGTGAGTGTGATTATTATTATAACTACTTGATCAGGAAAAACCATGTATAAATACCCTTAAATATAACTTTGTGATGTTGATGATTAGTACTCCATTCATGTGATTGAGAATACTATTGGGATATTGATTATTATTTTACTCAACTAGATAGTAGAGTTGTATGATTGAATTGTGGCATGCATTTTTTATGTAACCTATGAATAGATTTTCAATATGATGAATGGGACCTGTGTTACTTAAATGTTGTTATTTTGCTTATGGAAACAATGTTATTTGTCATCTTATATATTTATTTTTAATTTACTGAGTTTATGTCCATAATTACTATGTATTTAGTTTTTTGGTTGGTCATTGAGTGAAGTGGATGTGTTCGAGTTCCATTATATGTTAGTATACCTTCACATGATAAAATAAATTAGAACCAGTCCCTTGCTATATGCTTTGGGTGAGAGTGCAAGAAATTATTCTTACATGAAATTCTAGTGTATTAGTATGCTAGGTTTTAGTCACTTCAACAAATGCCTAAAGAAAAGTTATGCCTAAGTAGAGAAAACAAACCCAACATTTGGGTTCCATTATCATGACCCATAGTGATTTATTCCATGATGATAGAAAATGCTTGTGCAATTGTCTCTTGAAAACATTGACCAATGGATTACTAGTACTGAAAATAACTCTATAATACCATTTCTCAAACTAGAAATTTCTTCACGTGCATGGGTTGAATAAAATATATATAATTAATTATATGATATTTTATTTTTAGAGGTACCTATTCATCTACATTCTCGAATCATGGTATACACTCAAGACCGGTCAAATATCATGGAAGGAATAAAGATTAGACATTAGAGGATCAAATAGATCTATCATAATTAGGATCATTTTAGATGCATGTTTTTGATGATTGGTGGTGAGTAATGTTAAATAATTCCATCTTGGAGTATGTAGTTTTTAATTATTCTTGTCTAGAGGAAGTTCAGTTCTATTTCTTCTAAGAATCATGTGGTCAATATCTTAAACACTTTTTCCTAGAGGTGAAGAAGGTTTTTGTTAATTTACTAATTGAAATTTTTTCCATAGATAGCTAAAATATTTTTTTCATGAACAATGTGGTTGGTAGAAGAATGTAGGAGTATATGTGAGGTATAGTTATTAGCTTGGTTGGGTATCTAGTTAGTGGAAATTATGGAAGCAAAAATATGATGAAGTTCAAAAAATTATTATATGTGGAAGTGATCTAAGAAGGGGATGGGATGACTTAAGAAGTGTTATAAGGGTCCCTAGGAAAGTGGAAGAGCATAAGGAGGATTCCCCAACCATTAGACTAAAACCAATGCCAACTCAAGTATAAGCATGAGAAGCAATCCATGAAGTGGTGAATGAAGAATTTGAGTTAGACAAACCTATTTCCATAAGCATAATGCGAGCTCATTATATTAAAATAGATGATATAACTATACAAAATTTGGATACAAATAGTAAATAATCAGAGATTGGACCTGTAAGATAAACCTTCATCAAACAAGTCTTATACACTAGTTTATTATCTATTTCTTTTCCTTTGTAAAGTAATTCTACAACCCAACATGGAATGCATGTTGGACCTAGTATAAGTAGTGGGTAAAGTATTATCCTAAATTTAATAAATCAATATGCCTTAGTATCTAACATACTAGGTATTTATGATGATTCAGGTAGCATAGGATGTGGACTCCATGGTGGTTTTATCGATGGACTAGGAAGAGGTGTAGGTGGTAGTGGTGGACTTCCACCAATGAAAATGAGGGATTAAAAGTGATCCTAAACAACCAACATTAAAATCACCTAAACTACCCACTATATACTATAAAATGATTATCTATTTGCCAAAATATTGTGGTGTAGATAATGTTTTATAAAATGTTCACAAGTGTTAACTTATCTAGCAAGTGCATGACATAACTTCTTCTGAATAGAAAGACACACTATTTATAAACATCCTTATAGAATGTGCACATAAGTGGTACAAGAAGTATGATCCTCAATAAGATATATTAGATTTTATTATTATCTCAAGGTGGTATTCCTCTAGGAATTTGACATTTTAGAGTCTAAACAATATGGCATCATTGCATTGAAATATATCAAACAAGAACTCACTAAGAGTGTGCATGAGTATGATGCACATTTCAAGAAACTTATTTCCAAGATCTCATTTGAGATAAATGTTTCTAAACATGGTCAATGGTTTTTAGGAGTTATGTTATTCTCATTTAAATGAACTTTATCTTAGGAAAATTTTACCAGCCCGCATAAAGCCTTGAAAGATGTCCTTCATGCCAAAGTTGTTAGCAGTATTGATAAGGGATCAATGCTTTGATCAAGGGTCAAATCATTAAAATGGAATATAAACTATAAATTCTCACTACCCATAATTATAATGATACATGTAGTGGATCATGGTATGTTGATTATGAGTTTAAAGGTCATAATTAGAATAATTATCACCATAAAAACATATAAGTCATATTAAAGAAATGTTGTGAAATTTGCCAAGAAGAACATGATGTCTAGGCTTGTCCTATGTTATAATATGTCACTCATTCAAAGATGTCAAATTATTATAATATATATGATGCATACACTCATGATACTAATGATTTACATCTCATTAGTGACATTCATGAGGCCAATAGGTGTGGTACACATCAGATCTCTATTGAAAAAATTTAAGAGAATGGAGGTGATTATCATGGCTGAGGTCAAGGTTGAGGTGAATGACATGGAGGTGGATTATTTACACCATGGAATTGTTATAAGTATGGTTACCTTGATAACTACCATCATAATTTCCTGATCTATCCTACATGTGCCTTATATAAAAATGAGCACCATATAGAGGAGTGTCCTGACTTGTACATAGCTATTAGAAATGAAAGAAATGAAAAGGGTCACAACATGATATGTATTAAAAAAACACATTTGATACCATGCCCTATAACTCCAATGGGGCCTAATTTTAATATTATAACATGAAGTGGTGGGTAATCCTAGTCTATGTCCAATCTACCTATTGATAAAGTTGAGTGCAAAAAACTTAATTTTACTCATTATTTCAATGCTCAATAATATAAGAAGGTAGTCGAGGACACTATGAACTTGGTAAGAGAATTACAAGGGGATATTTCCTTATGGATCATGATGATGCTCGACATGGTGATACATATAAATCCACAAACCATCTTGACACAACATGGGATGAATTTCAAGAGCTCTAAAAATGACTATTGGATGAGGACATTTTAGCATTCTTGTACATCTATCTAAAGAATCATATGCTAAGGTATATTGAAGACCATTGGTTGAACAAGGCCCGATGGTAAGATACTCCCATCTAGCCTAGTTTGGAAGGGGACAAGGATATATTGGTTAACATCACCATAGATGGTTAGGTTATCCAGGATATCTTAGTTAAAACTGGTGATAAAATCAATGTTCTCACAAAAGATTCATAGTAGAAGATGGCTATCCCAAGTTTGTAACTATTTCCACATGTATTATTCATGGATAACTAAACTTGTGCTTTTTCCATCTATGTAATTAAAGATGCCACTATGGATATCCTTAGTGGTACATTCAAACATGACTTCAAGGTCATAGATTTGGATGAGGCTAATGACTTCCTAGTTGTTGGGTAATCCATGGTATTATGCCAATAATACGTATTTGAGATTTAAGAAGTGTTACATAAGATTTTAAAATGATGAGTAATGTGTGGTCACTCCATTAGATCCTTCTCAAAGGTTTCCCTATGTTGAATCTATAAATGTTGATGAGGATATCAAGCATATTTATAAT
Organism: Torreya grandis; assembly: GCA_037957365.1. NCBI lineage: Eukaryota > Viridiplantae > Streptophyta > Pinopsida > Cupressales > Taxaceae > Torreya > Torreya grandis. Next base: position 1,032,693 of record JARHVA010005059.1, read on the forward strand.
GTCAAAGCTTAAGGCTATGAATGCCATGACGCCACCACTAATGGCATCTTGTGATGAATGAATGCACACTCCCTATTTGACACCACTAGTAATGACAATGACTAGTGTGTGCATGGTGACTATGACCTTAATGTGATAATATGTGACACTATCATTATTCCAAACAATACTCAATGAAAATATCAAAAAGTCCATAAATTTATTTTTATCCTTTGTGGACAAATCATGGTTGCACTACCTACAAGTCTAGATGAATCTCTAAGGTTCCATGGTCAAATAGAGGTCCACAATTTTTTCCAATAATTGTAAGCCTTTTATAATTTTTACATTGATCAAGTATGATCACTCATTCATATTTTTGATGGTACTAATTCTTGATGGTGGAAAACTCATTAGGAGTGTTTGATTACTTGGGATCATGTACATTCTGATTTGTATCATAGATTTTAAAATGATAACTATATACATGGTGCTATTATTAATAGTGATATTCAATCTCCTTAACCTCACCTTGAATCTTATGAGACAATGTGGATGATAGATGAAACTTTCTTTCTAGATTACCTTTGGGTGATCACATGTTCTGTCATTATACGCACTTGGGCTAGAGTGTGGTATGTCCACAAAGAGTGCCATCTAAATAGAAGTTATTAGAATCTATTTAAGAGTAAAATTATTGGAACATTATCATATTCCTCCCCTAATATGTATTTTTGCCTTGCACTACAAGCTATTCATCAAGCTAGCATAAGTGACTTCGGTCCTATTGAAGATCAAATTTGAAGCATAAATGTGTTAAAACAAGGTTTGACTATTTATAATGATCTTAATGAGAAGGTATCATCTTCCCTAATTGAACCTATACTGAACCATGCATTAAGAGATGAAATCCAAAAGGGTAAGCATAAAATTGTATTCTAATTTGATGAAGTTGATGGATCTAATCCACCTAACCCATCGACTAACCATTTGTATGTACACACATATTATGGCACCCAAAATGTTAATGAAACCATTTAGGATGAATAAAAACCATAATTGGAACTGATTTAAACCATTTAGTTCAATATTGGCATAAATGAAGTGCCCATTATTGTGGGGAATTATTAGTCTGAGACTAAGATCACAAAGGTATTTGATCTGTTGAATAGTGTCATGATGTTTCCCATGGAACTATATTTATATTAAGGGTGTCCATTTTTATTTGGGTAAAATGCACATCAGGTTGGTAGAAGGTGCTTAACTAGTCAGAAATTGGTCTTATCACATGAATCTAAATTTTCATGCTCATGTCAAAGAAGAGATCAATAATATGTTGTGTGAAAGAGTCATTACTCTTATCAAGGAGTCTGATTGAGTCAATCATATAGTAATAAGTAATAAAAAAGATGGGTGCATATAGATTTATGTGGATTACAAAATTCTTAATGCTTCTTGTGTTATTAACCCTTTCACAATTCTATTCACTAAATATATCCTTGAAGGCATTACTATATGTGAAATTTATACCTTTATTGATGGCTTATATGGGTACCATCAAATTTAGATCACAAAAGATTATAAGCCCAAGACAACATTTCCAACTGACTAGGGATATTTTACTTATTTTATCATGTCATTTAGATTAAATAATGTTCCTAGTCTATTCTCCCAAATCATAGTTGAATATTTCAAGGAATTTATCCATAAGTTCCTTCAGGTCTATCTTGATGAATATAAAATTTATGTTTTAGTAAAGGATCATTGTTCCAATCTCTGAATCATACTTGAGTGATGTATGAATCTTTATATTATCTTAATTTGAAAGAATATCTCTATCTTACCTCATTAGACATTATCCTTTGTCATGTCATTTTCCATGATGGAATTTTAGTGTACCCATCCAAGATCACCATCATCCTTTGACTTCTTGTGTTGACAACCCAGTGAGAGGTTTGTTCCTTCCTAGGGCACACCAAATATTATATTAAGTTTATTCATGGATATGATAGTATTATGGTGCATTATGGGAGTTACTAAAACATAATGACTACTTTATTTGGACCATTTTTCACCAATAAGCCTTTTTTGGATTAAAAGATAAGATTATTTTCTAGACTAGACTAAGCATTTTCATGTTCATGTGAATGATTTTGGTATGGAAGTTAGTGTTATACTTACTCAGCCTGGTGAGGGTAACTTGGATCACCCTATATACTTTACAAGTCAAAATTTTACTCTAACCAAATGTAATTATACAACTAAAGAGTGTGAGGGATTTTCTATTAAATATGCCCTTACAAAGTTTTGATAGTACCTACTTGTAACCCCATTTGTCTTCTTCATGAACCATGAGGAATTAAAGTATCTGGTCATCAAACTAATATTGAATGGATTTTTGATGGATTGTGTTATTTCAAGAATTCCATTTATTATTTATTATCAAACATGGTAAGGTTGATTGTATTCCAGACCATCTTTCATGTATTAAATCTAGTGAGCTAATGTGCACTATAAAAGATGAACTGCTTAACATGTAGTTATTTCATATCTCACATGTTCTTAAAGAATTAGAAGAAATCAACACCTTTTTGAATATCATATCAACAACATCTCACTTCAGCACTTTATCAAATAAGTGGATCATTGTTCATACCACTCCATTCTAACTTATCAGGAGCAACCTTTATAAGCTTGGCTAGGATGAGGGGCTTTGATGTTACGTTATGAAACATGAGCATGTTGAGGTGCTCCATAATGTTCATGAAAGTGTTTGTATATGACATTACATAATTTAAGATACCACACAAAAAGTTATTTTGGATGGCTTGTGGTGGCCTACATTATTTAAGGATACTAAGCTTTATGCATGCTAGTGTGACATTTGTCAGTTTGTGGGAAAGCCAAATAAGAGGGATGCAATGCCCCTTCATCATATTTTTTCTTAATAACCTTTGAAAAGTGGGCCATTGAATTTTTTAGCCCCATAAACTCAGTGGGAAGGCATATTGGCCTCCACTATTTTATCATTACTACTTACTATCTCACTAGTTGGGTTAAAGCTACATCAACATAGGAATATACAACCACTACTACTACTACTATCTAATTCATTTTGGAGAATATCATTAACAAGTTTGGTTATCCATTGACTTTCACTATTAATTGAGATACCCACTTCCTTAATGAGACTATACATTTCCTATTGGTATAATTCATGAACGCCCACCATAAGACAACACCATAACATCCATAGGAGTACAACTAAGGCATTTTACAAGATATTCATCACTATATTGACCAATATATGTAATATTAGATGCATTGACAAGGAATATCATGTGTCTACAGTGTTATAGGCTTACTAGACCACTTACATTTGGTTAAATAAGAGCACACCATTCACCCTTGTATTTGATATTAGAGCAATGATTCTTATGGAATTCCTTGTTCCCTCTTTTCATATTGCATGCCTCAGATGGCTAGATGATGAAGCATATTTCAAATTCCATATCGATTCTTTGTTTCATACAAATGAAACTCAATTTATCAAACATTGGAGTTAAGGAGTGGAGAAACACAAATAAAAGGCATGGTGTGATCACCATCTCAAGCACAAAACTTTTACTCTTATCATGAAAGTCTTAATATATGACTCCAATTTCATGTGCCACTATGAAAATCTTCATGTCCACTAGGATGGTCCTTTCATTATTCATAATATTCATCCCACTGGCATGTACAGGTTAAAGCATTTAGATTTCTAATTTCTTATTGGTCATTATAATGGTAGCCAATTATGATCATATATTTATGCATAAGTCTTTAAATTTTTTACTAACAAGGCATATGTGATTATATTAAATTAGTATTTGCTTTGTTTTCAATATATCATCACACTATTTGTGTACCCTTTAGTGTGTTTATAGTCAACATTTGCATTTTTAAACTTGTTTATGTTCTTGTGGAGGAACACAAAGCACTATTAGTGTGGGGTAGGGGTGTTACATTTATGGTGTACCAGGATATGGTCTATAAGAATATAAATAGGAGAAAAGGTGTGCAAGTGAAAGTATATAAGGATAAAAGGTACATAGGATGTGGTACATAACCACAAGCTAGTTAAGATAAAGAATGATTCCCATGTTTGGATTGGAAAACATTCAAAATTATTTTAAACTATCATGCAATCTAAGAAAAACATACGAAGGGACATGTAATTAATACAAGGAAAATAGTGGTAATGGAAAGTGTGCCAACACCATATCATGGAAATACCACTAGTCACATTTGTTATGTGAAGTGATGGTCGAGGAGGTGGGGTAGTAAATTCAAGACATCCCTTGATCCTATAAAAGGACAAACAAGGGTCATTTCACTTTTTACTATTATTTTGATTGTGAAATTATTGATATGGAGTGAATTTGATAAATTGAAGAATAATTTCCAATCTTACATATTAGTTTAGAGTGATGATAGTGAGTTGTTTTTAGGTCTTACAATGTGTTCTAGCTAAGAATAACCAATAGGTTCAAGTGAATTATAACTTGACCTATGGAATTTCTAGATTTATAAGTTGTAGATGTCGACATCTACCATTATAGGATGTTAAAATAGGAGAGAGAAAGTAATTTATGTAAGCAAACATGTATTCCTTTAGAAAGATTGGACAATCATCCTTTAACCTTTGGGATTCATGAAGGGTGATGCAACTAAAGAAAAAGGCTCAATGAAGTGAACCATTATCAATGATTCTAGAATACTAAGAGTTGAGTGTTGGTGGGGAGATGATACTGATTAGAGAATAAATACCTAAATAAATAAGAGTGCATATAAGAGACATAAACATAGAAATGGCACACCAATAAAAGAAGAAATCTATTGTGCCCCCACCACCACCTTTGATGATTGAAGAGATGCACTACCTAGAGGTGGTACTATGCACTGAGAACTAGGTGTCTAATGTGCCTAACTATAATGCATTTAACTACAACCATCATTATCTTAAGAATTAATAAAACTATAGTAAAAATATAGGGTAGAGTACTAGAACACCAAGAGTGAGCTGGTATATGACTTGAAGATTTTCAATGCTTTGGATAGTACTGACATTTTATAATTATTTAGCCATCCTTACTTTGTAAAGAAATTGGAAGTGGTGAATTTCTTGATTTTATGGGTGCATTAGGATTACATGTATTTCATTGGGCATCAGACAAGGATTAAATCCAAATGAATTAGAAAATTATCAAGGTTTTAGTGCTTGAGTGTGGACCTTGCATATGACTTAGAGGACGAGGATGAGATAAAGAAGACAACCATGGAACTTGAGTACTAAAAACAAGTCCATGTCATGCACAACACTAGTCTTTAATATCCTTCCTTCTGTGTTTCTACATGAATCATAATGACAAAGGTTAGAGGTAAAGAGAGAAGGAAAGAGGTCATTATGGTCCACCTGTATGTTGCACAATAGGTCACTGATGGGTTGAAGTATAAATGGGTGTAATACTTTGATACCAAGATCATAAAGGATGCAAAGAAAGCCCACTGGGTATCTAACCATAGGTTTTATGGGTCACATTCATATTATTGATAGTGTTTGATCAAATAAGTCTACCCACTTACACCTTTAGAGAATTAAAATGGGCATACCTACCTAAAAATAAATCCCTTATAGAGTGGTACAAGGCATTCACCTTCCGTCACCCAATCACTCCATCCCAAAAAATCAAGATGAAGGCATGGTATAACAAGATGAAGGAAGCCTTTGTAAATGAGAGGTGTGTTCCAAAAGACGTGATTACATAGGTTGGATACCAATCCAAGTTTTTTTTTAAACAACACTTCTCCCTTATGCATGTCTAGATGTCCCCTTTCAAGGAGTTATCTACATGGCTTAATATTTTATATGCATTCACAGTGTTATAATTCATTAACACTAATAACCTGATATATGATGTGCATCCTATAAAAATTGATGCTAAAAATATTGATTTAGAGATACGTACCTTTTGCTAGTTATATGTATATCATGGGAAGAAATCACATAGATAAAAGATAGAGTCAGACAAAACTGACATAAAATTGCATCAAACTTTGGTAGGAAATTTTATTCATTCTTTATTCTATATGCTAAATCCCAATAATAAATATTTAGGGAACATGAAACACAAGAGAGAGACACCCTCTAGAACCAATGTGAAACATGAAGTAGAAGTGACCTGGGTATAATGCCAATACAACCACTCATCTAAAATATTTGAAAAGGCAAAAGATTGCCTAGGTATTACCAAAGAAATATCCAACATCCAATCAACTTGAAGGCTTGAAGTTAGTAACACAGACTATTCCTTTAGAAAAGGAGATGGAGGTGCCTATGGATGGTGACTTAGAAGATCAGGGAGATTTTTTAGAAGGGAAATTATAAAGAGTTCCTATTTAAGAAGAGGAATATATTCCTAACTCTAAAAAGACACCTTCACTAATGTGACATGAAGAGACCACCCTCAAAGAAGCACAGATGGAGATTGAAGATCTACTTGGTGAAGAGATGTATGGTTTAAAAATATATATTGGACTGAGTGGCCTTGAATTCAAGACTAATTTTAAATAAGAAGACATAGATGTTGAGATACTTAAGTCAGATCCCTTTTAGGGGAGGGTGGTAGTTGATGACTCAATTTTGAAAACAAGCAAGCTAGATGCATTCATGAACCTCTGCATTAAATACTAGAGGGGGGGTACCTGATAAGCTCTTATATATGTATTCTCATTTTTATCAAGAGGATGTATTTAACCAGACCCAACATGAAATTTTATTCTTACTTGTTATGATAATGAATAAAACCAATTTGAGATTCACTTTGATAGTATTATTAGATCTAAATGTAGTGGCACTAGCCAATACTCTTTAGGTAGATCCCTACCAACTTAAATTTGTGCAAACTATTATGACACTCTTGAAAATGGCATTCAAGGTTGAAATTAAAAATGCCTTCATAGAGTCTAATGCATGATGGGCTGAGAGGCAACATGTCTATATTGTGGTGTTATATAATAAAGAGGTCATCACTAGAACAAAGCTGAAAGAAGAGTTGGTTGAGATGAAGCACTAATTATAGGTGGGAAAAACTTATAAGGTTAAAGAATTGAACATTTGTAAGGAAATCTTAAGCCAATACATAGCACTAGCAAATGGAAATCCCCTATTTGGTGAGGCAATAGATACGCTGGAGACCTTGGTGGAGTTACTTTCAAAATAATGCAAAGAGTAACCTAGCCTTGAGGATGAGAAGATATGGGTAATAAAATAGTTTGTAGAAATAATGGGGGTTTGAAAGATAGCCTTATAGAGAGTTGGAGAGATCACTCCCATTTTAGATGATTTTTTTAGAAGCTGGTGTGGCCCAACAATATTTTATAAGCTGAAATTCAAGTGGAAGATCTTCAGTGATACCAGTTGGTTGATATAGTGTTATTAATAAGAGACCACTCAGAGTGAACCAAAGCATTTAAGGATGTGTAAGCCATGAAGGAAAAAATAATCATGCATAGACTAGAAATAAAATCTAACTTCACAACACTTTAAAGATAAGTTATTATCAAGGTCACCAATCTTGAGGGCATTCATAAGGATGTTTCCACATCCCTGAAACATTTAGTAAATAAAGTAGGCGAGTTTCTAAACCAACCCAAGGAGACCAAAAATTTAAAGGAGATAATTGAATAAATAATGATGAATATGTTAAGCACCTTGTAACATTGGGAAGGTATCAAAAATCAAATTAAATAGGTTGGACACGAGTTTTAAGTAGATCTTGAAACCAGTGCCTAGTTTAGGATAGACTATTGGTGTAGCATGGGGTGATGTTGTACCCTAAATTTTGGCTATGTCCTTTCATGAATAATTGGTCCATAAAAAACATAACACATAACAAGCATGATGTGGAAGAGTCATGGTGTAGAAAATCATAGCATGGGATTCCATAGCATGACATGACCCAATCATAGTAAATATGTATAATAAATATAGAACCCAAGAATGAAGGACTAAAAACACTAACTAAAGACTTGGAAAGCATGTGTAAATTAGGAGATAGTTAGGGAGTGATTTGAATGGATTAAATAGACTAAGTCAAGCATGAATCTATCACCATCCTATGGGAGGATAGGTGCTCGATGACAACTATCTAGTATTGAAGATAGAATATAGGAACACAAAGGCCTATGTACTTTAAAAAATAATGTAATTGAATATCATGACTCTAAGTCCATTTATGATCATTGGTGTATCACTATGATGTCATATCAAGAATGTTTACATCATTTAGATATAATATATCAAATTAGTCTATAGTGCAAGGTTACAGTTTATTTCTACAAATTCCATTTAATTATAACCTATGTATGGCTAATTTAAAATGAGACATATTTAGTCAAGTAATTATGGAATTCGTGATAAGTCTTTGTTATGTGTTATAGAACTTATAATGTGTTATAAAAGGATCAATTATTGACTATTGGATATTGTATCCTAAAATTCATGGAAGCTAATAAGTATTCTTTTAAAAATATATGTGATTTATTTTGTGATGTGATAAGTTATAACGTGTTACTATGCTTTGGAATGTGGAAGCATTTAATATATGTGATGTATTAACATGTTTTAGTGTTGTTAGTGGGTAAAAACACTTAATTTAGTAAGGTATGTCCTACATATACATAAGCATACTCCAATGTTTCTACTAAGGGACTTCCTCAGTTGGGCAGTGGAGATAAGATGTGAGAGTTTAAATTTGAGATAGATTACCATCAAATATTATGAGTTAGCTAAGTTTAGGATCTACAAATATTGTGTTGTAATGCATATCATTTTGAGAATATAGTGATTGTAAATGTTTTTAATCAAACTATATCATATATGTAAAGATGCAATTCCTCATTTGAATCACTAAAGAACATTTTTATGTCAATTTATCATTTTGTTTTGTGCATAAGTACTGTAACTTATTCCATTCATTGTGTTTACTCTGAGCTTTGAATGGTCTAAGGTTGTCCATCATTAAATCCCATAACCATGAATGCATCAAAAGGTGTGATTTCTTATTGATCTACTCTAGCAGACTAATCTATTTTCCCCCAATGACATTATCTTAGCCTTCAAAGATAACTTTTACCTACCTTGTGTCTTCTTGAATTTTTAAAATTTAAAGCTTACAAAAATTTTAAGTCCTTTTAGGTTTTAATAAAGGATTTATCTCTTATCTAAAAATATAATGGTTAGAGGGCTCTTGATCTAATTTTACAATAGGAGGGGCATTATCCTACGATATCACAAATATATTTTCAATTAGCTCTCACCATTATATTTTAAAAAGAACTATGTTATAAGTCATTTAAATTTATTTAATAAAAACGAAACATTTCTAAAAAAATTTATTCATGAGAATGAACATCTTTCACCATTAAAATTTCATTTAATTTTATCCCCATGTCTTTGTAAATCCACCCATTATTATTAGTGTAGGTTTTTATTTTTCCCTATTATTTAATTAGGGAAATTATATATTTGTGTATACATGGAGTTTTCCTACTTTCGTGGCATAGGCTAGCTTATGTGGAGATGTGTGTCATAGATGTGTCATAGGTGTCATAAGAATGTTGTAAGTAAATCCTTTAACCAACTATTCTGGGTATGGGAGTTACTTCTCTATTCTTAGCACCTTGTCACCACCTTTCATGGAGGAGTTCTAGTCTATTCTTGGGGTGCCTTGACCACCTTTGTGGAAGAGTTACTTATGTGCTCTCCTATATATATTCTTCAATTTGGCCATCTCATGTTAATTAGATATTAGGTTTTCTCCTATTTGTCTTGTGCAATTTATCTTCTTGTATAATTTCAAATTGCTTTAGCATCTATGTGATGTGCACTAGCTTCATCTCGTGTGATCACGTCTCCATTGCATTCACATTATCCAGATTCTAGAAATAACTCCTATATGGTATCAGAGCCACCCCGGTAATCGTGTGTCTAGTTATGCTATTAGTTTATTTTGAAATCATGAGGAGTGGAGTTCTCTTTATGTTTTTTTAGTTTCCAGATCTGATCTAAAAAAAACTTTCAATATCATTTCTTGTGTTGCTTTTATCTTTTCCTTGGGAGCCTTAGGTGTCTTGGCTATCTTCTCTTCAGTATTTATAGGCACAGTAGCAACTTCAGTCACTGGTTTCTTCATATCAGGTGCTGGTTTTGTAGCGACATGCATCTTTGTAGGCCTTTCGGCAACCTTCTTTGCAGCCGTAGGTTTAGCAGCCAACTTGGCAGCAACGGCCTTCTTGATTGCAGATTGCAATGGCCTTCTTGACTACAAATTTCAATGGCCTTCTTGAATTTATATTTTAATGTCCTTCTTTCCCTCTGTGGATTTGCCTCTGCCTGCCATTTTTCTGTGCTTATTTTGGTGAGAGAAAATTGCCAGTACTGCTTTTTTTTTGAAAATGGCGCCCCTTTCCTTGTTTGGCATTCCATGTGAGCACTTAAATACTTGACCATAAATTTCATTCTATCTTTCACTTTAATTTTTTAGTTAAAATTGACTTGTCAAAAAAAATAGTTAGTTTGACTGAATATTAAGTATTTTGGACAATTTGATAATTTGGGGGTTTAAATTTAAACTTGTATCTTTGCCTGTCAAAGACAAAGGGTGAGGCCCAGGTTGGGAAGAGGCCAATTACCACTCAAAAATACTTCCTTTGGATTCCTCACTTTGTTTTGAGTCTAAAGAGTGGTTGGAAGGCCACTTTCTCTCTCGAAATAGGTATTTTTTTATGTTTTAGTGCTGTGTTTTGCAAAATCACTAGTTTATAGGAAATTGAATCTTTAATATCTTGCAAACAGTAGCTTGAGTTTGGGTGCCATTTTTTGCAAAAGTGTTTGTATTTAAATTATCCATAGTGTAGGCTTGTTATTTGTTAAAAATGCACTATTTTATAAAGTGCCTAAAACTTGGGTCTCTTAAGACACATTTTCAGCTGAGTCGGACGTCTTATTTGCTTAAAGTCTTGCACTGATTGCTCTAAGATGCATTATCGGCTGAGCCCAACATATTTTGAGTGTGTAATTTCATATTTGGTAGGGGATCAACATCTTTTGGGGGTGTGATTACTTTTCAGTACTTGTAATCTTTACTTTCATTATCTTTTCTGCATAATTTCACAACTTATAATCAACACAACTTCACCTAAATTCAATTTAAAATGGATTATTTTTAAATTAAACCCCTAACACCCTTAAAATATCATGAATGGAAGGTTAAAATGTCAATCATTCTTAGAAGCAAAGGGTTGTATAGGATCACCGTAGGTACTGAAGTTAAACCTAGCACTGATGCTAAAAAGGTCAACTGGTACAACCATAGTGATGAAGCCTATGGATTACTGATCTTGTCCACATCTCCAGAACTTATCTTTCATTTAGAAACCTCCAAGACTTAAAAATACATATGGGACACCCTAGAAACCTTATTTGGGAAGCTTGATGAGATGAGAGGTCATGAGCTCGAAAATGAACTCATAAGTCTAAGTCCTAGCAACTTTGACACCCTACAGGACTTCTTCACTAATTTTAAGGCCCTTAGATTACAATTGAAAGAATGTGGGATAAAGAAGAAAGATGATCAACTCATCCTTTCTATTCTCACAAAGTTAGGTCCAAGTTATTTAGTCTTTGTCTCCACTTTCCATGCCAGAAAAAGTGCCCTTGACACTACATGGAAAATGCCTTCTTTGGATTCATTCATTACCGACTTGATTAGGGAGCAAGATAAGCTAATTCAAATGGGTACAATGAAGTTTACTCAACCCTAAGCTTTGATAGCTAGAAATGGTATGGATAAGACTTCAACAAAGGAGAAGAAGAAAAAGAACAAGGACCAGGAGAAGAAGAAAGAAAACAACAATCCTGCCAAAAACAACACTGAGTCTTCCTCCTCCAATGCTAAACCTAAGAAGGAGAAGGTTAAGTGTGCCTATTTTAAGAAGACAGGGCATGATGAACATAAATTCATGAATAAACAAATAGATCACCTAACTCATCTTCTAGAGAAGTACAACATAGGTGTTCCTGAGTCCATCAAGCAAAATTCATCTACCCAAGATTTTACTAAGGCAAAAGTCAAGGGTAAGAAGAAAGAAAAGGGCAAGGCCCTTGTAGCTACAACAGATTCTACATCTTCATGAGCCATTTACTCAGGTGCTTCTCACCACATGGGCTCTTCCCTAGTTTAGTTTTCATCTATAGAGCCTTGTAGCATGACTTCAATTAGTTTGGGTGATGACACATCAGTTTCCATTGCAGGGAGAGGGTTAGTTGAAATGGAAGGAGGAACATTCAATAATGTTCTAAGTGTTCCTTCTCTTTCAACCAATCTCCTATCAGTGTACCAAATCACTCACATTATTCAAGGCATAAGAGTTGAGTTTTCACCAGATTCAGTGGCTATTAGGGAATTGTATAGTGATACTACAATGTGTAATGAAATTACTTCAAGAATTAAGTATAACAACATAATTATATCCAAATATGACTAAAATATAACCAAATATATGATAATAGATAAGCCACTTTGAGGGGGAAACCTCCACAAGCTTCACTAAGAGAAAAAATCACAATATGATGATAAATGATTACCCACTACCTCCTATATATAGTCTATCTAGGCCATGGTTACCCCATAGGTCGACTTACTAATCAAAAGAAAGCATAGATAAATGTCATATAATGTCAAAGAGGGATAAGTAAGCCATAAGTTAGCTAATACTATCCTCATACATGTGATAGGTTAGGGGCGTAGCATGCCCTTCCCCTTTAAACCAACATTCTCCTCAATGGTGAACAACTCTGGATGTTCTAGAAAATCTTCACCTTCCCAAGTTGTAACTTCATTGCTTTGGTTTTTTCACTTGATCAAATATTCCTTAATCTCTCTGGTTCTCAACCTCTTAATACGTATTTGGAGGATCTTCTCTGGTTCCAAAATGACTCATCCTTCTTCATCTAGTTCTGGGAGCTCTGTCTGGGCAGAAACTTTCCATCCAATGACCTTCTTCAAACACGAAACATGAAATACTGGGTGTATGTGAGATGAATGAGGTAACTTAGGCTTGTAAACCACACTTCCAATTTTTTTTAGAGCTTGATAAGGGCCATAATACTTAGGAGCAAGTTTGTTGTCCTTTTTCTATTACTTCAAAGACATCTGCTTGTAAAGCTGCAAATGAACAAATACCTAGTCATCCACCTCAAAATTTTGCTCACTACAGTGTTGATATGCTTGTTACTTCATCCTATTTTGTGCCAAGGCCAAATTCTCTCTCAAACTAGCCAAAACCTCTTGTTGTTGTTGAATGTGTTCTTCCACATCTTGAACCTTTATGTGCACCTTTAATGAAGAAGTGATGGAATGTGGATGGTAACCATATAGTGCTAGAAATGGAGACATTTTAGAAGAGGTATGGAAAGATGTGTTATACCACCATTTTGCAAGTGTTAGCCATTTAACCCAATGTTATTTATTATCTGATACAAAACAATGGAGATACCCCTCTAAACATTTGCTAACAACTTCAGTTTGTCCATTAGATTGGGGGTGGTAAGACGAGCTATGAGCTAGCTGAGTACCCAAATAAGAAAATAGTTCAGTCCAGAAATTACTAGTGAAAATAGGATCATGATCACTTACAATTATTTTTGGGGTTCCATGTAATTTGAGAACTGCTTCCATAAAAATAGATGCTACAATACTTGCTGAAAATGGGTCTGAGAGAGCACAAAAATGGGCATATTTTTTAAGCCTATCCATAATGACCAAAATAAAATTATTACCTTTAGAACAAGGCAACCCAGTGATGAAATCCATGGAAACCTCCTCCCACCTTTGACTAGGAATTGCTAATGGTTATAACAAACTTGGGGTCTTAACTGTTTCACCTTTATTCTATTGGCATATCAAGCATTCTTCCACAAAATTTTGTACATCTCCCTTGAGTCCTTCCCAAAATAATTCTTTCTTAATTTTATGATAAGTTTTCAAGAACCCTGAGTGTCCCCCAATTGGAGATGCATGCAACTCTGCAAGAATCTTATGCTTAAGCTTTGAATTTTTGCACAAGTATAAACTACCCTTATACCATAGGATATTACCTTTCCATTCAAATTTGTCAAAGGATAAATTACCTTGCTAGAGATTCTGAATTAGAACCTATGTATCCTTGTCTTGCTCCCATTCTAACCTAGCTTCATCCACCCAATGTGCTTGCAATATGGACATTGCACAAAGTAATGCTTCTGTGGATGCATCCCATCTGGATAGTGCATCTGCTACTGTATTATCTTTACCCTTCTTGTAGATGATTTCAAAATCATAACCCAACATTTTGGTTACCTATTTTTGTTGTTCCTCAGATGATAATCTTTGTTCCAAAAAGTATTTGAGACTACCATGATCCATTTTTACCTTAAAGTGTCTACCCATTAGATAAGGCCTCCATTGTTGAACTGCATGAAGAATAGCCATCATTTCTTTCTCATAGATAGGTTTTTGTAGATTATTACCTTTGAATTGATGACTTTCAAATGCAATGGGTCTTCCTCACTGCATTAGTACTGCCCCCAATCCAGACCTAGAAGCATCACATTCAACAGTGAATGTTTGTGAGAAGTTTGGAGTAGCCAAAACTGGAGTGGTGCACATAGTTACTTTTATTTTCTCAAATGCTTTGGTGGCATCATCATTCCAATGGAAAGCATCCTTCTTTAGCAATGTAGTGAGTGGAGCTACTATGCTGCCCTAACCTTTCACAAATCTTCTATAGTAACCTATTAGTCCGAGGAACCCTTGATGGTTTTTGAGAGTTTTTGGCATGGGCCATTTCATTATTGCTTTGATCTTCTGGGGATCAACTTTGACCCCTTCATGGGAAACAATGTGACCAAGGTACTCTACCTCCTATACTCCAAAATCACATTTAGATGGCTTCACATAAAGTTGGTGCTTCTCCAAAACTATCAACACCTATTTCACATGTTGCAGATGTGCTTCTCATGTTTGACTATAAATCAATATGTCATCAAATAAAACTAGCACAAACTTCCTTAAAAAAAGCCTAAAAATAGTGTTCATCAAGCTCTAAAAAGTAGATGGTGCATTTGTAAGACCAAAGGGCATTACCAAAAACTCATAATGGCCCTCATGTGTTCTAAAAGTAGTTTTATGAACATCTTCATCCTTGATTCTAATTTGATGGTACCTTGAGCGAAGATCCAATTTTGTGAAATAATTAGCACCATGCAACTCATCAAGTAAATCATTAATTACTAGAATAGGAAACTTATCTTTAATGGTGTACTTTTTGAGTTCCCTATAATCTGGACACATCCTCCATGTGTCATCCTTCTTCCACACCATGACCACTGGTGATGAATATGCACTTTGGCTATGCTTGATGATCCCTGCCTCCAGCATCTCATGGACCATCTTTTCAATTTCACTCTTTTGTGCATATGGATATCTATATGGTCTGATATTTGGTGGTTGACTACCTAGAATTAGTTGAATGGCATGATCATGTTCTCTTTTTTGTGGTAGTCCTCTTGGCATGGCCCCAAAAATAGATGAGTGGTCTTCAAGAATTATTTGTAGATCAGTATGGGTAGATACCTATGTGGGTTGAACATCTATGGAGCATATTCATGAAATAATTCCCTCTGCCCCCTTTTTTAGCATCTTGGTCATCTAATGTGAACTAATCAATTGTGGAGATTTTGCATGTAATCCATGTAGTTCAATTTTCTTACCTTCAGAATGAAAGCACATGAATAGTACTTGGAAGTTCATCTCAATGGTACATAAGGTTTTGAGCCATTGGACTCCCAAAACAATGTCTATGTTACCCATGGGAATAGCAAACACAGGAGAGTCGAGATTGTACCCACCCATAGTAAGATTAATACTATGGCATTTGCCTGAACAATTAATTATGCCACCATCTGCAATCATGACCTGAAATTTTGGTGCTAGGTAGATGAAACAGTTCAATCGAGTGGCCAACTTATGGTTTATAAAGTTATGTGTGCTCCCTAAATCAATCAACACTGTCATCTTTTGTTTCTTGAGGAACCCCACTACCTTAAGAGTTTGTGGAGTGATAATACCTGCAAGTGCATGACAAGAGATTGTAGGTTGGGAATATTCAGGTGCCTCCTCTATATTTTTCTCATCATCATTGGAGGCATCATCTACTTCTTTATCTTCATTTGGTTTCTCAATGTAGAATAACTTATTCTCAATACATCTATGTCCTTTACTCCACTTGCTATCACAACAAAAACATAATCCTTTTGCACGCTTCTCTTCAATTTACTTAGGGGTCAATCTAGTAGGTGGAGGAAATGTTGGTGATGATATGCTACGATCTTTAAAGTGAGTGAATGGCTACTTCTTGTTGGCTATGACTTTTTCCTTAGATCTACGTGCTAGGATAATAGAATCAAAAATATTAAGTGGATTAAACATGCGTACCTCATGTTGAATGTGGTCCTTGAGTTCACCCAAAAATAGGTCATTCAAGTTTGCTTTAGAAATTGTCTCCACACGTAAGGATAGGTTCTGAAAATGATGAATATAATCCTTGACAGAGTTAGTTTGTCACAATTTTGCCTATTGGCTAAAGTAATTCTCTATCACACTATTGCCATAGTGTAATTGTAGCTCCTCTATAAAAATTGACCAGGTGACATTGAGAGTCATCTTTTTCTTTTGAGCACACAACCATTGATACCAAAT
Source organism: Torreya grandis (assembly GCA_037957365.1). Classification (NCBI taxonomy): domain Eukaryota; kingdom Viridiplantae; phylum Streptophyta; class Pinopsida; order Cupressales; family Taxaceae; genus Torreya; species Torreya grandis. The sequence goes on from JARHVA010005059.1 coordinate 1,049,516, forward strand.
GAATTGATCAGGTTCAAGATACAAGGATGCCGTGGTAACCTTCTGTCCACTTGGAATTTGATGTAGGTCAAAAAAAATTTACATTTGGTTGAGCTAATTGAGTGGATCTTTTCCATCAAATTTTTGCATATCCACCTTTGGTAATAGGTTCCTCTATGGCCATTGAGTTAGGTTTGAAGTAGACTAGTTATGAGAACTACCCTAGTGGGTTTTTGAAATAAAGTCAGCTTGATGATTTGACTGATCAATGTTCAAATCCATCATGATATCTCCCAAACTATCTTGTATGGATTGCATATTATATTGTATGTCTTGCACCTCACTCTGAATGCCTTGCACACTATAGTCAAGCTGGCTCACTTTGTGATCTATGTCAGAAAACCCTGGTACAAAGGGTCTAGTACATCCCCCTTCTAACTCCATCTCATCTTTGTTAGGAGTTTTACATAGAGTTTTAGCACCCTTTCCTCGGCCCTGAGTTTGTGGACCTGCCATAAAAGGGTTTTACGATGTCGACCCTTATTGGCACTTTTGACCCAAACTTGACCAAGTAATTTTAGAATTACATCGGCCTCAAATAAAAATATACAAAGAAAAAAATGTAGCCAAATTTTTCTAAGCTTTGCAAAAATGTAAATAACTCAGAAAAACTCTTTGAGTTGTGCACTATAGAGCAATTTTATTAAAAATCATAAAATAGCGATAACTTTTGTAAAATAGATCCACATGACCTAAAATTTTAATGGAAGATTTATTTGATTATTTATCACCTCTATTAAAAATTGTGTAGAGAAATTTGAAACCATTTTTTATATATCTCAAAATTTAAAAATTTTGTGTTGCACCCGCAAGATTGCCCAAATCACAGCTCTGATACCACTTGTAATGAAATTACTTCAATAATTAAGTATAACAGAAGAATTATATCTAAATATGACTAAAATATATCCAAATATATGATAATAGATAAGCCACTTCGAGGGGGAAACCTCCACAAGCTTCAATAAGAGCAAAATTCACAATATGATGATAAATGATTACCCACTACCTCCTATATATAGTCTATCTAGGCCATGGTTACTCCATAGGCTAACCTACTAATCAAAATAAAGCATAGATAAATGTAATATAATGTCAAATAGGGATAATTAAGCCATAATTTGGCTAATACCATCCTCATACATGTGATAGGTTAGGGGCGTAGCACAGTGGCAGTGGGTAGGGCAGATCACCAAGCAAGGTTATACACCTTCTCACATTTTGCACCAGATTCTTCTCCAAAAGCATTACTGACTCATTCAGATAGAGTTAGCAAATTATGGCATGAGTGGTTTAGCCACCTTAACTACCGATACCTTGAGCAACTTTGCAAACATGACATGGTCATTGGCTTGCCTCGTGTCCAATTCTCAAAAGGACTTTGTAAGGGGTGCTCCCTTGGGAAGCATCCTGAAGTAAAATTTGACAAAGGCAAAGCATGGAGGGCTTCACAACCTTTGGAGTTAGTCCACAGTGATGTATTGGGACCCTTTCCCAAAGAATCTTTCATAAGGGCCAAGTACATCCTCACTTTCATTGATGATTTCTCTAGGTACACTTAGATATATTTTCTCAAACAAAAGTCTAAAGTGTTTGAAAATTTTTAGAATTCAAGGCTCTTGTTGATAAATAGAGTGAGAAATCCATCAAGGTTCTTTGAAATTGATAATGGAGGGGAGTATGTCAGCAACAAGTTTGAGCAGTTTTACACCACAGAGGGGATTGATTTGTAGTGCATAGTCACTTATAGTCCTTCATAGAATGGGGTTTCAAAACACAAAAATAGGTTCTTGAAAGAGATGGGTAGTTGTATGATTCACTCTAAATCCTTAGCACCATAGTACTGGGCTGAAGCCATCAATTGCACTCGCTACATTCAAAATAGTGTTCCTCACAAAGATTTAAAATGGATAACACCCTTTAAAGTTTGGCATAAAAGGAAACTTGATGTTGAGCACCTTAGGGTTTTTGGATCCCCAACCATGGCCCGCATATCGAAGAAGAGATGCAAAGCTATGGAACATCAGTCCAAGCCTTGCATATTTATAGGATATTTAGATGGTCTTAAGGGGTATCACCTTCTAGATCCAACCACTCATGAGTTGTTCACTGAGAGAAGTGTCCAATTTCAGGAGAGTCCTAGAGACTCAACACTTGGCACTTCTTCTCCTTCATCAAATCTACTTCTTCATGATGATTCCTCATCAGATTTAGATCAGCCATAGCAGGTTCTTAAGCTAGACACATCTTCTTATTCTTCAAGTTTAGAAAGTGAGGATAGTGATGTAGAGTCATCCACCTCTAGTCAGTCAGAGGATGAGGAGTTAGCAACTAACTCACCCACTTTTGGGCCACTTTAGGCCAGACAGACACTTGAGAGTGTTGGAACTTGGGTAGGAGATCCCATAGATGACAAACATACTAGGGGGGATTTTTAGAGAGATCCACATGCCTTCTTTGCTTTAGTTTTGGATCCACAAACTTTTTTAGAGGCATCGGGGGTACCTGAGTGGGATAGTGTTATGGAGGAAGAATATTCTTAATCAAAAATCACACTTGGGATTTGAATTCACTTCCTAAGGGAGGGAAGATGGTTTGATGTAGGTGGATATATTAGACCAAGTTTGCAATAGATGGGTCGGTTGATAAGTATAAGGCGTGATTAGTGTCCAAGGGTTTCTCATAGGTGGTAGGCATTGACTACTTAGAGACCTTTGCACCCATTGCAATATGACTTCTATCTGACTCACCTTGGCTATTACCATAGTGTTGTCCCCCAAAAAATTTCACTCTTTTTGGGACAATGTATGAGCCATTTTGGTCCTGCAAGACCAAATTTGCCTCTTCCCTTTTCAAAATTTGTCCTGGGCATTCAAATTTTAAAATTTTCAAGCTTCTCAAAAATATACAGACTCTATAAGATTGAATCTATAGACTCAGTAGGAAGAGAAATATATGAAATTTTTAGGCCAAGTTTAATGGGATTCATAGTTTCTATAGGCGAGTTCAACTGAAAGAATTAGTTTCTATTACTTAGTCATTTTCAGGATTGCTTCAATGCCTTGGTTCAATAAAAAATGTCTATCAGCAAGCATTCAAGCAAAAGAGGCTTGAACCACTTTGGTTCAATCAGTTCAACAATTTTGGTTCAATCAGTTCCTTCACTTTGTTTCAATATTTTGGTTCATCCTTTGGTTCAAACACATGGTTCAAAGGCAAGTTCAATAAGAGGTTCAAAGCCTTGGTTCAATGGAATGGTTCAAAGTCATGGTTCAATGGAACGGTTCAATAGTTGGTTCATCGCCAAAGTTTAAAGAGCTTCTTGAAGGACCCTGAAGGGCAGGTGCCCTTGCAGGGGACTCTCAGATACCAATTCGAAGACACTTCTTCAACTCGAAGGGATGCCCGAAGAAGCCCAAAGGCCATTCAAAGACTGGATGAAGGGTAGATACCCTTGTAGGAAGCTCTTCCCAACTCAAAATGGGTCATTTCTTAAGGCTTGAAAGGGCAAGTTCAATTTGAAAAAGTGCCAAATAGAAAATCCAAAAGAGGACAAAAGAATGACGCACCCGAAAATGTCAAATTCAACACAGTGAACTAGCCATTGATCCTTTGAACATACAGACTAGAATAGATTCACAAATTTGAAGGCCAAGACTAGTAGAAAGCAAGGAAGGAATAGAACAACAAACTGAATCCAGGACCTGATTCAATTAACCAAAAAAAGAGGAACGGTGAAGATAAGATCAGATCTCCAGGTGGACATTGAAAGTTGCAAACTTTCAATAAGCGCAACTTGTTTCCCTGCATTGATAAAATCAAATGGGTAAAACACCCCTAATTTCCACCCTATCTTCTTAACAAATTTTAATGCAACATGATGCATTACTATTCTTGAGTCCTTCTTGAAGAGGCTATATAAGGAACTATCTTCTATTATAAAAGGGATCTCTTTTTTGAAAATTAGAATGAAACTCTACCCAAATTGTAAGGCATTACTGAGACTTTGAGCTCAGATTGTTGATAATATTTTGTTACTAAAATAAGAAAGCAAGTGACTTTTCAAACTTTGTGCTGTAATATCTTTGTTGTTGAGGAAACTGTTCTTATATCTTTTTCTTCAATATATTTTTTATTCTTTTAATTCAACAAGCTGAATTAATGACAGTGGTCAGGAAGGTGTCTTGAAGAGTCAACTGTGGAGAGACTTTGTGCCCCCATAATTGCCTTTCAGTGTGTTTTCTTTTCATTTTTGTGTAAAGGACCTTGGTGTGACTTTATGCCCTCATTGTCCTTTGTATCTTACTCTTGAGCAATCCAAGTGAAGACTTTGTGCTGCATATTGATTTGCTGGTTATTACATTCTTTGTTACATTTTGTTGTTACTACCTAGAGTATTCTTGTGACTTTCTGAATAGTACTTCTGAAAGAAGAGGAGTGTTTTCTGTCATTTTCTTTGAGTTTCTCCTATGATCCACATGCATTATATCTAAAAAAAGAGAGATGGATGGTTTGTCCTACCCCTGAGTATTATTTTCTGTTTATATATATATATATATATATATATATATATATATATATATATATATATATATATATATATATATATATATATATAGGGAACCTCCCCTTGATGAGAGGAGAGATCAATCCCCTTCTGATGTGGTAAACCTACACATTTGGATGACTAATCTTCCTACTTTGGCTGATCATACCTATTTTGTTTATGAGTACACTGATCGACAAAATATTCAACCAACATTTTTTGGTGACTTCACTAGGGATGAATGTGCAGTCTAAAGCCTCAAGTTTTAGATTGAAGTAGTTCCTTCCCTTATCCATTATAGAGTCTAGCGACTCCCATCTGGGTCTTACCCATTATCCATTTATAGCCTTACCATTTTCATCCATCTCCATTATATAATCTGGTCTGCAAAACCAAAGCTGCTAAGAAATAAAGTGCAGTTTGAAGCCTCAAGCTTTAAGCTAAAGTAGGGCCAGTTTCTTTTCTATTTTTGTCTTATAATCTGGCAACTCCACTCAGATGTGTTATCCTTATTGTTCATAATCTGATCATGGAAGTTTGAGGCCCCTGGGGTAACTCTTTTGGCCCACTCAACTTGACTCCACCTCTGCATGACCTTCCACATAATTCAAGAAAGAATTTTCCCAAATTCTTTGGTGATGGAAGAGTCCACCCTGATGAACACATTACAGCGTTCACCATATCTTATGGTGTTACAGGGGTGGAATTTGAAGATGTGGCAATTAAGCTTTTTGTGGAGACACTACAAGGTGCTGCTATAGACTAGTTGTACCATCTGTAAGCTAGATCAGTGACTGATTGGGATACACTTAAAGCCAAGTTCAAATCAAGATTCAAGCCTATAGAAGATGCACATGCCTTACTAGCCCAGCTCACATAGATGAAGAAAGAGCCCCATGAACCTATGAGGGACTTCATTGCTAGGTTTAACAAGCTGAGGCATAGGATTTCCATGATTTCCCAACTGACACCTCAAAATCTCATGTGTTTCCTCATCAGCTCACTATTGCCTGAAGTGAGTTTTCTATTGAGATGAGCTAGACACATAGACCTTGAGGCTACTCAATACTTGGATACTGAGCTAGAAGATGACCTTAGCTTGGCAGGAAAGATAAGGAGAGATCCTAACAGAAATAGAGCTTCATCATCTTCTGAATATTCATCTACAAGCACCACTGATTCAATGGTGCAAAAGCTGGAAAATGAATTGCTAGCCTTGAAAAGGCAAATGGCACAAAGTATGTCTTCTACTCCTCTATATAAAGATACACCAAGGAGGACATTCCCTAATTAGCCATATCAAGGAAACACTATCAGAAGTCAAGGGCAACAAAATTATCTTCCTCCCCCATAGAGGAATCACACCCTTGAAACACCTCAAACAAACTTGATAGTTAGATATCTAGAAATAGAGCATGTTTCCTATTTCCAACATGAGTTAGAGCAAGAAAATGGCACTAATATCTTCAGGAAGGATCTAGAAGAATCAACTGGTAACTCCCACATTGGTTTCCTGAATTACCAGGATGAACCTAGAAGTGAAGGTAAAGTAGTCGAAGGATCATACACCATATTCACCAGGTTTGAGAATCAGTCAATACAACAAGCTAAAAAAGAGAAGATAGATGAGTGACCCCAACTAGTAATTTCAATTTTTGAGTAGAGAACGCCTCTTCTTTGTCAGTCAAAGGACCCAGTGATTACCAAAGAAGTAAGTACATCGAACATCTCTGCACCATCTACTTCAACTTTGCAGATCAGTCCTCCCCCTCCTAAAAATCAAAAGGATGAACTCTCATCCTCTCTTCCAAATACATCTCAGTCATTTTCCATGATTAGTCATGTCAAGGAATCCAAAATTCAAATGACTAAGTTTGAATCCCTGCAATTCAATCCTGAGCAATTGGACATTGATGGAGAACCAAGTGTGGACCTATCTAAAGCAAAAATTATGGGCACCCAAATGATGGCCCCTGAAGCTCAAATTTTGTTAGAGCCTTCAAGTAGGCATAATTACTTCTTGACCATGGATGATGCTCCTGTCTCAGCTGATGAAAGTCTTGTAGCTAGCAATCCAGGATTCGATTCAAACAAGGCATGAAAAGAATTAGTAGGGCGTAATACAAATCAAGAAAGATCATTCATCTCTAATGAAGAGAAATATGATAGAAGATTAGCTTCTGATGATGCTTGTATCTTAGAATCTAATGGCAGCATTTCTTCCACAGCTGGATATAGATCTCTGTTGCTCAAATTGAACACTGCTCAAGGTGAAGAGGTTAAACTCCTTTACATCAAAGGAGATGTTAAACTAATGGTTTGTCAAGGGTCTGATGTTGACAATCAAAGCATGTTCTAGATTGGACTAGTAGAATAACAAGTTATGATGGTGGACCATGCTACTACAAATCCAAATCAGGCAAAGGAACGCTTCACAGGGAGAGCAAGGAGTTATGGTTTTCAGTTTGAAGACCACATCTTGTCATAGAGAAAAAATAAGGAAAGACCAAGAGGAAGAAGCAAAAAATTGGTCTCCTAGTGGAGAGCTCCATTTACCCATCACCTTTACTTTGTGACAAAATGTCTTCTTTCTAGTTTACCAAGATGGCGCACTATTTTCATTATCTCTCAAGAAGCAGCATCTGAAATACTTCAATTCTTGAAATATTAGATCATTGCATATGTATATATGTATATTTGTACAGTTTTTAATTCTATTTTGTTTTGTTTATTTCCATTTTTGATGCCTTCCATTTTTGGGTAGCATGACTCTGTATCCCAATGGCATACTTCAAGGCACTAGAGATTATGGTTTTTAATCCCCTCAGTTGTTCGAAGTTCTCATCTAAAGGAAGTTCCCCAATAGGAGCTAGCTGTCACTCTTTTTGAGACAATGTATGAGCCATTTTGGTCCTAGAAGACTAAATTTGCCTCTTCCATTTTCAAAATTTGTCTTGGGCATTAAAATTTTAAAATTTTCAAGCTTCTCAAAAATATACAAATTCTGCAGGCTTGAATCTATAGACTCAGCAGGAAGATAAATCTACAAACTTTATAGGCCAAGTTAAACAGGCTTCACAATTTCTATAGGCAGGTTCAACTGAAAGAATTGGTTTCTATAACTTGGTCATTTTTAGGATTGCTTCAGTGCCTTGGTTTAATAAAAAATGTCTATTGGCAAGCATTCAAGCAAAAGAGGCTTGAACCACTTCGGTTCAATCGATTCAACACTTTTGGTTCAATCAGTTCCTTCACTTTATTTCAACATTTTGGTTCATCCTTTGGTTCAAACACATGGTTCAAAGGCAAGTTCAACAAGAGGTTCAAATCCTTGATTCAATGGAATGGTTCAAAGTCATGGTTCAATGGAATGGTTCAACAGTTGGTTCATCACCAAAGTTTAAAGAGCTTCTCGAAGGACCCTGAAGGGCAGGTGCCCTTGCGAGGGACTCTTGGCTACCAATTCGAAGACACTTCCTGAAGCCGAAGGGATGCCTGAAGAAGCCCAAAGGCCATTCAAAGACTGCTCGAAGGGTAGATACCTTTGTGGGAGGCTCTTCTTGACTCAAAATAGGTCATTTCTTAAGGCCCGAAAGGGCAAGTTCAATCCAAAAAAGTGCCAAATAGAAAAGCCGAAAGAGGACAAAGGAATGACATGCCCAAAAATGTCAAATTCAACATAGTGAACTAGTCATTGATCCTTTGAACCTACAGACTAGAATACATTCAAAAATTTCAAGGCCAAGACTAGCAAAAAGTTGGGAAGGAATAGAATAGAAAACTACATCGACGACCCGATTCAATTAACCAAAAAAGGAGGAATGATGAAGATAAGATCAGATCACTCGGTGGACATTGAAAGTTGCAAAATTTCAATAAGTGTGACTTGTTTCCATGCATTGATAAAATCAAATGGGTAAAATGCCCCTAAGTTCTAGTCTATCTTCTTAATAGATTCCAATGCAACATGATGTATTACTGTTCCCAAGTCATTCTTGAAGAGGCTATATAAGGAACTCTCTTCTATTGTAAAAGAGATCTCCTTTTTGACAATTAGAATGAAATTCTACCTAAATTGTAAGGCATTACTGAGACTTTGAGCTCAGATTGCTGATCATATTTTGTTACTAGAATAAGAAAGTGACTTTTCAGACTTTGTGCTATAATATTTTTGTTGTTGAGGAAACTATTCTTATGTCTTTTTCTTCAATATATTTTTTATTCTTTTAATTCAACAAGTAGAATTAGTGACAACAATCAAGAAGGTGTCCTGAAGAGTCAACTGTGGAGAGACTTTGTGCCCCCATAATTGCCTTTCAGTGTGTTTTCTTTTCATTTCTATGTAAAGGACCTTGGGGTGACTTTGTGCCCTCATTGTCCTTCGTATATTACTCTTGAGCAATCTAGGTGAAGACTTTGTGCTGCATCTCAATTTGCTAGTTATTACATTTTTTGTTATATTTGGCTATTAGTACTTGGAGTATTCTTGTGACTTGCTGAATAGTACTTCTAAAAGAAGAGGAGTGATTTATGTCATTTTCCTTGAGTTTCTCCTGTGATCCGCATGCATCATCTCTGAAAAAAAGAGATGGATGGTTTGTCCTACCCCTAAGTATTATTTTATATATATATATATATATATATATATATATATATATATATATATATATATATATATATATATATATATATATATGTATATATAGCTTATCTATAGGGAACCTCCCCTTGATGAGAGGAGAGATCAGTCCCCTTCTGATGTGGTAAACCTACACATTTGGACAATTAATCTTTCTACTTTAGCTGATCAGACCTATTATGTTTATCAGTACGCTGATCGACAAAATATTCAACCAACATGTAGCACATGGTTGGGATGTGCACTAGATGGATGTGAAGAGTGCCTTTCTTCATGGAGACCTAGAGGAGGAGATCTACATGGAGCAGCTACCAAGATTTCTTCAAGATATTCCTTAGTATGCAGACTTAGGAAATCTATCTATGGCCTCAAATAGGCCCCTCAAGCTTGGTATGCCAAGATGGATTCCTTCCTTCTCAAAGCGGGTTTCACTAGGTGCCATTCTAACCCTAATGTCTACTTCTTACAGTAGGATGATTTGCTCCTAATTTTGGTTCTATATGTTGATGACCTTTTGATCACTGGGAGTTATTCATCAGGTATTTTAGTGGTGAAGGCATCTCTCCAAGATAGATTTGACATGATAGACTTGGGTTTGTTGCACTAATTCTTTGGCATCGAGATCTAACAGTCAGATTCAAGGATTTCTCTTGCATAGCCTAAGTAAGCTCTTGACTTATTGGCTTAGTTTCACATGGCTGATTGTAAGCCATCTCTGACTCCCTTTCTATCAGGAGTCAAGCTTGAGGCTGACTATTCTTCACCATTGGTTGATGCCACTCAGTATCGACAACTTGTTGGTAAACTCATCTACTTGACTCACACCAAGCCTGACATATCATATATAGTGGGACTTGTCTCTAGATTTATGTAGGAACCTCATGAGATACATTGGAAAGTAGCTAAGAGGATCTTGCATTACATATAGGGTTCACATTGATATGAGATTCATTATAGATTTGGCATAGAGGTTGACTTATTCAGACTGGGCTGTCGATTCACAGACTCGCAAGTCCACTTTTGGTTATAGTTTCTCTCTAGGTTTTGGTCCTATCAGTTGGTCTAGCAAGAAGCAAAATTCTATTGCTATATCATCCACAGAGGTAGAGTACATGGGAGCTATTAATGCAGCTGCTAAGGCTATTTGGCTTTAGGGGATACTTTCTAAGCTTGACATTCCTATCAGGTAGCCCACCATCATTTATTGTGACAACCAAAGTACCATTTAGATTTGTAGGAATTTGATTCAGTGCCAATCGACCAAGCACATAGAGATTCACATGAATTTCATTCAAGAGCTTATTCATAGTCAGGTCATTGACTTAATCTTTTGCTAGTCTTTAGACTAGGTTGCAGACATCTTCACCAAACCTTTCATCGAGAGCAAGTTCATTCATCTACGAGCTCTTCTTGGGGTGCGGTCTACATCTGTAGCAACATCATCTTCAGGGAGGGCCTTCTAGCCTCTTCATTTCTTTTATGACTCTATTTTGGGGGTGGAGTTTTTTCCTATGGGTTTTCTCCTTTTCTCTATCTTATGGGAGATTGCATTTGTACATGGGTACCTCATCAGGCCTAGTTATTGGGACCCATTTTATATTTCCACACTGCCCACCTAAGCTACGCTTATGGGGGGGTATTAGTGTAGTTTTTTATTTTTTCCTATTATTTAATTAGGGAAATTATATATTTGTGCATACATGGAGTTTTTCTACATTCATGGGATAGGATAGCTTATGTGGAGATGTGTGTCATAGATGTGTCATAGGTGTCATAAGAATTTCATATGTAACTCCTTTGACTGGCTATTTCGAGTATGGGAGTTACTTTTTTATTTTTAGCACCTTATCACCACCTTTCATGGAGGAGTTACAGTCTATTCTTGGGGTGCCTTGACCACCTTTTGTGGAGGATTTAGTTATGTGTTCTCCTATACGTATTCTTCACTTTGGCCATCTCATGTTAATCAGATATTGGTTTTTCTCCTATTTGTCTTGTGCAATTCATCTTCTTGTATAATTTCAAATTGCTATAGCATCTATGTGATGTGCACTAGCTTCATCTCGTGTGATCATGTCTCCATTGCATTCACATTATCCAGATTCTGGTAATAACTCTGATAATTATATAGCTAACACATAGGACACAAGGGCTAACCCTAAAATTCTTGCTCTTCTACTTCCTTCTAAAATATGTTATTCTCTAAAAATATTTATGGTTTGGGAAATCATCAAAATTTATGTATATAAAAGTAAAAAATACATGATCCCAAGTGAAATTTTATAAGGTGATGCAAAGGCATCTTATTATGTTGGAAATGGAAGTCTTACTCTAGTAACTGCTAAATAAGGCTAACTTAAATCCATTGATTAGTAGAGAGAAAAATTTACCTTATTAAATTATGTTTTACCATGAAATCAACATTAAGGTATTATCAAACACCTAAATCTAAAACATGGGCTAAAATATAAAGTGTTTCAGCTCTTTGCCATACTCTACAATGGATAAAAATTATGGGCTTTTCACTCTCCATGTGATTTATACTTATTGTTACACACCACAAATTGATATGAGGATCTACAAAATCTATCCTGAATTTCACACTAGATCTTATGATATGTTAAAATACCAAAGGATGGCTATTATTAAGATTATTAAAAGTTTGGGGTATTAGAACAAGCCATTAAAGAACTTTGGAGAGGTAATTATTCTTGGGTTTTTTAAATAGCCACATAAATTTTCAAATCCAAGAGATCATTGTAAACTTGTGTGATCAAGATTCCTATATTATTCATGGAAAAATGTTTGGGTATTTTGGGTATGTTTAGGATCTAACTAGCAGAGCATTGGGGATTATGGGAAATAACATTTAACTCAAGGTACAAAGGAACTATAGGTATAGGAGTAAAAACACCAACCTATAAAAGGTAATTTTCATCTATGACAATGAATTCATTTACCTTTGGTAGTGTCCCCCCACTGAGATATTATTTGATTAATGTAATATCAAAATCAAAATCATTCATATAATATAAGTAATCCATACATGATGCAGGATGAACATCTACAGGTATCATTTTCAATATTTTTTGAATCTAAAATTTAAATTTGACACATGTTCTATGGAAAGTATATTGATTATATTAATATTCTCTATCAAATATATATGATCTACTCTTTCCTTGAAATGAGTATGTAGTTTCTCAAAAATATGATCCCAAGTTGATATTGACTAAGAATTCAATCATTTAAATCATTCCAGTGATTTTAATTTCAGGGATGAAGAAATAAATCTAAGCACCATATCCATTTCCATGATATTATACACTGCAAATATATTTTACACATCTTGAATGTGGTCTATCATACTACTAGAACCATCTCCATTAAGTGTAGGAATAATTTTAAAAATTGACTTAGGGATATAATTCCATTGGTATAACTGAAGTGGACTCATTGAATTCAAAGTAATAAAAGGTAAAGATCTTTGTTGGGCCAAAATATGATGATTTCATTAAATAAATAACTAAATATTGAGTAAATAATGTTTCTTTGAAGAAAAACCGAAATGTTTGTATGAATTGAAGGCAAGGTAAGGTTTACATCTCCTTGTGTTTGGGGTCCTTAGCCAGTGGAGTCATTAAGTGATAGAAAAATTCTTTAGAAAGTAAATAATTTTGAGATTCTTTCTAAATATTAGATTAATATATGAGATATAGATTAAAAAAGGAGTAAATATTTTTATATTAAGTCCCAGTAGGACTGAAAAAGTTCGTTGATGTTTCAAAACGTGCAAGTAAATGCACTCAAATTTCCAACATAACATGACATGTCTCAGTAGTGTGGGACTGATATTACAAGACAACCTCCAAATACAATTGGTTTTTTTTCCTATCTGAGTGTTAATCTACCTAAACTAAATCATTGAAATGAAATTTACAAGGAAAAATTGAAGTGAGAACTTAGGATAAAGGTGGTGATTCACCAAGAAGGAAATGATGGACTACTTATATGAACAAACACATAACTGTTTTAATATAGAATCAAAGAGGTGAGAATTAATCTGAATGTGAATATGGAATTACAAGTAATAAGACAAAAGTAGAGGGATGATCATTCAAAATCATAACTAAATTTATCAATTACAAGAATACACAAAAGTTACATTATATTACAAAGAAAGTTTTGACATGAACCCTGCACAAAATAATATAAACCTTAGATCCAATTTTACAAAAATACAAGAACCTAGAGGTCTAAAAAAGCCAAGCCATACCATAATTCAAAATAAGAAAATTCCATCTATATATTTTAAATAATGGCAAATAAAAGAAAATTTAGCTAAATATATAGAAAGTACAGGAAAAGTAAATGGAAAGACTTGCATTTTGATCCTTGTTCTATTTATTTGGTCACCTAAGAAAACTAAAAGTACTCATACCCATGTCCATGTTGTATTGTACACTTTTTGCTTTGAATTCAACTCTTCTCTAAGTAAATACAACTTTATAAACTTGTTTCCTGATTACCCATAGATGTACTTATTCTAAAATCTTTTAATAAAGATAAATTCCTATGTGATCTCATTAAAAGAAATTGAAAAAAATCTTATTTTTTTATGCCACCATAGATTTTTATTTTATGCTAACTCCTTTTTAAAACTTAAGCTCCATTTTTATACATGAACAAATGAATGAATCTATTTACCTAGAGAATTTAATATATTTTTTAGTTTGGAGAATTATTTTTTGTTGGGAAATTATGATTAAGAATAATTAAACTCTTGGTGCTTTCTCAACACATTTTTGAAATGAAATGTAATGTATCTTTAATATTTAAATCATAATGAAAATAGTGGGATCTTTAGAGGTGTGCATTAAACTAGGTCAATAACAAAACTATGTTTGTATTTGGCATGATTATAAATGGTAGTAATCATGATATAACTAATATTGAAAAATAATAAATTGTATCGGATAAATAATTTAAAAATGTAATTTACATAAATAAATTCTAGGTTATGCATTGAAAGTGCTACATGAAAAATACTAAGCTCAAAGAATGATAAATTTTCTAATGATTGTTTGATCTATCTAGAATTTATGTGAATTTTAAATAGAATAATAACTATTAGTTTCCCTGATGGTGTAAGGAACAGTGAGAGGGATTTTTTTTTATGTTTTAATTTTATTTTTATTAAGTGATTATGAGTGTGAAGAAGCTGAGGAGTAATAGAGAGTGAAACAAATTTTATGACATGCATTTTTATGTCTTTACTAAGAAAATATACATTGTCAATAATGCCAGAAGGGATGTAATTTTTGTTTTTAGGTGTCAATATATTAGCAACATAGAAGAGTAGAAGTAACAAGATAGACTCTAGGACATTAATGTTATATCCCCACATTAGCGCCATTTCATCATTGACTTGAGTCACACATCAGACATGAAGCCCTATTATAATCAAATCATCTCTCATTACATCCTCATCCCTTCTTAACAATATAAAATGATAAATGAAAGATATCTCCACTGTGTAAGCTATGGAACCTTTTCTAACAGGTGATGCAGGTCATGGACATCCCAGCACTACCTTGAATCTAGGTTTGTTGTACAATATGCCCCCCTGACATATGATATGACCTAAAATACCTTGTCATTGCCACTAAACATCACCATCTAATGCATGTTGAAATATTTCACCACTTGAATGTTATTTATCTCCTTTCCCTTTCTTCTAAGGGTCCTAGTTTGTTGTTTATGTATGTTGTTAATCTTGATTTAATTGCTCCAAATGTTAATTTATTTTTAGGATGGATGAACATAATCTATAATATGGACTTTGGTAGTTCAATATATTATCACATAAACAACATTGTAATATAGATTTGAGCCCCTCATTAGATGTAGAGCCTTGTCATAATAAAATCAATGCTCATGACATCCTCATCTACCCTTAACAATACAAAATAGCCAATCAAATATGTTTTCACCTTGTAATCTACATACCCATTTGAAATGTGTGTAATTCATGTAAATCCAAAAATTTTCCTAAATCCAAGGCTAATGTAGATATGGGATTTATGGTTTCTAATATCACATGAAATACCCTATCATTTACCCTTACGATCACCTCACAACTCACATTAAAATAATTCACCATTTTCATGGTTTTTATTGCCTAGCCCTTCCCCACCACGTTTCCATTGCTCAAGATTTTTGGGAAAAAAAGCTTATCCTCCCCATACAACTCATTGCCACATCATATGAAGCAATACCCAACCTCATTTTGTAACATCACCTATATGAGAAATATATGAATATGGTTACTTACCATTGTGTGCACAAAAGGTGAGATGGAGGTGACGATGATGGGTGTCAAGTGAGGTATGACTAAATATTTACACTCTTACATTTTATAAAACCACACTTTACCAAAACATAAAATTACATCTTGTATATTGTATATTATATTCATACTATAATATAATATTAATGTATAAATTTATATTATAATATTATTTTGTTTATTATTGTTTAATATAGCTATTCTAGAAACTAAATTAGCAAGAGATATAACATAACCACTTGAAATACCCTATCATTTACCCTCACCATCACCATCCAAGTCACCTTAATCTATTTCATCACTCTCATGATCTTTATGGCCTTGCCCTTACCCAACACTTCACTATTGCTCAAGCTCACTATGAAATGTAATGTCTCCACCTAGAATATAGTGTTATCATATGAATGAATACAAAACCTCATTTTTTACCATTACCTCTGTTGGGTGAATATTTTGTCACCAGCTAACTGATGGGAAAAATAGGCGTTTCCACCACAACATAGGGAGATTTATCAGCCAAATGTGCAGGTCAACCACATCAAAAGGGGATAAATCTCTCCTCTCATCAAGGGGAGGTTCCCTATAAATATGAGGTTATATATATATATATATATATATATATATATATATATATATATGCTAAGAATAACACTCAGGAGTAGGACAACACACACACACACACACACACACACACACACACACACTATATATATATATATATATATATATATATATATATATATATATATATATATATATATATATATATATATATATATATATATATATATATATATATATATATATATATATGTTGAGAATAACACTCAGGAGTAGGACAACACCATCCATCTCTCTTTTTTTAGAGATGACGGTCACAAACAAAGGAGAAATCCTAGGTGATTGTTGTATGTACTTCTCTTTTTTTAGAAGTAATATTCAGTCAATAGCCAGATTCCTTCCTGGGTAGTGAAAGTAAATGTAACAAGGTGTAATAACCAATAGAATGAGGTGTAGCACAAAGTATCTAACTCAACTTCCAAATAGTGAAACACAAAGGACAATGTGGGTACAAAGTCATCCCAAAATCCTTTACATAGAAACAAACTAAAAACACACACACTAAAGACAATTATGGTAGCACAAAGTCTCTCCATAGTTGGCTTTAGGACACCTTCTTGATTACTTCCACAAGTTCTACTTATTTAATTAAATGGACAAGAACGCATTCATGAAATAGACATAATAAAAATTTCCTTAACAAGACAAGCTATTCTAGCACAAAGTCTAAAAAGTCACTGGCTTTCTCATTCGAATAACAAAATATGATTAACAATCTCAGATCAAAGTCTTAGTAATGCCTTTCAATTTGGGAAGAGTTTGCTTTTGATAACAGAGAGATCTCTTTTGCATAAAATAAGAGATTACAATATATAGCACTTTAAGAAAGACTTGGGCACTTTGTTTCTCAAAATGGCCCATGCTGCATTCAATGCCTTGAATGCATTTTTAGTTCCATCAAGGGGCCATGCTGGAATAGGGCATCAGCCTTAACTATGGCATGTAAATTCATCCCAAATGTCTCCTTTAAAGTATATGCCGCCTGGTCCTCTTATTGATATTTATGCAATTGTCTACTTCTCCTTTACATGATAGAGAAAAATAGGCCATGTCCTTGAGTGCTCGCGCTCTCTGATGTCCACTTGGTGGACTGTTTCACCTACTAGAAATAACTCCTGCACAGATATTTTTAGTCTTTCCCTGTTGTTCCCTCTTCTCTTAATGCATTTTATCTCTTCCTCGTGATATGAGCTCTCGAGCTTCTTCTTCTCTTTTTTCTATCTATTTTGGCTTCTTCTTCAGTTGGTCGCTAAGTTTGTTTTAAATTTCTATGCCACATTTGAAAATAAACGAGTATTTTGTTACCTTGAATTTGATGTCTATGGGGACGTCACTAGTTGCTAGTCAATATTTACTCTTTGAATCCTTCTTTTCTTTAATTCTACTAAACTTATTGAACTCTGAACTTGTTGAAGTCTTTAAACTCATTAAACTCTTTGAAGCGGTTGAAATTATTTGAACTCATTGATCGCTTAACTCTTTTTGAACCTTTGAACGTGTTAAACCTTTGAACTTTGATAAAGTAGGGTTGAATGGTTCAAGGGTTCATTCTATTTGTTTTATGCCCACTGCCAAGACTTTTGATTAGACCTTGGCATTGAACCAGCCTTGAAAATGCCTAAGTGTTGGAACTTCTTTCTTTGTGAAAGCCTGCTAGTTGAACCTGTTGAACCTGCAAGTCCCTTAACTAAAAATGCATGAATAATTGAAGAACTTGGCTTCTTAAAACATTTTTTGAAAAATGAAGAGATAATTTTGGCCTATAGGACCAAAATAGTTGATATGTTATCCCCAAAAACAAGTGACAAATTTTGGGAAAAACAGCTGGCTCTAGTTGGGGAACTTCCATCGATTGTAAAAATAATCAAAGGGAGTAGAATCTAGAATCTCTAGTGCCTTTAAGTGTTCCATTGGGTACGGAGTCATGCTATCCAAAATAAAAGGTTCCAAAAAGAAATGAAAATGAAAAACACAAAACAAGCTAAAGACTATACGAAAATTATACATATGTACAAATGATCTTATCTAATACTTCAAGAATAGAAGTGCTTCAGATGTTGCCCATTATGAGGTAGAGAAAAGGGCATGCCATCTTGATACTTCAGCAAGAAACTATTTTCACCATTGATCTGATGAATAGCAAATGGGCCTCTCCATAAGGAATCAAATTTACCATGTATTCCCTTTGGTTCTCTTCTCTTGTCCCATAATAGAACTTGATCTCCAATCTAGAAATCATGGGTTTTTGCTTTATGGTCAAAGAGCTTCTTTAATAGACTTTGATGCATATAAATTCGATCCACCACCATAGTTCATTGCTCATCTAGCTCAGTCAAGCACATGATCCTTTTGTTGATGGAGCTTTCATATGTCTGATCTTCGACTGCCTTTACCAATTTTAGTGTTGGTAATTCCAGGGTGATTGGTATCTCTGCATTGAGACAATAAAAAAGTTGGAATGGTGACATACCTATCACCCTCTTGGGTGTAATTATTTTTACTCATAAAGCATCAACCAATGCTTTATGCTAGGTTCATTGGTTATCATCTACTAGCTTCCTGATGATGGTCACCAGGTTCTTGTTGCTTGATTTTGCTTGACCATTCCCTTGTGGAAAATAATCAGAGGAGTGTGAGAGGGTAACCCCATAATAAAAATAGAATTGAGTAACGTCATGGGAAGAGAAATAGCCTACATTGTCTATCATAATCTTGGTTGGGACCCCAAACCTAGAAATGATGTTTACCTTGAGGAAATTGCATACTACTTTTGAAGTAGCATGCTTGGCTGAAATAGCTTCCACCCATTTGGTGAAGTAATATGTGGCTGTGAGGACATAATCATGTTTAGTGCTTGAATATGGGTTTATAACACCAATGAAATCAATTCCCCATTGTTGAAATGGCTCTTCTATTACCATTGGCTGAAGAGGCAAAGCAACTAACTTGGGTCTTCCAATGAATTGTTGGCACAGTTCACATCTTCCTACCTATTTGTATGCATCTTGAAATAGATTAGGCCATTAATACCTAGCTCATAGAATCTTATGGGTAGTTACAGGCACATAAAAATGTCCTCTATAGGCCAGATTATGGAAAACTCCAGAAGTTGGTTCTATTGTTCTTTATCCACATAGCTAAAGAACACTCCATCAAGGTTCCTCTTATACAACCTATTGTCCCACAAGACAAAGTTGGCAGCTTTCAAGTTGACAGTCCTCTTTCCTTTATAAGATAGGTGAGTAGGACACTCACCATAGGTAAGGAAATGAGCAATATTTGAATACTACTCATTCGTGGTGGTGACAAAGAGGATTGCTGGCATGTCTTCAACCCCCACTTCTTCATACCCTATTTCTTCTGGTATGTTGTTAGCAATCAATTTGTAGAGGCCACTTCCCTGCACAAGCTTTGTTGGTTTGATAACTAGATCAAACTCCTAGATTTTAGAAATCTAATTACCCCTTTTGGTTCCAAACTCCTACCGAGTTAATATGGATTTGATTGTGGTATTAGGAACCAGGGCAATAGTGTTTGAATTCAGAATGTAAAAGCAGAAGTGCTTTACTACCTTTACCACTGCATAAGCATGCTTCTCTAGATTTGAATATTTCAGTTCATGAGCATTGAGAGCACAAATCATGAAGGATATGGGAGATTCCACACCTTCTTTGTTCTATTGAACCATAATTATTGAAAGTGTGTGCTTGAAAGCATAACTACACATTATGAAATCTTTGGTATAATATGGATAAACTAGAATTGGGGCATGGGTGATAGCTGTCTGGATGTCTCAAAATGTCAATTTGCCTTCTTCAGTCTAGCTGAAAGTGGCATTTCCCTTCATCATGTCCACAATGTGGTGAGTCTTCTCAGTGAACTCAAGAATGAACCTTCGTAAAAAATTCACCTTTCTAAAGAAAGAGTGAACTACAGTCTTACTTGTGGGTAGAGTAAGCTCCTAGATGGATTTGAATCTTTCTGAGTTAATCTTTATGCCTTCTTAGGATATAATGTGTCTGAGAAGTTTCCTTTTGTTACCCCAAAAACAAACTTCTTGGGATTTAAAGAAATGCCATTCTGGCGACATCATTCCAGCACTTATTATAAATGGCACACATGATCTAGGTGATGCTTGGAAAAGACTATTAAATCATCAAGGTACACCATAATGAACTTACCCATTTCATCTTTGAAGGTAAGGTCCAATGCTCTCTAAAAATTGGCACCAACATTTATCAAGCCAAATGGCATTCTTTGATATGCAATGGTGCTCCAAGGTGTGGTGAAGGCAGTCTTATGTTGGTCTGCTTCACTAACTTCCACTTGATTCTACCCCAAAATGCTATCTAGCATTGATAACATCTCTGAACCAGTCACCGTCTGAAGGACTTGACCCATGATGGGTAGAGGGTAATTATCCTTTAGGGAGGATTGATTCAAATTCCTAAAATCTATGCAGAGGCAAATTTTGCCATTCTTTTCTCTCACAAGAACTATGTTTGCAATCCATGTGGAATGATGGATGGGGAAAATAATTCTAGCATTCAAAATTTTATGTATTTTAGATAGAATAGTACCTGATATCTTTGGATTATACTACTAAGATTTTTACTTGTAAGGTACGAAATCACTCTTGAGAGGAATTTCATGGCAATTTTCTTTAGGCCTGAGTGACTTTAGATCATCATAAGATTATGAAAAAACATCCATGTAATGGTGAATAAGGTCAATAAATTTGAGTTTCTCCTTGGGAGTGCAGCACTTCCCAATGTTCACCATCTTGGGATTTTCCTTAGTACCCAAATTTATCTGATCAAACTCCTGGGAGGAGCTTGAATCCATTTGTTGTTGTTTGATGAACCTATCATGTTTGTCAAAAAGTTTCTCAAGGGAAACTAATAATTTGGGAATTTTATGCCTTTTTAGATATAGGAATTCTTTGCCTACATCTTAACTTGTTTCAAAGGCTAATTCAAGTTTCTGAGGCTCACTACCTTCGAAGTGAAGCTGTTCAAAGTTGTCTTTTTATTTGAGAAAGGTGATGATTTGGTTGTCACCATTAAACACTTGCCAATGATTGGCATTGTCAAGCACACTTGGTCAAAATAATAGTTTAATAGTGTACCTATTTCCTTTAAAATCTTGGTGAGGAACCAAGAGAGTCACTGAAACAGCTAATGCATCAGCTTGGTTATTGAATACCTTGGGTAATGCAAAGATACTAAAAGCATCAAAGCTTTCAATTTGATCCCAAATAAGATTGCAATAATGGCACAATCTCTCACTTTTGGTTTGGTATAAGTTTATGACTTGGCAAACCACCAGCTCAGCATCTCCTTTGGCGTAAAGGAGTTTGACGCCCTTGTCTTGAGCAGTGTTCAATCTGAACAACAAAGATTCATATTCAACAATATTGTTGGTGTTGATGAAATACAACTTGTATGAAGAAGGAAAAATATATCCTTGAAGAGATATTAGAAAAATCTCAACTCCAACACTGGTAGAAGAATAGCTACCATCAAATTCTAGAATCCAGACATCATCAAAATTTGATTTTTTCTTAGGCTTTTTTTTAATTAGAGAGAAGGATTCTTCTACACTTGCACTACATCCTATTAATATTTTTGCTATTTTATTTTAATTGATTACTAGACTATTACATTAAAAAATTTCATTAGATGCCACATGAACCTCCTCCATGGATAAGAAGTAATTACACACGCTAGAAGACTCAAGTAGAATTTGAGCTTCAGGTGCTGATATTTGAGTGACAACATATTTTGCCTCCTTCTCAGGGAGCAGCCTCTACATGACACCTTTGTTAGGGATCCTCACCTTAGATAGGTCCATACTCAATTCTCCTCCAACATCCTTACATAAATTTCATCCAAGAAGGATGCAAAGGAGGCTAGGACATTGGCCACTAGGACTGTCATCTTAATTCTCTTATTTGGGAATGCCACAAATGCAAATTAGGCATCCTTGATTTGTCCTAGTAGTGGCACTTATTTTTTTTTCATGGAGAAACATCTCCCAAATATCTTGGTTAGTGTGAGACTAAGGGATTCAGCTACTTTGGTGGGCATGACATTGTCAGATGCACCTATGTCTATTATGCAGTTGTTTAGCTGGTGTCCATTTATTAGTAGGGAAACATAAAATGGTTTTGTTTTCTTAGGGGTAGCTAGAGGAGTAATGACAAGGTTATTATAAGTGGATGTGTTCTTTGGGGGACCAAGAGTTACTTTCAAAATTTATTATTCTATAGGGATAGATTTATCCTTTACATATTGAACAAACTTATCCAACTGCTGAGGGTTGGACTGCAGGAATTTAAATTTAGACATTTGAATTTTGGTTTTCATGACATGGTCGATTATGTCAAATGTTTGAAATGAATTAGGAATAAGGAAAAGAAGTTCATCTTTCTAGTTTTTTGGGAGTGTAGGATTGATCTATGAATTTGAAGCAGAAGGTGTAGGAATGCTTGATGTACTTACCTTTTTAACGATCACCAGGTCCTTTTATTGAAAAGGTAGAGTGGTTCCCTGCTTAGCAATTAAAATTTTTGGTTGAGAATGCTCCTCTATTTTTTCCTTATCATCTTGTTGGGATAACTAGTTTTGGGATTGGGTGAATACAATGTATGCTGTATCAAATGCTTCACCTTTACTTTTAGGTTCATCCTGGTAATTCAAGAAACCAATGTTGGAGTCACCAGTTGATTCTTATTGTTCTACTACAAAGAGATTAGCATCATCTTTTGGGTTCAACTCAGGTTGGAAGAAAAAATTAGATTCTATCTCAAGATATCCAATTATTGAATTGGTTGGAGGTGCTTTAATGGAAAAGTTACCATGTGGGGGAGGAAGGCGATTTGGCTGCCCTTGATTCCTAATAGCATTGCCTTAGTATGACTGATTAGGAAATGTTCTCCTTGGTATATCTCTATATGAAGGAGTAAAATATCTCCTTTCCACCATTTGATTCCTAAGAGCTAGCAACTCATTTACAAGGTTTTGCACCATTGGATCACTGGTGCTTGTAGATGAATATTTAGAGGATGAAGGAGATTTGCATTTATTAAGATCTATCCTTATATTCCCCACCAAGATGAGATCATCTTCCACCTCAGTGGCCAAATATTGAGCAGTAATAAGGTCTATGTGGCTAGCCTGTCTTAGTAGAAAACTCACTTCTGGAAGTTGGGAATTGCTGAAAAAACTTTTAAGGTTCTCAGCTGTTGGCTGAGCAATGGTAGGAATCCTATTCCTTAGCTTGTCAAACTTGGATATGAAGTCCCTAATAGGTTCATGAGGCTCCTTCTTCATCTATGTGAGTTGGGCCAGCAGGGCATGTGCATCTTCTATAGGCTTGAACCTAGCTTTAAATTTGGCTTTGAGGGTGTTTTAGTTAGCCACAGTCTGGGCTTGTAGATGATAAAACTAGTTTATAGTAGCACCTTATAATGTTTCCATGAATATCCTAACTACTACGTCTTCATACTCCACACCTATCACACCACAAGCTATAATATGTTCATTAGGATGAACTTTCCCATCACCAAAGAACTTGGGGAAATTCTTCCTAGAAGTGTGAAGTAGCTCATGTAGAGGTGGAGTTAAGTTGAGTGGACCAAAAGAGTTACCCCAGGGGCCTTGAACTACAATTATTTTACTATTGAAGGGAGGGATAACAAATGCTTGAGGGGTATATATTGACAAAGCTCTGCTAACAATAGAAGTGGATGCTTTACCTAGTAATGGAGACCTAACTTTTATAGGAGGAAAAATCCTAGTTTGTTGGAGGCGAGATGGTGAAGAAAACATATCAAAATTACTTTGTTGTACCAACTCGAATACAAGGTCAACAATACCTTTGGATCTCTGGCTTCTTGTATATCATGGAGCTACCAAATTGTAAAGCTAAAAATGGATAAGGATATGGACTACTTTAATTTGAAGCTTGAGGCTTCAAACTACACAAAATGATCCCTAACAGAGTCACCAAAAACTATTGGCATGAAGGTGGTGGAAAATGGTAATGGAAAAGGACTGGAACAATGAAGAAAATGGATATGGAAAAGAACTGAAACTACTCGCTCTTGCCTAGTAGAGTCTCTAAAAACTATTGGTGTGAAGGTGGAGGAAAATGGTAATGGAAAAGGACTTGGAACAATGAATAAAATGGATAAGGAAAAGAATTGAAACTACTCATTCTTCCCCTGTCAGTCACCAAAAATTGTTGGGTGAATATTTTGTCACCAGCTAAATGATGGGCAAAATAGGTGTTTCCACCATAGCATAGGGAGATTTATCAGCCAAATGTGCAGGTCGACCACATCAAAAGGGGAAAAATCTCTCCTCTCATCAAGGGGAGGTTTCGTATAAATATGAGGTGTTATATACTATATATATGCTGAAAATAACACTCAAGGTAGGACAACACCATCCATCTTTATTTTTTTAGAGATGATATTAACAGACAAAGGAGAAATCTTAGGTTATTGCTGGAGGTACTTTTCTTTTTTTAGAAGTAATACTTAGTCAATAGTCAGATTCCTTCATGGGTAGTAAAAGTAAATGTAACAGGGTGCAATAACTAGTAGAATGAGGTGTAGCACAAAGTCTCCACCTCAACTACCAAAGAGTGAAATATGAAGGACAATGGGGGCACAAAG
The DNA here is from genome assembly GCA_037957365.1 of Torreya grandis. Taxonomy (NCBI): domain Eukaryota; kingdom Viridiplantae; phylum Streptophyta; class Pinopsida; order Cupressales; family Taxaceae; genus Torreya; species Torreya grandis. The sequence goes on from JARHVA010005059.1 coordinate 1,074,393, forward strand.
TCATCCTAAGATCCTTTACATAGAAACAAACTGAAAACACACACACTAAAGATAATTATGGCAGTACAAAGTCTCTCTGTAGTTGGCTTTAGAACACCTTCCTTATTACTTCCACTAGTTCTACTTATTTAATTAAATGGACAAGAACACATTTAGGAAATAGACATAAGAACAATTTCCTCAACAACACAAGCTATTCCAACATAAAGTCTGAAAAGTCACTTGATTTATCATAAATAATGAAATATGATTAACAATCTGAGCTCAAAGTCTCAGTAATGCCTTTCAATTTGGGCAAAGTTTTGCTTCTGATAATAGAGAGATCTCTTTTGCATAAAATAAGAGATTATAATATATAAGACTTTAAGAAAGACTTGGGTGCTTTGTTTCACAAAATAGCCCATGCTGCATTTAAAGCCTTGAATACATTTTTAGTTCTGTTATGGGGCCATGCTAAAATAGGGCATTGGCCTTAACTATGGCATTTCAATTCATCTCAAATGTCTCCTCCAAAGTATAGGCTGCCTGGTACTCTTCCTGATATTTGAGTAGCTGTCCACTTCTCCTTTACTCAATGGAGAAAAATAGGCCACGTCCTTGAGTGCTTGCGCTCACTGATGTCCACCAGCTGGACTGTTTCACCTACTAGAAATAACTCCTACATAGATATTTCTGGTCTTTCCCTATTGTTCCCTCTTCTCTTAATGCATTTTATCTCTTTCTTGTGATCTGAGCTCTCAGGCTTCTTCTTCCCTTTTTGCTAGCTCTTTCATCTTCTTCTTCAATTGGTCACTGAGTTTGTTTTAAATTTTTACACCACATTTGAAAATAAATAGGCATTTTATTACCTTGAGTTTGACATCCATAGGGACGTCACTGGTCATTGGTTGCTTGAACCACTTTGGACCTTGAACCTTTGAACCATGAGAGTTCATTGGTTCAATGGTTCATAGGTTTGGGTGTTCTGAGTGGTCCCTTCATTCAATTGGCTCTTTGGTTCAATCGATTAAACCATCTCTTCAAACTTGTCTTTGGAATCTTCCTCTTCCATCCTTCGCTTGAAGCTTCCTTGTGAACTTTGAACTTCTTGAACTGGTTGAACTCTTTGAACCATTTGAACCTTTGAACCATTTCAGTTCAAAGCTCAATGGTTCAACATTCATCCTTTTTCTTTAAATCATTTTATTCTCTTAGTCTTTTGAACTCTATTGAAACTTTGAACCTTTATACCTTGAACCATTTTAGTTCAAATGTCAATGGTTCATTCTCTTTCTTTGAATCCTTTGGTCCTTCAAACATTTTGGATTTTTTATTCTCTATTGAACTCTTCGAACATTGAACTCTTTTGGTTCAAGGTTCAATGGTTCAATCTATCTTCTTCAAAGTATTCTTTTGTTTAAGTCTTTTGATCTCATTAAACTCGTTAAACCTTTGAACTCATTGAACTAGTTTGGTTCAAGGTTCAATGGTTCAACCATTCAATCTTTACTCTTCAAAGCCTTCTTTTCTTTAAGTCTTTTGATCTTATTGAACTCGTTGAACCAGTTTGGTTCAAGGTTCAATGATTCAACTATTCAATCTTTACTCTTTGAAACTGTCTTTTATTTAAGTCCACCAAACTTATTGAACTTTGAACTTTCTGAAGTCTTCAAACTCATTGAACTCTTTGATGTGGTTGAACTTCATTAAACTCATTGAGTGCTTAACTCTTTTTGAACCTTTAAACTCGTTGAAACATTGAACTTTATGAAGAAGGGTTTAATGGTTCAATGGTTCAAGGATTCATTCCATTTGTTTGAAGCTCGTTTCTAAGTCTTTTGTTTGAACCTCAACATTGAACCAACCTTGAAAATGCCTAAGTGTTGGAACTTCTTTCTTTGTGAAAGCCCATCGGTTGAACCTGTGGAACCTGTTAAACCTGCGAGTCCCTTAACTAAAAATGCTTGAATAATTGAAGAACTTGGCTTCTCAAAACATTTTTTGAAAAAGGAAGAGATCATTTTGGCCTATAGGACCAAAATAGTTGATATGTTCTCCCCAAAAATGAGTGACAGATTTTGGGAACAACAAATTCTTCCATAAATTTTATCTTATTTTAACTTGTTTAATGTATAAAAGGTGATGTGAATCAATGACCATGAGGTACAACTACCAATTTAAAATCTTATACTTTACAAAACTCCACTTTACTAAGACCAATAAATACATCCCTTCTAATGAAATGAAATGTCTCATCCCTACACAACTCATTGACACATTGTATGAATGAACACACATTATCAATTTTTACTGTCACCTCCACTAAAAATATCATATTATATTTTCTTTTTTCATCATGTACAAAACATGAGTTTTGGTCAAAAATCATTAGTTTCAAGTGCAATACGTCTTCCAATTTACACTTTTTCTTTATGAAACCCCACTTGACCAAAACATGAAATCATATTGCTTCTCACATAACCTATACCTTCAGAACAATTGTTAATTTATTTGTGTGTATATTATGATATTATATTATAATAGTGTATATTATATAAAATACACATGTTTATATTATATATAATAGAATTATATTAACACCTTTGAAAAAGAATAGTTAATATTAGATTTGCTCATTAACAAATTATTATTTTAATTTTTGGTGACTATTTCAATTACCACAAGGTATGATTACCAATTTACACTCTTTTAATTTACAAAACTATGCTTTACCAAAGGAAAAAATATACATCCCTTCTAGTGAAACAAGTTTTCTCCTCCCTACACTACTCATTGCCACATCATATGAATATACACACATCCTCATTTTTTACCATAACCTTCACACAAAAATATCATATTATTGTTTCTTAATTCTTCTTGCACAAAAAATGAGTCAAATTTGATAGTCATAGGTTTTAATTGCAATACAATTACCAATTTAAGATTTTACTTTATGAAACCCCCCTTAACCAGAACATACAATCATATCCCTTCTCATATAATTTATTTGGGTGTATATATATAAATTATTATATAATAATAGTATATATTATATAAAAATATAATTTGATAATATGAATATATAATTCTAAAAAATATATAATAATTTTATAATATATAAAATAATATAATATATATAGAACAATATAATATTATCATATTATTAAATATGATTATATTATATTATTTCATATTGTTTAAGACATATCATGATAGAGAAGGGATGAGGTTTTATTTATAGTTTCAAAAAAATATTTTAAGTGTTTACATTTTTTCCCAAGTGTTTGGAAATCTAGACCATGTCATTGATTTCATAAAATCATATATATAACATACATTGTGCATCATTTCTAGGATAATATTAAAGCCCTATTTTATGCCATCAATTGAAATGTTTTAGGAAAATTTTCCAAGGTATTGAAGTACAACTAATCATGGAAACATATAGTGTTTTACAATTTTTACTCATGTTTGTAGTTGCCTTGTCAGTTTTAGCTCATTATAACTTTCAAGATTAGTTAGATGATTATGGATGTCAAGGGAAATGGTAAGATCATCTCATTGGCTATGGAAATGAGGGATAATTGACATGACAAGATTTTTAAACTTTTAATGTGGTAGTAGTTTCAAACGTTTCACATGGCACCACCTTATAACTTTTACACATTAGATGTGGAGATGAAATTAAGGAGGCTTCACACTAGTAACAAAACCCCCCATGCTAGTTGTTAATTATGTCCACTACTTCATCCCCACCATAGAATTATCATCTAATTTATTCCAAGAGGAACCTTTATTATATCCATTCTTTTAAAATTCCTTTGACATAATGATATATTGTATGATCTATTCTTATCAATAGTTTACAATACTTTATTTCATTTCATTTCATTTTAAAAAGCAATACCTATAAATTTATATGATGCTTTGTTTACTTGCAAAGGGTGTCAAAACAAATATTAGTAACACTTAAATTATTTATAGTAACACTTACATGCTATAACACACACATTATTACATGTATGCAATATTTATGTGTTAGATAACAAAGAACTAGAGCAATTAAAAGGTAGGGGTAATTTACTAAAATAAATGTTAAAATTTAACTATCAATGTAAATGTCAACTTATACATTAAATTTATTTTATTAGATATAATAAATTATGGTCATTCTACATCTTCTATAATTGGTCTCACAATGCCACAAGTTATGATTTGGAAGATAGTTTTTCAAAATCCAATCTAATCAGTACTTAGTCATTTTTAGGATTTTAAGGTGTAACTTTTGCAACTAGTGTTTATTTTTTATTTTTTAGGGTTTTATGGATTGTTTTCCAACATTTTTAAGAGCTATAACTTTTTAAAAATTAAATTTGGGGAACATTTGTGATTATTCACCCCAATTTTGTTTTAATTCCTGCCAAAGTGGTGTACATGCAAAAACATATATTGAAATCCATGCACACCCAACCACCCATTTATGGAAATTTTGATTGCATCCAAACACCAATTTATGATAATTATACTTTGAATTAGTTCCATTTAATGAAAATTCAATTTGTGAATGATAACAACACTATATCCACTTATAACTAGGGAAATTCAAACAATTTTAGTAAAATTTGTGAATGATCACCTCCATTCAATTCAAATTCACTTCAAAATCATGTGATTGGGGAAAAATGAGTCACATTAGTGACCTCAACCACCTATTTATGTTTATTTCATTTTTGATAAGTCCCTCATATTTTAAAAACCACACAACAACATATCTACTTAGGACAAGGACAAATGTAGATGATCTGGGGCATATATATATGTGTGTGTGTTCACCCAAGCTGAATTTGAAATTAAGAAAAAGTGTATGATGGGGTCAATGTGGGTCATATTGGTGACCCATGCATATCCATTGACCCCTTTATGTCATTTTAAATTAAGATTATGGCAATTATAATCCAAAATCAATACAACAACACTATATCAATTCCTATGTAAACCATGGGGATGTGAGATTCCCAAAGTTTATTTTAGAAATAAAAAAATGTGGGATTTGGTAATTACATGATAATATGCCTTGAAATTTGTGCAATAATTTAATTACCTATGCCAAATCCTCAACTATTCAAAAGACTCTAATGGTACCAATATTTGGCTTTTCCTCAATACCTATATTAACCTTGTTAGTTTTCATGGGAACATTGTAATACTTGTATATGTCATTGTTACATGTACAAATTTTCATTCTCCATAATATTTTATTTCAATAAATTGGTTTGAGTTGTACTTAGAATTATTCTACACTACTTTGTTAACAAACTTTTCCTTGTTACATTAAAATTTCCAATTTTTCTTTATCCATACCTCGTCATTTGCTTCACTTAAGTCACTATGTTCACTTCTATTCTAGAATAATTATGGTCATGTGAGACTTTTTTATTATGCATCATCAACATGTGTTCCTCCATAATATTATTATTTTCAATAATAACTCTATCCATCAATTATAAGTTCTAAAGTTTTCCAATCTTATACAAGGAGAAGGAGAAGGTATGGATGAAATCTACTTTCAATATTTCCTATTAGGTCATTCTTTTTTCACCTCAATATTGATGAAACATGAACATGATCAAGCATTAAAGGTATAAAATAAAGTAAGAAATGATAACCCCATGGAAAGATGGCATACAAATTTTCCCCATATTTATTCACATATTTACATATGCTTATCTAGGGATAAATCTCCACCATAGCTAGGTAGCCTCCTTGGCATGAATAGCTGCCTTTTATACAATATAAATTGATGTCACATAAGACCTACCCATAAAATATGAATTAAATTAATAAATAATTATCGGAATTGGCATTCCATGTGGTTTTGTCCTTGCACAACATTTTTGGTTATTCTTCAACTATATTTTCAATGTTATTCTCTAACCCATTCTTAGGAAGTGAGACAATTCCTTACGGGAGTAACATAGTAATGATCTTAAAGAGGTAATTAACCCCTCTTTCACTATTCCCCTTGTGTATATCCTCAATTGACTTGGATTCCATATCCTTATAATTTTGGATCTCAACCTATATATTCCTTATTACATCCATTTCCTCCTACAGTATTAAAATTTGGGTAATGAGATTAGGATAATTAAAGACTTTCGAGGGTTGTGTGCTTTAAAATTTATCTTTTTTTTATTGTGTGTTTTATGGATAAGATGTGGCACCATTACATATATTGATATTACCCTTATGTTATGTAAAAATATATGTTTTCCCTCCTTGGGTGCCCATCAATCTCCTAGTTTTGCTATCTGGATCATCCTTGTACTATTATTTTATTTATTGAATTGAGTAATTTTTTTTATAAAGGTTAGGACATTTTTCAATTTTATGATCCACCTGAAAATATCTACAACTAAGTAATTTTTTGCAATCCCTTTACTAATTCTATATTAAACCACACAAATATTAGTTGTGTAGGGGGAATTATCATTGAACTCATCCTGAATCATGTCTTCCTCTATATGATGGCCCACCACCTTAACTACTCTACTTTTGGATTGCAGGCATTATATTCTCTTATAATGTCAGTCATTATCATGCTTCATGGATTTCATTGAATACTTATAAAAAATCAATTTAGTGTTTAGATGATTCAAATATTTTATAATATAATGAAACTTTTCTACATGTATCCCTTTGCATAAATGGGAAATAATGCACATGATCCATGACACAAGAGAATGTTTGGTGGAAAACCAAATTAAATTAAATTAAGGATTTATATGTGGAATCAAATTATGAATGATAAAAGATAGGAAAATTACAAAGTGCAAATGAATAAGGAAATTAAAGACTAAAATTGACAACCGATGTAAAAATATATTAAAAAAGTTTTATTATGTTAAGTTATGTATAATTTCTCATATATCAATTGTATGGTGTATACATAATATATAACATATTTATTATCTAAATTATATTCATAAAGATAATATAAGTGTACTTTGATAAGCAAAGGAGGGAAATGAAATTTTAGTTTTAACATTACAAGTGTTGGTAACAATCACTTCATAACTAATGAGTGTGGTCACAACACTAACTGTAGTTACTAAAAAAATATGAACTAGAGTACTAAAACTATAAGTTATATATAGTAATTATGAGAGTGACTTAGATTTTTCATATTAAAATGTGGTACTCAACCTGATAAAAAAAAAAATTGATGTAAGTGTAGAGCTCAATATGTAATGATAGTGAGACTTGGTGATTTGGATCTTCCTAGATCATTTATCCCTCCATGAAAATAAATGGTCCACATTGCATAAAAACATGGTAAAAGATGTGTAAAAAATTATAAACTTACACTTTTGTGAACCATTTTTCATAGGAAGGAATTTAACCTTCTTTGAGTATATAAAAGAGAGGGATCTCTTGTCAACATGTGTATTTAACTTGGGTGTCAACTAGTTAACCCAATTATTTTGGGTCATTACATTATATATTTTTATTTGTATAATAAATATTTTTTGTAACATATAAAGTATACAAAAAGGTGTAAATTAATGGTCAAGAGTTCTATTTTGAAGACTAAATGTAACCCAATGTAAGAAATAATATTGAGCTCAAACATTTTATCCCCTTTTATTGGTGATGGTGTAATTAAAGTATAAAAGTGGAAAAAGTATTAGTATTAGCTCATAAAAGTGTATATTATCTTAATCATCAACTTTAAATGTGTATGGTGTCCAATTATTATCATGTCACTACTTGTACATAGAATTAGCATGTTGTAGATTGATCTGCACTTGTTTCTAAATGTACTCAATGAATTAAATAAATTTTTTAAATTTCTTTTTGAGTTGAAGGGATTTTTTTTATTTATGGTAAAATAGTATAAGCTACATCCATACATTTTATATGTTAGAAAGCATAGAAATATTAAAATGTGTTGTGTGTTTTAAAGTTGTGTAAAGTTATATTACAATTACATTGGATTAAAAATAATATTTTATCCCAAGTTTTTTGCTTCTTTGAATGGGTGTGCGTAACATGACGTGATGTGTAATTATTTACCTATTGATATGATAGATGGTTTCAACTGATTGACATCATTGAATGGGTTTTCTTAAGTATGGGTTGCATTAGTGTTTTGGGCTCATTGAATATTGTCATTCTATTGAATACAAATATATATCCTAGTGTGATAGTGTGGGTGTCCCAACATAGTAGTGTTACCCTTCCCTGCTAATTAAATATAATGATGCCACTAGACCATCCATCTATCTAGTTACCAACATCAACCATAACTATAGGATGACTAGGTCAATACCAATTGGCCCAAGTTGCTTCCACCCAAGCCACTTCCATAATAAGACATACATGTTGGAATTAGTATAATACCAAGGCTTTATTAATACCCAAGAAAACCAACATGCTATCTTTTGTGTCGAGACAACAACCATGGCTCATGATTCACAAATAACACATCTCACGTGTGTGTATCTCATATATACATGTGATTAGATAGAGGGTACATGTGACTTGATGAAGGCATATTACCTATAGTGAAACACCATAGAGATATATGGGGTTCATGTATCATGTAAATATGTGAGTTATACTTTAGAAATCTCACATTCCCATAATTAGATAGAAATCAATATAGTGTTATTGTGTTTCCTTAGGCCTATAATCCTCATAATCTCAAGTAAAAATAATATAAAGGGGTGCTTGAATATGCATGGGTCAATAATATAACCCACATTTATTCAATAATACACTTTAAATTTATTTCAAATTGAATTTGGGTGATCACAAACATATATACCCTAAATCATCTAAATTTATCCTAGTCACAACTAGATATGGTGTTATTATGTGGCTTTTAGCATATGATGACTTAATCAAAAGTTAAATCAACATAAATGGGTGTTTGGGTGTGTGTGGGTCACCAATGTGACTTATATTACCCAAATCACACCACTGTCACTTGAATTTGAAATGAATTGAGGTGATCATGTACACATTTGTCATAAATTATTTGCATTTTCTTGGTCATAAGTGGATATGGTGTTTTTGTGTCATTTTTGGTATATAATGGAAATACTTACAATTAAAATTACCATAAATTGGTGGTTATATTCACAAGGGTCATAATGTGACTTACGTTTTCAAAATCACACATTTTATTCTAAATTCAATGAAAAATGGGGTGATTGGGAATAAATGTGCCTATAATTGTTTGCATTTTCCTTGGTCATAAGTGGATATGGTGTGTTTTTGACACTTTTGGCTTAAAAAATACCTAATTAAAAGTGACATTAGCATACGTGGGTGGTTAGGTGTGCATGGATCACCATTGCAATCTAATTTTTAACATGCACACCACTTTGGTCTAAATTCAAAAAACATTAGGGTAACTACTCACAAATGTAACCCAAATTTAATTTTGACAAACTTAGAACTCCTAAAAATTTTAGAAAACAATCTGAAAGGCCCTAAAACCTAAAAAATGGACACTAGTTACACCTTAAAATCATTAACTTTAATACTAATATTTTGAAAATAACTATGTACTACAAGATTGGATTTTGAAAAACTATCTTCTAAATTATAAATTGCAAAGTTGTGAGACCAATTATAGAAAATGTGGAGTGAAATTAATTTATTATATTTAATAAAATAAATATAAAGTATAATTAATGTAATAATTCCTTATACTTAACATTCAAAAAGGTAAATAATGTGCTCTACCTTTCGATTATTCTTTTATTTGATTGATAGCACCTCAACATTTCATACATTTGGTAAGGCGTATGCTTTACCAAATGTACACAAGTTTTAGGTGTTATAAGAAAAATAACACATTAAAATTTCATACATTTGGTAATGCATACATATTATAACATGTTCATATTACCTACTTAGTATTTACCATGCCTAATATAAATAACATGTATGCATTATTTTAATATCGTGTATGTGTTATTTTAATACCATATACAAATCTCTTTTGAATTAATGAAAATGTCCAAGAAATGTCCATCAACTTAGTGGAATTAACCTAATTAGCTTGTGAAATTAATGTCACAGTTTTTCAAAATGAGATTTAATGTTTTCACATATTATTTTTTGTTAGTAATTTCATAATAACCAAAATTGACATGTATCACTTGTTGCATTTTTTTGTGTGTGAATGCATAAATTTTATTATATCAATTATTTAATAAGGATAAAAATACATATATATTATAAATATATAACACACCTATTTATTCATTATAGACCCAAATCTTGTTAGTAATATGCATAACTTCCAGGGAAACAAATCCATACAAACATTCTGCTTAATGTTTCATCTTATGTGAATAGTTTCTAAAAAAAAATGACTTAAAATTATATAAAATTACTTGCATATTCTATTTTGAATTTTATTTTTTTTCACATCTTATAAAAATATGAGAAGCTAGTGTCGTACTTTATTTATCTTGGATTATGCCAATTATCATACAAATTGAAAGTAAATGCAATTTTTTTTATTTCATTATTTCTTTAAAAAATAATGTTTATATTATTATCCCATAGTTTTGTAGTTGTGGTATATTTAATTTCATCACTCTTCATTTTAATTTAAATACATTTACCAATTTAGCACTGATAGTGACTGCCTTCCATGGTTATAACCCTCACTACAATATTTTATTTTTTAAATGCCTTATGTCTAAATTATAATATATATATTGTTTATTATGTAATTTTTTTTTGAGAGTGTGTTATATGGTTTTTAAATATCCTTAAATAGTTATTTTCTATTAAATATCAAGGGATTTTTAGGGGGTTTTCATAATTTGAGTTCAATGTGATGTATATTGGTAAATTAAATCTTGTTTAATTTCCTATATATTATATTTTGAGTATTTTTTGTATACTGTATAAGGTATGTTATGATAATATTTGGATATATGATTTGTATGTCTGATTTCCCATTTATTCCACTATAACTAGTTATGATATATTAAGATCAATTAACAATTCTTTTTATAGTATATCTTATTTATAAAATATATAATTAACTAATTAAGAGATATAATTGGATCCATTAAATTCACTAAATTATAATAATGTGGTTCACAAATAAACACCAAGAGTATACACTACTCCAATTCTCCCAATCCTTTGACTAGGGCTAGTTATAGAGACACTTCAACAATGTGAACATGGCATGTTTACTTAAGCCTATTGATGCAATTTTTGTGTACCAACCCCTAATAGATCACAAATATATAACATGATCCATGTGTTGAATTTAGTAGAATATAATTTGATTAAAATGTGGCATAAGACATTTTGATGAAATTCAGCTATGTTTACCCCAACGTCTCTAAATAAAACTGAAAAACATAAAAGATATTGATAATGGCATTGTTTTACAAAAAGTGAATATTATTAAAATTCTACCAAAATGAGGGTAGGTTAGGGAAAAAGGATTCATATTTCCACTCATATATATTATGCTAAAGTAAACATTAAATGTGATATACAACAAAATAAACTAGAATTTATCAAATCCAGTGTTCAGTTGAATTCAAATAAACATAGTCCTAGAGTCTAAGGCATAAAATTATTAGTATATTTCACATGCATACTTCCAAAATAATTGAAAATAAACTTTCTAGATTTACAAAAGATCATTACAACTTTACGTAGACTTATCTAGCCTTAAAATAAATAAGACATGAATTCCATAGCCAAGTATCTAAGACTTATCCATTTCACAAAGGTAGAAAATCACAAAGTGCCAATATAAATTTCAACCAACCCTTTGCCTTATTTTTTATGCCTACATGTAGGATTAATTATCCTCCTCTACTTATGTCATATATATAATTGGCCCTTGGAGGTTAAGTTCAATTTAGTGTTGATTTATCCCTAAAATTTAACAATCAAATCATTTAGGATCACTTTAGAAATTATATGTAGTTATTAAATTACCATCTTCACTATATATTTATGGATTTTTTTGTGGTTTTTAAATAAATGTGTAGTTTCACTAGTGGATATTGTTTGCCACATTCTCTCAAACTTCAAAATGTTCATTTTAAGTATCTTAGAATTCACTATGACGTTTTTAAAAATGGAGGTCACTTAAAAACTATATTAATTGGGATTAATATCTGCATATCCAATTCAATTACATTTTTAATTTGAAAGGCCATTGTATGACCACTATGGTTCACCCCTTAATGCTAAAAATTAATGATAGACAACATGGATTCACCTTTCATTTTGGCTATTATAACTTTATCAAACAATGATTTTATTTCTTTAATCTTAATGGATAATCTCACTTGTGCATGTTTCATATTATTATAGCTTTAGGGTCATGGATTTCATAGAGTTCCTCATTGAATTTTGATGTTAACTTTATATTTTATGGATGCATTGAATTATTAAATCACCCTCATACATTATTAGGTTCAAATCCACCCTATATTCACATCTACCATGGTCACATGTCATAATATTTTATAATGTGTGTTTCTAGGATTTGATTCTTCATTACATTTCCACCATGGTGGTGTGCATTCAGAGTGGCATATGTAGTGATTTTTTAATTATCTCATAGTAGTGGAGTCCTAGAGTGTCTCTAATATTTTTATTGACCTTTTATTTTCCATGGATGCATTAGATTTTTAACTTGACTTTATACACTTATTTATCAAAATTTATTCTATCATTCACATATCTCATAGCTAAAATGTGACAACCTATGAACTGAGTCCTCAATGTCTCTAAATCTTTATTGTATTTGGCTTTTACTATTTCCACTAAAATTGAAACATGTGGTGGTGTTTTATTGATTCATAGGAATGGGCTCACATGTGAATTTTACTAATTTTTTCTCTCAATTTTCAAAATGTTCATTATGTGTATCTCAATCTTCTATGCATAATTTGTCAAAATATAAGTCACCTTAAAATTATATTTAGTGGAATTAAATTTTGCATATCTAATTCAATTTCATTTTTAATTCAAAGGGAAAGGTCAAAGTGTAGTTTCCCCAATGCCAAATGTAATTTGAATAGTGTGTGGCCCTTAGAATTGATCAAAATTCACAACAATATACCTAAAAAAGAATCCTTAAAATTGATGTCAATTTCCACTAAAAATGCATCCAATTAGTAAAATAAATGCCATGATTTAAATGTACTATTATTTTTTATTTTTGTTTGTAAAAAACCAATAAAAAACAAATTTGAACAAAATAGTCGTGTGAGTGGGAGTTGAACCTTTAACCTCCCTCCACACTTTATTCTTAAAAAAAACCCCACCAACTAGCCTATAAGCACTTCATGAGGTAAAATTCATTATTTAATATTTAAAGAGTACACATAGTGACCTTTTTTTTAAATTAAAACCATGTTGGGAACCTTTAGAGGCCATGGGTAATGCGTGGAGGTAGTTGGTTGTGCTGAAATTTGCATGGAGGGTGTGTAAGGAATATAAGGTGCACTTGAATAGCTAGTTTTGACTGATTTATTTGATGAATGGCTCACGTGAAGGCTTTGAGGAACCAAATATAAGCTTCAACTTGTTGGAGGGATCAAATGGAAAAGAACAAGACATTGAAAAGTCATAAACTAGATGATGTGAACTATAAGATTGGAAGATGGCAGTGTAAATTCTTAGATAACTTTGATGGCTTGCCTTGTGTGTAGATGGAAAATCAAAATTAATTCAATAGCCTATGTGTATTTTTTAGGATAGTCAAGTGGCAGGGGATGACATCAAGGTATTGAATGGCATTAAACCCATAGAGAAATGTCCAATGTAATTAAAACCCTCATTTTAAAAGCCAAGAGCTCAAGGCACCACTATGGTGTTACCTAATTGTATATAGCTCGATGTCATGTGAAAACCAAATAAAAAATACACATGCTAAAATGAAAATCATAGATTTAATTACACATAGGTAGAACACTTTTGTATATACAATGAAAATCATTAATATAAATACATCTATATTGATATCAATATACAATGTAAACTAATATGAATAGAATAGAATATGATATTTAGTTAAGCCTTCAAATTTGAGATAGATTTTATATCAAAAAAAATCATTTAGATCATATCAAATAACAAAATCAAAATTCTACTCAAGATTTCAAACAATAAAATAAAATTATCTTCATTTACCAGCCCTAGTGCTTTGATACTATGATAGAATCATCTATGTATGAGATGTCTGAGATCAAATACTATAAGACCAAACATAAAACTTTGTTTCAATGAATGAAATCACACAAGATAAAAATAAAGATAGATTGTATTTAGTGAATGTAGGTGTATAAAGCATGTGATTCACATAGCTCATAGCTGTATCACTCACAAATATCACAACACACTAAGCTAATCTAGTACATTAGTATAATGTCTCTATACGATACAAATGGAACAAGGGTCAAGTAGCTCCAAAATCCTCACTATAATCTACAATACTCCACACAATCGACTATGAATTCCTTGGATGAGAGGTCCTTATATGGGTAGAAAAGAGGTATTGAGCCACATCCATTTGTAAATGAGAACACAACTCAATTTCAAAGTGAATAGTAAATACATGTGCAACATTCCAAACCTCACATGTCAACATTGATTGCAATAATAGTTCAACCATGTTAACTACAAATAATCACGTGTTTTTATAAATAAGACCTCATTATTACACCTAAGTGACCTAATTGTTCCAACTAAATAAGCTTAATATATATGTGTAGGAAAACCATATAATGGATAAAAAACCTACAATAATAGTTTAGTACCTTATTAATTGGATTTTTATCATTATTTTTATATATAATGTGTAGATATAATTTCATATAGGTTTTATTTTTATATCTAGCATTCTCTTATTGAAAAACCTCCACATTTTTCATACACATTAGCCCTAACACCTATATATGGTCCTTAGGTATTTTGTATTTAATTACACCACTTGGTTTTTTAGTTTCATTGTAGTAATTTAGATAGGTATGAGCCTTCTTCACAAACAAAAATCCTTACTTTTTTTTTAAAAAAAACATTGTTTCTCACTATACACACCCTTTGGGTTTCTTATTTTACACATCTAAGATTTTTGGTTTTTGAGATGTAGTACAAGACCCAGGGGATCTAACCATGTTATTACTCACCAACACCAATCACTTTATCTTCATATATTTATTTCACTCCCAACCTTATGTAGGTGTCTTCCCCAAAAAATAAGACAATGGTGGAGAGTAGTGCTTTTTATCACCTAGAATAAATCATATTATTTTATGGTAAACCTCCAAAAGTCTATATTCATGTATTCATTAGAATTTTAATACTTAATGATGACAAATAATTACTACCTATCATTATATCATCTTATATTGAATTTTTTTTACAATTGGGGTAGCCTAATCATTCTATGATCATTTTCATCATTCCCTACTATTCATTTCACTTTAAGAACATCGAGATTGGTTTGGAAACAACACTATCTTCTAATATACAAGCTTAAGAGTCTTAAAAACCATAGTATTTAGGTTATTTTTGATGTCTAAAAGTGTATCATGGGATTTACAAAGTGTTTAAAACAATTCTCATTTTGAGATTCAAATAATCTATTATATGAGTAGCTGGTAGTGATCTTCCTGAGATCTTTGGGTAATAACAACAAAGCAATTACCTATTTCACAAAATGATGATATAACTAGTTTTTGGGAGAAACCATGGTTTTTAATATTTCTTATGAAAGATGATATTAATCTAAACTAAGTATAGTGAATTATTGTCAAAACCTAAAGCCTAAAGTCTAATATAGCATGCATATTTACAATGAAAGCTGAACTAAAATGATTTAATTAAAAAAATGATCAAAAGGAAGGGTAGGAAAAAGAAGAAAAGTATCTCTAATCTTTAGTATAGACATTATGAAAAATATTAAATTTCATCAAAGACATGCACTCAAACTAATATATGAGATGAAATAGACAAAGGCACATATCTTATCATATACTAGGCCAAAATTCTAGGGATTTTTAAAAAAAAAATGTAACTAAGAACTCAAATTAACTTTAAGGATTTGATTTCACAAGAAAATAACATTAGCACATATTTATGAAAAGCAATGAAAATAAAATGAATCTAAATTCTTTCAATCAACTTAGCATAAGCACAAATTGATAACTTTGCATTCACATATGTAGATCTAAGATTCATACAAGAAATTTAAATCTAAACATCAAACTAGATGTTTGAGGAAGTAGCCATGATAACAAAATACACAAATAAATACAATACAATCCTTGCAAAATTCCCTTGATTTCATTAATTTGCTCCAACTTTACAAAGTTGTTTTTACCCTAAAACTCCATCTTCTTTTTTTACAAAATGACAATACCCCTTTTATAGAAAACTTTGAGATATGTCAGTCAATCATATCAAATGATAATTGAACAAGTGTCAAGGACAGGTGTCCTTATATAACATTCTATAATTTTACACTTTACAAATGGACTAACCTATAAAAAATGTGTGTTACAAGTTGCACATGCTTTTACAAAATGGAATATTATTTTTTCAAATGATATACATGTTTTATTACAAAAAGAATATGCTAAGTCAACAAATTTGACTTTGAGAAGATCCTCTAGTTGGAATCCTCTACTTTTGTTACTTTATCTTCATTGCCTTATCATGTTGTTTATCAATAAGTCTGTAATTAATGATAGGCTCCTTACATAATTCTTCTTCTTGGCCTACCAGGTCTTTCAAGTATTTCTCAACTATGCCCATTGTTTCCCTTATGCTTTTAGCATAACCAACATTCCCCTCTGTAGATAAGATCATGTCCAATATTATTTTATTGTCTACCCTTTTTGTGCCTTGCCTTTTGCTCTTCACTTCTTACATGAATTGATTAATCCTATGCTTGAAATCCTCATCAATTGTTAAGCTAATGGACTGAGGGTAGTTGGGTCCTTGATCCAACTCCCCAATATATGCATCATTTTACTCTCAAGTTGCTTAAAGTCCTTAGAAATATCCTCCATGCACTTTTACCATTTGTTCATATACTTTATCTTCTCTGATAATATAATCATATCCATGTTTAAATGTGCCAAGTTGTTTATTTTAAACATAGTAGTTTGACCATCCATAAATACCTTGATAAATTCCTTTACCTTATTTCTTGAATCCTTGTATTGATTAATCTATTTTACATCCATGGAATGTTTCTTGTTCACCATGTCTTACTTGTACCTTATAGATTTTAGAAATATGAATGTGTCATAAATGATTATTTCAAACTTATTGACCACATCTCCTAGTACTGATAGGATAGATTCCTCCTCTAAGATCTTCTTTTTCTACTTCAAGCCTTTGATAATAGCTTACAACTATTTTGATTTTGCTTGATCTAGATACATTACATCCTCCTCAAATATTGGATGCTCATTAGGTCTCTACCATTTGTCTTGAGTCAAATTAGTCAAGTGCTCCACCTTTTGATATTTTATCTCTTCACCACTTTTCATGATAGTTTTCTTAGTCACCCTTTATAAACAAGTAGTACCTAGATCAAACCTAACCCCAACTAAATATTGCGTCACATATAGAACCTATATTTCTATTTATGATTTTGCTACTGACTGACTTAGGATATCCAATCTCCTTACCTCTTTTTCTTGTAGAGTAATGATCCATGCCTTTAATTCTTATTGTATTGGGATGTTAGTAGCCTTTGCTATAGCCCATGGATGATGAATAGTGGGAAGATTTTATAACCTTAGTTCATAAATAAACCACTTAGGGATAGGTAAACCATATAATATGTTTTTCTCACTAAACAAGTTGACTTGAATAAAAGGTTTTGTAATATTTACCTTTAGATTCTTTGCCTTTGGAACAATGGCCATCTCAACTTTCCTTTTAGGGGTGTCAATGACCATCAAGTCCAAGGACTTTTCCTTATCCTGTTTCACTTGTTCAACCTTTGACACTTCATATAAGCATGTCCCATATGCCATAGATGTCCTCTTAAGTACATCTTCAATGGATTCATTGAGGTCTAATCTATCATATATACCTCTTATTGATGTAGATTTTGCTCTAATGTTTTTGAAGTTTCAAGAACTAGTGATCTAGAAGCCATATCATCTAGCCTTCTCTCTTCATACCTATTCTCTATTAGTGTCTCTACTATGAGAAAATTATAATAACCAACATGAATCAAATGCTATTTTCTAGGGCCTAGTTACCACCTATCTTCCATTTTATGGTCCCTATTCAATCTGGACTTAGGTCTTATGTTATGCTCCTTCAATTTTCTAATCACTTCAAAATATGAGGATGCCTTGGTGTATATAATATCAAATACACTAGGCTCATGTTTATATGGTAAATTAAATATACCTCTTATATTTAAGTGTTCTTTTACCCTTTCATAAGGGTCTCATTCCCTAAGATCATCCATCTATATGTTAAAAGACAACCTATAGTTTGATGTCGCCTCAATATGGTCCCACTGCTTAAAGATAGCCTTCCCAATTGTCATGGGGAAACTATACATGATACCTTTCCTCTTGGTTTTAAAAAATCCATTTATCCCATTGAAGAGCTAGTGATCCACCTCTTAGTTTGCTCATTTATCAAGTACATGGATTAATGATTTGAAAGGGGCACTCTGGGTTTCCTTAATCCTTATGACAGTGAAATCTGGGAATAAACATATGTCACCTATTTCTTCAATAGACCTTTCTGATCAAAGGGATTACTCTCTCCATGGTTATTCTAGTTATAGCTTAACCTAATGTAGGGTAAACACAATCACAAATAAACTAGATGTGGTATTTATACTTATAGATGTGTAGCTTTGAATAGTACTAGGATATGGTATGGGTGCTATTTGGATACCATTCTATTTCATTTGTGATATTTGTGGTTGAAAATATCAAATCTAGTAGACATGACATCATATAAAACTCAATCCTCTTTTTATTCTTGACTGCATATATCTATCTACTTAGGGAGATATTAATTATCTCACCTAATGGAGGAACCAATACCTTTTCAATGATGAGGTACCCCATGGGCACCCACATTATGTCTACATATGTTGTAGATGCACACCCATTAAAAATTTTCATCATTTTCATTACCATCCTAACTCCAGGTCTAAATTCATTGACAGGGATGTTTTTTGTAAGATCTATAACAACTTGGTTACCAAATTCCAGCCACATAGCTAGGGTGTCCATCATGGTATGTTGCTTATCCCATGAATTAATGGATGTTAGGTCAATCTAAGGATTTATAATTTCTTATTAAGATTAAAATGTAATTAGGGATATGTAATCAATTTTCCTTTGATTATGTTCATTAATCAACATGACCTTATCTATTTTAGCTACTTTGAGAATGGGACCAAGAACAACAATGTAATAAAGTACCTCTGGTTTAGCAGTTTCATAATGAAGTCCAATTTTCTAGATGGCCACAATGTTGTCATAAATTATCTTTATTTGGAGTATATTTTATTCTTCCTTGGTGATAATTTTCTATTTTTCAATTGTCTAGAATAATTTGGAGCAATTATTATCCACTATATTTAGAGAAGCGGCTAAAAACTCAATGTGCTTGAACACTCATCCCTTAGCATCTAATGTCAAATATAACTCAAATTATTACTTTGAAATATGTTTATGAGTCACCATTTTTATAAATTCAAATAAATTATCTACTTGCACACAATACTTCAACTCTTCTTAGCTCAATCAATGAACTCAAAGATAATTAGGGTTTTCCATACATTCTAGGGATTTTATATGTTCACACAACACTCTAAAGGTAGTAAGAAAGTTCAAAATGTGTGCTTTTATGACTTATATTGCATTTGGACTACACATTTATACATGTTTCATGCTTGGGTCTACAAGATCTTCTTAACATGACATGTTGTGCCTATGTGGCACTACTATGTCATGCTATTAATTTATTTAAAATGTGATTGTTTGTCAATTTTGGACATGTGTCATTACCTCATATAATATTTAATCTCAATAAAATTAGAAATGTTGATCTATTAATTAGTCCTCTCGCCTTTATTTTATTGATGTCCATTGATATTCCTTTTGAGCTTTCAAGATCAAGACACTTGGAAGCTCTGTGGACTCTCTATGTACCTTGTAAAAATTATTCATCATTTGAATGCTCTTGAACCACATGGTAAAATCACATTTGATCTAGGATATTTGAATTGTTGACATCAATCACATCATTGATCTTGAATATATGATCAAGTGTAGATCATTATTCTTTCTTCTACGACATTAAGCATACTCTATCAATCTATTGAATGTACTATCAAGTACAAACCATTTATCTCCATATTCATACATAAGTTTACATGTGGGCCAATTATTTGATTGATCATTCTCTATGATTATGAAACTTGTCACTCTCATGTTCTACCTTAGGATCCTTAACTTATTGACCTTTTATTTCTATTAGATTTTTTACCAATTTTATGAGATTATGACACTTGTCAATCTCAATTTCCTTTGCCAGATATTTAACATATTGACATGGATTTTCA
>JARHVA010005059.1:1100000-1130000 GCA_037957365.1 Torreya grandis
CGTTAGCATAGTGGAGAATAGGCTAAGAGAGGTAATGATGTCAAGATTGAACATTATCAAAAATGTAATTATTAATTATATGTGTCTATAATAGGTTACCCACCCACATTGACCACTTCACACTTTTTTCCTCACTACTAAATATGGAAGGTTGAAGTGTGTAGCCTATGGGATAAGAAAAATACTAGAATAATGTGTTGAATTCATTATATATTATGTAGAAAACTAATACACAATGTTTAATATCAAATGGAATATATTCATCTTGAAACAAAGATATTAGAGAATATTAAATACACCTCTTATGGATGGAGGGTTTCTCCTACCAACATTGACCAAGATGTATTCCTTCTACTACACACCTCTTCATCTATCTTCTACTAATCTTCCTTATTTTTGTTTTCTTCTTTCATTATTCATTACTAGCCTTCTAGCTTAGCACTAGGAAAATCTTACCATAGTTAATATGATTACAACTATTCATAGTTAATATCACACCCTAAGCAGGTTGAGGGTGGCCCACCTAGTACCTTAGTTGTTTATTTAAGGATGAAATCCATCTAATAATGGTAAATATGTATGTCTTCTCATTATAACATCTATTGTTTAAATTTTCCAAATGGTTTCCCCATTTTGACAAACAATATTAAGAATTTAGAAGTTCTATGCCTTAAGGAATATGAGTTGGTAAATCTATTGCATAAATTATCCTTGCATGGAAGGAAACTTTTAGGGCATTTTCCTTTAATTTTTATTCTTGGGCCCATCAATACCTGCTTCAATATCATAGGATTTCCATGGGAATAACCTATTTCTTGGTTAAATTTTCAAGAATCAAATACTAAAGTAAAATATTTCACTCCATTAAGTCTTCCTTGCTCAATAGTATAATTATTTTATAATGTCTTATTTGTCAAGTGGATATTTACTAGTGGTCATAAATAATATAATTTATATATGTTGAATGTTAATCTTGATATGAGTGTTACAAATCACCACAAGGCACAAAAATAATTATTTTATCATCACTTCCTCTAAAATTAATATAAATGGATAAAAAATTAAATTAATTATATAATTATTTATTTACTATTGAAATTCCACTAAACATCTCAAGATGATGTTGGGGTAGATGAGGGTAGAGAGAATTTCCAAATTATTAGGTATGGCTCCTCTATTTAGACAACATCTATTTTTGTTAGGTCAAGGATTTTAATGTGGTTACATGCCCATACATATAGGGTCTTACTTTCTCAATGGCTCATCTTGCCATCTAACCATGCATCTCTTCTACAAAGAGAACCATAACCTCTTTTAAACCACAACATTATACTTATCATGGTTTTTAGTCCACTTAATAGTGTGGTTTTTCTCCATACTAATCATTGGATGATTATTCATTTTCAAAGGTGTTAATAACATAAAGAAGAATAGTTAAACTTCATATTAAATTTACTTATTTAGGAAGGTAATAATATCTAGTTAACTTCTTTCTCAAATTTTGAAAAATAAGATTTTTAGATCTTATTGTTGTTTCATTGTACCTCTTCTAAGGCTTTAACCAGCACAAAGAAGGTAACATATTGTATCAAGTGTGAAGCATACAACCTAGATTATTGATATAAGTTGAAAGTATACTTTTTCATGACATCAAAGTTTTGAGATGCTTGTGGCTAAAAAAATCATTTTAATTGGAACCAAACATATAATTATGACACAAGTATACGAGGTCAAATTGCAATCCAAGATACGTTTTAATAAACTTGATTAAATTTTAACCAATATCATGTTATCAAATCACCTTCACTAAATTCAACAAGTATATGTATTACATTTAACAACAAGTTATAAATTCCAAGCCATGGATAAAATCCTATTTCATTCCAACATAAGATGAAATGGAATAAGGATTACTTAAATATTCCTTAAGAAGTTATATAAAAGTAAGATGGGAAATAAAATATGATTCGTAGAATGGATCATTAGATATTCATGGAGGGAAAAAAAAATGAAATTTGATAAATAGAAAAATTGAATATATGTTTAGAAAAAATTATGTATAACTTTAGTATTAGTCTAGATGACTCAAAAAATGCTCCTTCATCCACTCTGATATATTCTAACATTGGAGTTAAAATTTTATGGTATATTATATTACATGTTATAGTTGGACCAAATACTATTTACATATTGTTTTATATGGTATGTACTATAAAGATATACAATGTTTTGATTGGATGAGTATATATACATTAGATGTTTTATAGAATGTATCAATTTGTAAAATTATAATATCAAGATTTAGTCATTACCGCCAAAAGGATATTGTGCCATGGAAATTAAACCCTCAAATAAACCACCCATAATATGTTTACAATCAATGGGACAAAAGATGTTCTAATATACTAACTCATTGTGATTTTAACAAATAAGTTAACAAACAAGATTGAATGGATATTACATAAAAGGGTAAGACACTCTCAAAGACAATTAATTTTCTATATGTTTGAAATAAAGACATTATTATCTATCATGATAAATAATTTAAAAACTAATTTATTTTACTTATATTTTAAATTATTAATGTTTAAGTTAGATATTGATGATCTCTTACTTTTGACGTAAATTTATTCTTGATTGAGCCCATATACAAAAAACACACCATTGTAAGTTGATTATATACAATATGATAATCCAAGAGCTAAAATCTACATGGTGAGATATGGATCAAATTACTCCCATCAAGTTCACCATATGAAAAAAACATGGCTATGTAAGTTACCATCCTATCCTATGTAATGGATTAAACTATGATTATGGACATTTATTAACTATCCTCTTTTTTAAGGTATTGTACCTAAGTGTAGAAAAGGGTCTGTGCCTAAATAGATATTTTAGCATCCAACTTTACCTCAGTGAAATTTATTGATCTCGTAATTCATTTATTCAATGCCAATTTAAGTAAAAAAATAAAGTGACATTATTATAAATTTAGTTATTTTTTCATTTTAAATAAAAAATTATTTTCAATGATAATAAGAAATGTAAACTTTAAATATCTCCTTTCACACGAAAATGTATAACTAAATAAAAACTACACTAGTTACCACTCCTCAGTCTTTACTCCTAAACTGATGCCATTTTTTTGGCCAACTTCTACCATAAAAATATGTGTTTGAGAGATATACATAAGAACATGATAATAGGAAAAAAATATAGGATTGTTCCAAATAAATTTTTAGTGGAAGTCTAAGAGGATAACTTTTGTCATCTTGTGTTTAAGAACCCCTCAATTAGATAATTAAATGCAATTCATTGTCTATATGGAATGTCTTAGATTAAAGTGTTTATATCAAATATATATATATATATATATATATATATATATATATATATATATATGCATTGTATGTATATTGAAGGAATCAAATACAATTGTTGTATATATGCATTGTGTATATATAGGAGGCATAACATGCAATGATTTTTTATATGCATTGTTTATATATTGAAGGGATCAAACGGAATGCATTGTATAGGATTAAATGAAATTCATTGTATGTGAACTTTATTTATTGGAGGGAGTATATACCCTATTATGTAAAGTCATCCAAAGGCTAAGATCCCCTCGATGAATATTAAAGACAATGCATTTTCTATATGCATTGTCTAGATTCAAATGGATTATATTGAAGGGAGTAAATTCAATGATTGTTTATATATATATAGATATAAGTGATTAAATGTAATGCATTTTATAAATGCATTATATAATATTAAATATAGTGCATTGCACATATACAATTTATATATTGAACAAAGTATACCTTATTAAATGAAATTTATTATATGTGCAATTTATATATTGAAGAGAGTATACCTTGTTATAAAAATATTTTATGTATTATTATCTGTAAATCATATGCACAAGATAACTCAACTCACAAAGATAAAAACCCAATTGTTATGATTTAATCAAAATAAAACACATAATTTCCAAGATTGACATAATTTATCAATATAATTTCTTGTGTCAGATTTAATGTGGCGGGTGGTGAGGGGGGATACGGGGAGATATGTTTCTTCCACAAAGGCATAATATTTCATAGATCCCATGTAGAATGTATAAAATAAAAAATAATATGCCTTACTCAAAATAATTCAATATTTATTCTTATTCAGAACACTGCCAACAAATGTTTGGACAACAAAGGGTCATCAAATAAGGAAGGTAACAAAGAAGATATTGGAGGATGTCCATCCCACACACTACAAATATCTAGTCACTTTACACTATAATCTAATACAAGGTAATTTTTTATCCAGTTAACTCTATAAACATAAATCATTTAAAGTATACTAAAAAGATGCCAAATTTGCCTTTTGAATGGGAATTTGGAAGAAGTATACATTGAGTAACCTAAAGGGTTATCACTAACAAATAATAAAGACTATGTTTGTAGGTTGGAAAAGGCTCTTTATGGTCTAAAGTAAGCTCTTAGAGTTTGGTATGGTAAGTTAGACAAGTATCTATTGGATCAAGGATTTAAAAAATTGTTTGCATACTTTGATCTATATATCAAGATAGAAAATGACCATCAGTTGATTGTACTTATTTATCTAGATAACATAATATTTGGTGGAAATAATGAAAAATATGACAAAGGGCTTTGCATAGGTAATGAAGAAAGAGTTTGAGATATATATGCTATGATAACTATCAATATTTCTTGGGTTACAAATCACTTAATCTAAAAAAGTTATATTCATCTCACAAGCCAAATATATAATAGAGATGTTGAAAATTTTGAGATGGAAAAATTCAAGGTGGTTAGTACACCCATGTCCATAGGATGTAAGTTGACCAAAGAAGATGAGTCTTGAATGGTTCATCAGATATCATACAGGTCAATGATTGGATGTCTATTGTATACCATTATCTCTAGACCCAACATCATGCAAGTAGTAGGTCTTGTGGGAATATTCCAAGAAGATCCTAAGGAGAATCATCTACAAGTAGTCAAAAGGATACTTAGGTATCTCAAGGGAACTATGATGTATGGATTGTGGTATCAAAAATCTAACAAGTTTAATTTTACAACCTACATAGATGCAAATTGGGCAGGAAGTATAGATGATATGAAGAGTATTAATGGAGGAGATTTTTTCCTATGAGGATGCCTAGTGTTATGGATAAGCAAGAAGAAACCATCATTAGCTTTATCCACTTATGAGGCTGAGTACATTGCAACAAATTTATGTTGCACATAGGTGCTATGGATGAGACAAATCCTAAAATATTACAAGGTAAAGGCCCTATCTATTGTGATAATATAAGTGTTGTAAGTGTCTCAAAGAAAATTGTTATGTACTCAAGAACCAAACACATTATCATCAGATATCATTTTCTAAGAGAGAAGGTAAGTGAATAAAGTGTCAAACTTGAATATGTTTCTACATAAGATCAGATTGTAGATATCTTGACCAAACCACTACCAAAGATAATTTTTGATCACCTAAGATAGGAATTAGGTGTAATTCCTACCCCTAACAATCAGTGAAATAGTCAAGTACTGAGGGGAGTTGGTCATGCTCATTACCTCCAAGAACAAGTGAATTATTTTAAGAAGGTTTGCATAGTTTGAGGGGGAGATATTTAGGTTGTTAACTAAAATTTGTTAGGTTATGGAGCTAAAAGCTTCACCCAAAATCTAATCAGGTGGTTGCTGAGTGCAGACAACAACCGGCGTCAGTAGTATGGTCGACATAGGTCAAGCAGGGACCAGGATCGGCTGACATCAGTCAGGAGTAGACTAATAAAAATTGATGTCGACAATCTATGCGTGTGCATGCTCCTGCATGTGGTTTCCAAAATGCATTTCCAAAATTAAACTCGTCTAATTTAAGTGGTCTGAGAGTGTTTGCAGGTTGAAGGATAATTTAAGTCTCGAGTCTGTGTTTCTAATTATTGTAATTAGAGGTCTAATTATTATATGCATGGGATCCTATATAAGAGACCCATGGGCATGTATTGTAATTAAGAAGGCAAGTAAAGCATTGAAGCAAGAAGCAAGGTCAAGGAGATCTGCAAGGTGTAAGGTCAAGGAGATCAGCTGAAGCATTCAAGGAGGGGATAACAACTCAGGTTGTTGAGTTGGTTGCGGTTGAGCAAGAGAGAGAGGGAAGAAATCCTAGAGGTGTGGCAAGCCTTAGTGGTGGAAGAAGAAGTGGCATCTTCTTTAATGTATTTTCTTCTGAAGTATATTTAATACAAGATTGTGTATTGTCTCTCAAATTCTTTGTTGTTTCAAGTTTCTAGTTACTTAATCATTCTGGTATAATTCCATGTTTAATTGCTTATAAGAAAAGTAATCAATCGTGCTTCCACGGGTTTCCTAATAGTTGGTAACAAAGCTAAGGTTGCAGGAAGCAGGTTATTGTTTGATTACAGGTCATTCTCAGGGGTTTTTTGATTGAGTGGGAGTACATTAATAGTAGATGAAAGTAGACTACGAATGGAGAAGTTTAACGGCAAGAATTATCAACATTGGAGGATGCAGATAGAAGATTATCTATATCAAAAATATTTGTACTTACCATTGGGTGGGGTTGATTGCAAGCCCACAGACATGAAGGATGAAGAATGGAGCGTTCTTGATCGGAAGGCTCTAGGATCTATAAGGTTGAGCCTTGCATCGTCTGTGATTTCTAACTTATCATAGTGTAAGACAATGGTAGAGTTGATGGAATCTTTGGCAAATCTTTATGAAAAGCCCTCTGCTCCAAATAAGGTATTTCTTATGAAGCAGCTATTTACTATGCAAATGCAAGAAGGTGGATCAGTATACACCCATCTTAGTGATTTCCATGGTTTGGTAAACCAATTAAATTTAGTAAATATTGTTTTTGATGATGAAATAAGAGCTCTCTTAATCTTATGCTCATTACCTAAAAGTTGGGAGAGTTTGGTAATGGCAGTATCCAATACTGCATCTGCTTCTAAAATCTTAAAAGTTGATGATGTAGTTAGTGTAATCTTGAATGAAGATATTCATAGGAAAAGCATAGGTGAATCATCATCAGGGAATGTTTTAAGCGCTGAAAGTAGAGGAAGGCAAAGAGAGAAGGTTGAGCAGCTGAAATCAAGGTCGAAGATGGAGAGTGGATCCAAATCCAAAAGTGGAAGTATCACCTGCTGGTATTGTGGAAAGAGAGGACACACAAAGAAAGACTATTGGTTGAGAGGTAAAGAAAGCAAGAGATGCAGGTATTGTGGCACAAGACACTCTCATACTTTCTTTGGATAGTGAGTTAGAATCATGGGTTTTAGATTCTGGTTCTTCTTTTCATGCATCCCCAAATAGAGATTTGTTCCATGAGTATGTCCAGGGAGACTTTGGAGTGCTTTACTTAGCGGATGGTACGCCTTGTCAAAGGGAAAGTGCAGCTGGAATTGTAGACAGGCAACACATGGGTGTTGAAGGAGGTTATGCATGTCCCAGTTCTAAAGCAGAGTTTGGTTTCTGTAGGGAAGTTGGGTGATGAGGGATGCACAATAACCCTCATAGTAGACTCTTGGAAGGTTTCCGAGGGTGCACTTGTTTTAGCAAGAGGTAAGAAAGTAGGTACTCTTTACCTATCTACTTGTATTACTAATTCTTCTTCTGGGTTATCTACTTCAGTTGTAGATTCAAAAATGTGGCTTAATAGGCTTGGTCACATGAATAAGAAAGAGATGCTTGTTCATGAGTCAAAAGGTATGAGTTCAAATTCAGAGGGCATAGATCGAGTTCAGTGTAGGAAAAGGAAATTTGATGCTTTTGACATGAATTCAGAAGCCTTGGTGTTTATGAAGGAGATGATGGATAGAGGTCAGTCACAGAGGCTGAATAATTTTGAGCAGGGCAGTATGTATAGGGTTTTGATCCAAGATGAGCTCGCAGATGAAAAAGTCATCAAGTACAGAAAAACACAGGCACCGATGTTGGTCAACTGGGATCGGCATCGGCCAGATAAAGACTGATGTTGGCCAAGTGCAGACTGATGTCGATGACTCAGGGCAGATAACAACCAGCGTTGGCCAAGGGAAACCAATGTCGACAAGGAGACATTCGCATGAAACTGACGTTGGTCGGGTGAAAACTAAGATGTGACCAGCTTCGGTCATTGAGACAGATTTTGGGCAGACAACAAGCTGTCAAGGAGTCTCAAACACCCATTAAAGGACTGAAGTGGTAAGTAAGTCTTAAATTCATCATTTCCCTTCTTTACACTACTTGTTGCTCACTGATGGTCAAGAATCAGGAAGTCATTAAAGATGCAGAACAGGTAGATCTAGGAAACAGTGGGAGCTTGGCATGGATGAGGAATGTCATTCCTTAAAGAGAACTAAATAGGTGTGGTTGGTGGAGTTGTCAGCTAGAAGAAAACACTGAGAGACGAATGGATGTTCAGGATGAAGAAGAGTGGGAATGGATAGGTGAGACAGAAGGCCAAGGGTACATGGTCTTGAAGAAGCTACAGGGCAATGGAGGTTTGATAGGGATATGACTAAGCGTGGCTTTAGTCAAGGTCAATGTGACCATTGTGTTTTTACTTTACCAGGTGGATAATGATTGCAACATTATTCTGTTATTGTATTGCGTTGCTTGTTGCAGGGTTACATATACAGGGATTTTTTTTGAGCTAAAGATAAAGTTAGTTCAAGAGGTATGTTTTGAAGAATTTGGAGTAGCGAAATTCTTTGGCATAAGAGACATGGAAGATCACAGGTTAGTTTTGTCTCAAGTGGGAGCTGATGTGAAGAAGGTGTTGGTGAGGTTCAAGGTGCATGATGCAAAATTGGTAAGCACACCAAAAGCTGGATAGTTCAAGCTAAGCTTGAACAAGTGTTCGAAATCACATAAGGTCTAGTGTAGACTTGAGTTTTCTCAAGCAGTGGGAGTTGTCAGAAATTTCAGATGTGGTAGTGGACTTGGTTGACAGGTTTAGCATCACAAGATGTGTGGTGGATGGTCTTCAGAATTGAGCTTGAAGATGGAGGTGCCTGAGATGGTTAGTGGAGGATACTGTACAGGTGCAATTATTTATCTCCAAGTGGGAGATTGTTAGGTTATGGAGCTAAAATCTTCACCCAGAAGCTAATCAGGTGGTTGCTGAGTGTAGACAGCAATCAGCATCGGTAGTATGGCTGATGTCGGTCAGGCAAGGACCAAGATCGGTCGATGTTGGTCAGGAGCAGACTGACAGAAACTGACGTTGGCAACCTGTGCGTGTGCATGCTCCTGCATGTGGTTTTTAGAATGCGTTTCCAAAATTAGACTCATCTAATTTAAGTGGTCTGAGAGTGTTTGCATGTTGAAGGCTAATTTAAGTCTTGAGTCTGTGTTTCTAATTATTGTAATTAGAGGTCTAATTATTGTATGCATGGGATCCTATTTAAGAGACCCATGGGCATGTATTGTAATTAAGAAGGCAAGTAAAGCATTGAAGCAAGAAGCAAGGTCAAGGAGATCAGCTGAAGCATTCAAGGAGGGGATAACAACTCAGGTTGTTGAGTTGGTTGTGGTTGAGCAAGAGAGAGAGGGAAGAAGTCCTAGAGGTGTGGCAAGCCTTAGTGGTGCAAAAAGAAGTGGCATCTTCTTTATTGTATTTTCTTTTGAAGTATATTTAATACAAGATTGTGTATTGTCTCTCAAATTCTTGTTGTTTCAAGTTTCTAGTTAATCATTATGGTATAATTCCGTGTTTAATTGCTTATAAGAAAAGTAATCAATCGTGCTTCCACGGGTTTCCTAACAAAATTGATTTGTGTTAAAGTGATCTTGTAATCCAAGTGCATTCTGAAAGAGTTAATAGTTGTGAAAGATCTTTGTCATTAATATTAAAGGGGAAAAAAGATCAAAATAGATGAAAAAAGAGAAAGATCATAAAAATTGAGAATAATCAAGAACTAGGTCATAGAGATGATTGCCATCAAGAGTAGTTGATATAGTTTTATTAGTGTGTCTACCATCAATGATGAAGGGGGAGATTATTAAACATTGTCTTTGATTGAGGAGGAGATTGTTGAGCATTGTCATTGATATCATTTTTTTTATGTAGATACATGGCTCTTTCATTGATGTCAATCTAATGCCATTGATATCAAATATTCTTATGAAGGTGCATAGTCAAGTAAGCTTTGAAATATATGCATGATGAGTTCTTTTGTCAACATATTGAGTGTTGTTATTGTATAAAAAGTAGTAATTTGAGAGTATTATTTGAAGAGTATTTGAGAATCAACATGAGTATGTACAAGTTAGTAATTTAGGTATCAAGTATCTTGTAAATATTTGTCTATACGTTGTGAGAAGGTATGTGCAATTAGCATGATAAAACGAGTGAGCTTTGAAGAAGAAATTATGTGCTTCAAAGATTTGTTTATGTAGTTCTGAATATGCTCTGAATGATCTATAAAAATATGAATGATCTAAAGAATTATTGATAGTGTTGATCATGAGAGAGGTTTTTTATGTTTATACATAAAGTGTTGAGGGCCTTATAACTGATTAGAAGGTTAGCTCTAAAGATATGTGTATGCAACTCTAAAGATGCTACGAACATCTGTAGTCAAGATTTGAAGATCTATAAGAAGATTTGAAGAAGAGTGAGGGTATGAGGTTTCTTGAGCATACACAAGAGGCATTGGAACATAGAAGAGTTTCAAGGTGAAGCCAAGAAGGTGGCTAAAAGGTCAGATTCAAAGCCTAATGAGACTTGTAGGTCAAGTCTAGAAAAACAAAAAAAGAGATGGTGGTAAAATGAGGTATCAAGATCAGTTTCCAAGAAATGGGTGAGTAGGTGAATATTGATAGAAATGAGTTAAGTTATTTTTGGCATGTGCATGATGTTTCAGATCACGGCTTACAAGATAAGGCTTGAAATAGTGTTTCAAAGTTTCTCAAGTGTATAGAATGAAGAGTTGTCTAATCAAGAAATTTTTTTTAGGTGTTTTTTGGAATGTGCAGAATCTACATGAGTATATAATATTTTCATGGTAAATGAGTAAGGGTTCTATTTCAAGTTTATGAGTATTAGTTTTTGTAAAAATGAACTAAGTTTTATGAATGATCATTAAGGCTAGAAGATGACCTATACCCTCATAGAACCCTAACAATGAACTGATGTTGAAGATATTATTATAAAGAGTTTAAAACATTTTGATATGGCCAGCTAAGTGATTGGAGGTTCAGTCAACTCTCCTAGGGATCTCTAGGTATGATTGGTTTCTTAGATGAGTGAGCAAACCCTACAGAAAAGTGCTTATTTTTGGAGATGTACTATAGAAGAGAGACTTGACCAAGTCAAAGTTGCTAAATAGATGAAAATTAAAGTATGAGATTAGTAGTTAGTATCCATGAATATTTTTGAATACATTAAAGATCTTAGGGGTTCAAAGTTAGTGATCCAAGTTGGGCGGTCACTAATAAACCTAATGGTGCAAATAATAAGAAAATCAGATAGAAGTGAGAAGATGATTCCTGACATGTTTTAATATAATAATGATGGATTGGAGTGCATGATGATATTTTTTATGACTTAAATAATTTATTCATACTTTATAGAATCTAGGAAGTTAGTGTAAGATATTGGAACCCTATAGCCAAACTGGCTTGTCTCACTGAGTGGATACTGTGAGAGAGAAGATCAACATATTGGTCTGTAAGACCAATAATTTTTATTATATCTCATGATCTGATTGATTGAGGTTATTCTAAGGTTGGTATAATATCTAATTCATGTATTGAAATCCCTTGATTTCATTCAATCAGATGTGAGAAGTTCATATTTCATTGACTATGTTTTGAAGTCATTTGGCAGTTCTGAGTAAGTATCTTGAAGATAAGAGTTTGAGAATATTTACCTTAATTTGAAGCATCAGATAAAGTTTATAATGACTTTAAGTGTTAATTTTTGCAGCTAAAAGCTTCACCAGGGTGCTAATCAGGAAGTTGTTGAGTTCAGTCAGTAACCGGCGTAGACAGTATTGCCGACGTCGGTCAGGCAAGGACCAAAGATCGGCCGACGTCGGTCAGGAGCAGACTAATAGAAACTGACGTCGATCACCTATGTGTGTGCATGCATCTGCATGTGTTTCTATAATGTGTTCCCAGAATTAGACTCATCTAATTTTAAGAGGTCTGAGAGTGTTTGCATGTTGAAGACTAATTCAAGTCTTGAGTCTATGTTTCTAATTATTGTAATTAGAGGTCTAATTATTGTATGCTTGGGATTCTATTTAAGATACCCATGAGACATTTATTGTAATTAAGGCAACTAAAGCATTGAAGCAAGAAAGTAAGGTCAAAGGAGATCTGCAAGGTGCAAGGTCAAGGAGATAAGCTGAAGCTATCAAGGAGGGGATAACAACTCAGGTTGTTGAGTTAGTTGTGGTTGAGAAAGAGAGAGATAACTCTTGAGTGAAATACTGTACACCCAAGAGGTGTGAGGAGGAGAGGATTATTTATTTATTGTATTCAAGAAGAGTGTTAATACAGATAGTATTATTTCTCATATTCTTTGTTGTTTCAAGTTTCTAGTTACTTAATCATTTTGGTTCAATTCCATGTCTAATTGCTTATAGAAAAGTAATCAATTGTGCTCCTAATCCCAACAAAGTAGTATCAGAGCTAAGGGGGAGCAGGTTATTAGTTGATTACAGGGCATTCTCAGGGGTTTCTGATTGAGTGGGAGTACAACAATGGTAGAAGAAAGTAAGCTACGAATGGAGAAGTTTAACGACAAGAATTATCAACATTGGAAGATGTAGATAGAATATTATCTGTATCAAAAAGATTTGTACTTACTATTGGGTGGGGTTGCATGCAAGCCCATAGACATGAAGGATGAAGAATGGAATGTTCTTTATCAGAAGGCTCTGGGATCCATAAGGTTGGGCCTTGCATCGTCTGTGATTTCCAACTTATCATAGTGTAAGACAACGGAAGAGTTGATAAAATCTTTGGCAAATTTATATGAAAAGCCCTCAGCTTCAAATAAGGTATTTCTTATGAAGCGGATATTTACTTTGCAAATGTAAGAAGGTGGATTGGTATATAGACATCTTAGTGATTTCCATGGTTTGGTAAACCAATTAAATTCAGTCAATATTGTTTTTGATGATGAAATAAAGGCTCTCTTAATCTTATGCTCATTACCTAAAAGTTGGGATAGTTTGGTAATGGCAGTAAGCAATACTGCGTCTGCTTCTAAAATCTTAAAAGTTGATGATGTAGTTAGTGTAATCTTGAACGAAGATATTCACAGGAAAAGCACAGGTGACTCATCAAGGAATGCTTTAAGTGCTAAAAGTAGGGGAAGGCAAAGAGAGAAGGTCAACCAAGGAAAATCAAGGTCAAAGATGGAAAAGAGATCGAAATCCAGAAATGGAGGTATCACCTACTGGTTTTGTGGAAAGAGAGGACACACAAAGAAAGATTGTTGGTTGAAGGGTAAAGAAAATCAACATGAAGGTAATGAAGAAGCAAAAGATGCAGGTATTGTGGCACAGGATGGTCTCATACTTTCTTTGGATAGTCAGCTAGAATCATGGATTTTATATTCTGGTGCTTCTTTTCATGCAACCCCAAATAGAGATTTGTTCCATGAGTATGTCCAGGGAGACTTTGGAGAACTTTATTTAGGGGATGGTACGCCTTGTCAAATGGTTGCCAAAAGGAAAGTGCAACTGGAATTGCAGATGGAAAACACATGGGTGTTGAAGGAGGTTATGGATGTCTCAGTCCTGAAGTAGAGTTTGGTTTCTGTAGAAAAGTTGGGTGATGAGGGATGCACAGTAACCCTCACAGCGGATTCTTGGAAGGTTACCAAGGGTGCACCTATTTTAGCAAGAGGTAAGAAAGTAGGTACTCTTTATCTATCTACTTATATTTTTGATTCTCCTTCTGGTTTATCTACTTCAGCTATAGATTCGAAGATGTGGCTTAGTAGGCTTGGTCACATGAATAAAAAGGGAATGGACGTTCTTGAGTCAAAAGGTATGAGTTTAGATCCATAGGGCATGGATCGAGTTCATTGCAGGAAACAAAAATTTGATGCTTTTGACAAAAACATGGAAGCCTTGGTGTTTATGGAGGAGATGATGGATAGAGAACAGTCATAGGGGCTAAATAATTTTGAGCAGGGTAGTCTAGATAGGGGTTTGATCCAAGATGAGCTCGCAGGTGAAAAAGTCATCACTTACAGGAAAACATAGGTACCGATGTCAATCAATTGAAACTGATGTCAGTCAGGTAGGTATCAACGCCAGTCATGTGCAGACTGATGTCAGTGACTCTGGACAGGTAAAAACTAGTGTCAGCTAGGGAAACTGATGTCGGTGATGGGTCAGTCACATATAATCGATGTCGGTCAGGTGCAGACTGAGATGTGATCGACATCGGTGACTGAGACAGATTTTGGGTGGATATCAAGTTGTCAAGGAGTCTCAAGTGCCCATATGGAGGACTGAAAGGGTAAGTAAGCCTTAAATTCATCATTTCCCTTCTTTACACTACTTGTTGATCACTGATGGTCAAGAACCAGGAAGTTATTAAAGAAGCAGAGCAGGTAGATCCAGGAAACAGTGGGAGCTTGGCATGGATGAGGAATGTGATTCCTTGGAGAAGAACCAAATGGGAGTTTTTGGTGGAGTTGCCAGCTGGAAGAAAGCACTGAGAGATGAATGGATTTTCAAGGATAAAGAAGAGAAGGAATGGACACGTGAGATGGAAGGCCAGGGTAAATGGTCTTGAGTAAGCTGTAAGACAATGAAGGTTTGACCATTGTGTTTCTCTTTACCATGTTGGATAATATTAGCTACATTATCCCGTTACTGTATTGTGTGCTTGTTGTAGGGTTACATATATAGGGAGTTGACTGAACTAAAACATAAAGTTAGTTCAGAGGTGTGTCATGAAGAATTTGGGAGCAGTGAAATTCTTTGGCATAAGAGACATGGAAGATCACAGGTTGATTTTGTCTCCAGAGGGAGCTGATGTGAAGAAGGTGTTGGCAGGGTTCAAAATGTAGGATGCAAAACTGGTAAGCACACCAAGGGCTGGACAGTTCAAGCTGAGCTTAGAACAACGTTCGAAATCACATGAGGTCTGGTGTAGACCTGAGTTTTTTCAAGCAGTGGGAGTTGTCAGAAAGTTCAGAGCCAATTCGGGAAAGGAGTACTGGAGAGCAGTTTAGTGGATTCTCAGGTATTTGAGAGGGACCAATAGCAGGTATTTATGCAGGGTTAAACACTTCTCTACATGGTATGTAGGTTCGGATGTGGCAGGTTACTTGGATGATAGGTGTAGCATCATAGGATGTGTGGTAGTTGGTCTTCCAAATTGAGTTTGAAGATGGAGGTGCCTGAGATGATTAGTGGATGTTGCTGTACAAGTGCAGCTATTTATCTCCAAGTGGGAGATTGTTAAGTTGTGGAGCTAAAAGCTTCACCATGATGCTAATCAAGAAGTTGCTGAGTTCAGTCAGTAACTGGCGTCGGTAGTATTGCCGATGTCGGTCAGGCAGGGACTAGGGATCAGCCGACGTTAGTAAGGGGCAAATCGATAGCAACTGACGTCGGTCACCTATGCGTGTGCATGCATCTGCATGTGTTTCCAAAACACATTTCTAGAATTAAACTCGTCTAATTTTAAGAGGTCTGAGAGTGTTTGTATGTTGAAGACTAATTTAAGTCTTGTGTCTGTGTTTCTAATTATTGTAATTAGAGGTCTAATTATTGTATGCTTGGGATCCTATTTAAGAGACCCATGAGGCATGTATTGTAATTAAGGCAAATAAAGCATTGAAGCAAGAAAGCAAGGTCAAAGGAGATCTGCAAGGTGCAAGGTCAAGGAGATCAGCTGAAGCTATCAAGGAGGGGATAGCAACTCAGGTTGTTGAGTTAGTTGTGGTTGAGAAAGAGAGAGAGAGAACTCTTGAGTGAAATACTGTACACCCAAGAGGTGTGAGGAGGAGAGGAAGATTTATTGTATTCAAGAAGAGTGTTAATACAGATAGTATTATTTCTCATATTCTTTGTTGTTTCAAGTTTCTAGTTACTTAATCATTTTGGTTCAATTCCGTGTTTAATTGCTTATAGAAAAGTAATCAATTGTGCTACTAATCCCAACATTAAGGTCATGATGTTTGTGAATATGCGATTGTTGCCATAGTTATTTGGTAAAGTTGAGTTTATGCTTTAGTTGTTCAATATAGAGTTTATGTATATACATTGGCCTTTTATGAGTAGTGATTTGATAAAGGGTTCAAATGATAGTTGGACCTAAAAGGTGTTATGGACCTAAAGTAAATTTTGATAAGGTCTATTGGAGTGGCATATGATGTATTTATACTATGCGAGATGTTTGAATATGATTCAAGAAAGATCAAAGGGTAATGTGGTGTTAAGAAGGCCTATTAGGTCTCCATAAACCTAAAAGAGGAGTAAAGGCTAACTGATGTATGGCCGACCTATTTTATTTTTTGATTCCTGATTAAGGTATGTTATTTTAATATGCTAAGACCTATTCATGACCGACCTAACTGATTTGAATATGTGTCTGACTAAGAAGGATATGATCAAGTGACTTGTATAAAAGCAAGACAATTTAAGCCTATTTGTGTGTGCTAAAAGAGAGAGTGGAGAAAAAGTGAATGATACAAATCATTAGTGAGCAAAAGGAGGTCATGAAAATAATTATAGAGATGTCATGAATATCTAATAGAGGTTTTGCATATGAGGATCAATCTCAGAAGACCTAATGAAGCCATGAAGAGGGCTAGTTGAGTGAAGAGGGCCAGAAGTCAGTTTGAGAGGGATAGAAGTGAGTGAAGAGATGAAAGAGCTGATCATCATCTATTGTGTGAGCAACAAAGTATTCTGAAGGTAATCAAACAATCAGGTTGTTGAGTTGGTGCTGAGTCATCTAGAGGGTTGGTGCCTCTTTGCAAGTGGGTGCTTGCTAAAGCATCGCTGAGTTGGGGTTGGTGTTCCATGTGAAGTGAGTGCTTCACTAAATTTGATGTTTGTCTTATAGGACTCTAGTCTATTTCCTTCATCAATGGGTTTTCTTCCCCTTAAAAGGTTTCCACATATATATTTTGTGTTCATGTGTTTTATTCTCTTATGATTTATTGATTATGCTTGCTAAGATATATATCCCTCTTAGAATGGTTCATACATGATTAAATGAAATTGAATGAAAAGTTTTGAACACTGATTCATCTGCTCCTCTGCCTGCTCACCCTCCACCCCACTCTCAGTCATTTAGCTTCCAACACAGATAACCCCAAATCTTTTAATATTCTGACATGCAATTTTTAAGACAATCTTTGCTCTTGGCCTAGTTAAATGTTAATTGTGTATGGATTTTGCATAGCAATTTGATTGAAATCCATTTTTGTATTCTATGATTATCAAATCAAAAATCAGATATGATTAATTAAGTTTTCTATCTATCGTGTGGAAGTCTTGGATACTACCTCTGAATGAGCATGAAATACAAGAAAATATTATCGGACAATCAAATAAAAGTAAGCGGCTTTGTGAACCATTCAAATTAGAAAAATGAAATAAGACGCAAGTCCTTTTTTTATTTTAAAGATCGATGATAGAACAAGGGAGGGACAGAGACCGATCGGTCTACAGATCTGGTAGCTTACTATGTTATATATTACTGGTACCTTAATATATTATATTAGGGGTACCTTGTATTTTCTGCAAATTATCGTTGTATGCTTTAATGAATAAAAAATTATTATCTTTATCTTTGAGACATTTAAAGGTCACATTAGCTTTTTAACAATGAATAAAATATTATCATCTTTGTATTATCTGCAAATTGACGTTGTATGTTTTCATGAATAAAAAATTATCATGCTTATCTTTTACATATTTAAAGGTCATATTAGCTTTTTAATCATATTAAATGTTTTAATGATAGAATATTTAAACCTCTCAAATTAACGTATTTTTAATAATGTTAAATATTTTAATAATATGAAATCCCATCAACTGTCAGAAAAAATCAATATGTTTATTCTAAAATGTAGAGAATAAAGATATCAAATATTTCAATGAATCAAATGTTTTCATGATTTAAAAGTTTTAATGAAATTATCATCTTTATTTTTGACATATTCAAACGTTTCATTAGCTTTTTAAAAATGTTTTAAGGATAAGCCTCTCAAAATGAGATATTTTTAATAATGTTAAATACTTTAATAATAAGAATTCCCACTAGCTTCCTCCACCTCTACCTTTTCAAAGTGTGTTTGAATGGTGTTTAATATGTATTAGATAATCATGGACCTAGGTGGACCTAACCAATACTTTTTCATAATAGGAATAATATATATAATATTATATAAATTATTAATAATAAATACAATAAAATATTTAATAATAATATTAATTTTATTTATATATAATTATATATATTATATGTTTATTATAATTATATTCATTTTTATATCAATATAGATTAATAATTAAAATAGAACAATATATTATTTAATAATTTATAAATTAAATATATTATATATTATTAAAAAATGTTATAATAGTAAAATATACTATTAGTAATATTATAACTTATCAATATTATTTAATTAAATATATTAATATAATAATAAAATTATATATAATATAATATTTATTAATTAATATAAAAAAATCCTTATAAAAAAAGGTAATTTACTATATTTTAGCAAATTACATTCAAAATATGTGTAAATGCATAGCAACAATATCCATAAGGGAAAACAATAAGAAATTTTAAAAACAAACAAACAAACCTAAAAACCGAAATGTTTTACATAAAGGTCCCGACATATAATATAAAAATAAATAAATAAAAATGAAAA
The DNA here is from genome assembly GCA_037957365.1 of Torreya grandis. Classification (NCBI taxonomy): domain Eukaryota; kingdom Viridiplantae; phylum Streptophyta; class Pinopsida; order Cupressales; family Taxaceae; genus Torreya; species Torreya grandis. The sequence goes on from JARHVA010005059.1 coordinate 1,118,910, forward strand.
AAAAAAATGATATAAGCCCACCAACATAACAAATAGAGTTGCCTAACAAATTATACCCATTTAAGGTAGATCGTCAATCATGATTGATCATAAAAATGGGGGAGATAGTACTCCATATAATGACCATCCATCTTCTCCTATATGTGTTAAATCCTAGTATCTAGTTGTAATCCCTATTTTGAGATCATGTTCGCTTCTACATTTGTTTATCTAAATACATGATGATAAAGGATACTATGAAAAATTGATATAGCAAGTTGAACCTCATAAAAAATATGATGAAAATTAAAATTTTATATAAATTATATACCATTGATCCAATTAAACAAAACAAGGGAATCACTAAATATTTTTAAATGTAAAGCTCCTTTTTTAGGAGACATAATTAAAATCAATTTTAGCATGATAAGTTCAACATGATTATGCATGCCTCTATTTAAAGTAGCTTTGAATCTAACACAATGTTCATCAAATAAGATTAAAACACCACTAGCTCCATATATCAATGTATACCCTTGACATGCTCCATTGAAGTATATCCATGCATCACTTCTATCAATCTATTCCAGTCTAATCTATGTTAGTGGTTTTATCTTATCCATTTGATCAAAACCTTCAAGAATGATTTTTTTTGGTACATCACTGAATATGAAGTATATATCTATCTTCAAATATATGTGTATTACACATTAACCATACTCCCCATGATATACATATACACACACACACACACACATGCGCGCGCGCACGTGCACACACACACACACACACACACACATGGATGGATTATACCCCTATTGAAAGCCCTCTTTGATAGTCTTGGCACTTATACCCCCAAAAATTTCCAAATAAGTGAGCACTAGATACCCCCCCAACCATTGCATGAAATACACATTTCAAGACTATGATTGGTTCTTTTTGGTAAGACATCCCAAGTGATAAAATTATTTTAAAGATAAAACCACATAGAGATACAATATTCAATGGGAATTTGAGCTTCCATATGTGATTCCACCATTAGACCCGATCCTTTATCCCTATATGAATAATTAATGACTAATAACTAGTTTTAGATGTATAAATCCATCTCGTAGGATTTCTTCTCTAGATAGGCTCATTGTCTTCATACTTAATCCCCACATGTCTCAAAATATATCAAAATAATAAAATATCTCACAATCATATGCATCTCTAACTTCTAACCCAAGTATCACTGTTGTTTTTCATTCTTGCTTTTGTATAGAAGATAACCTACGATGGGTTACCTAATTGAAAAATAAAATACCTTTGTTATAGAGATTAGCAACCATAACTTGAAGAACTTTATAACCATCACCACTAGCCACCCATGGTCCTGAACCAATCCTCACTCTCATCCAATTCCATATCTGCCACATATCCAAAGTTATTACTAGAGGAAAATTTGATACCATTATTTTCTAGATAATAAAAGTGGTATAACATTATTTATTTATATGACTTGACACTAAATTCAATTATCACCAATTGGTCTCCAAACACATTTAGTAGCCAATGCCTTACTATAAAAATGAATATTCTTAAGACATCATCCTATTTGGTCTTTTGGAATGAAAATATGCTTCCATTTGACCTAGGTTATCCCTTTTTCATCCTTACTTCCTAATCACAAGAAAAAAAAACTCAATTGTCTGATCTTTTCAGGCACCCCCTTAATAGTATAAGCAAGTGAAATCCAGTAGATTAGGATGGCCTAAAGAACAAATTTGACAAAAAATTTCCTACCTCCTATAAATGCCATCAATTACACTAGATATTTAGACATTTATACACCTTAGAGATAATTCAATTACAATCCTTGATAACATATGTATTTGTCTTGAGAAATAATCCTAAATATTAAAACCCAACCTCAGAACCAATTTACTAGAAAAAATAGTGGAATTGAAAGTCTAATCTCTTCATCAACAATACTTAAGAAATTAATTGTGGATTTATGTAAATTCACCACCATTGTAGTAGTAGTTTAAAAAAGGTCTAAAATGTGTTTAAACTTGAGTTCATCCTTCTAGTGAAATCACAAAAGAGAAGGATATGATCAACATATAAAATGTGTGAGAAAGAAATAAGACCACCAATAAAAATATCTTTAAAATACCCAGTGATATTGTCCTCTAGAAGGGTTATACTTAATATTTCAATAAATATTAGAAATAAGTGAGGAGATATAGGACATGCCTAAATAACATCGTGTCACGTCTGAAAAAATTAAAGGTAGATCAATTAATTAAGAATTGAAAAAAGGTAGAAGATACATAATTCATAATCCAATTTATAATATGAGCATTTAAACCCAAATGGATCAAAAACAATATAAAATATAGCCAAATACCTCTATCATATGCTTTATATAGGTCCAAATATAGGAACATAAGATACGACCTCTTGATTTTTATGGTATACAATTCCTCCTGAGCTACCCATATAGCCTCATGAATCTCTTTGTTTCAAATAGGTTGAAACTACACCTTAGAGATGTAATATGTTTGTTGTCTCAAAAATCTTAAAGAAATGGCACTAGAGATGATTTTACATATGCTATCACATAATAAAATGGGTCTATATTAATAAAAAGAAACTAGGATATCAACCTTAGAAATTAAATAAATAAAAGTGGAGTTGAAGGTGGTTTAAGTCCACCATCAGCTCTAGGTTCAATAATAACCCTTAATGTGTCTTCCTATCAAGGGTCTCATAAAACCCCAAATAAAACTCAATAGTCCATCAATCTGGGTAGAGACTATTATCCTTTTAAACTATATGTATAACATTATGAATTTCATCCCTATTTATTTCTTCAGTCATTCTTTGATTTTCGTTAGCATTTACAAATCTAAGAAAGAAAGACGTCATCTTTACAACCTCATATGTGTACACGTGACTCTCCTCTTTGTAAATATATTAAAAATAATCCGCCACAAGTTAAGCAATGCCTTCAAATTTAGAGACTACCAATCCATCAAATTTTTCATTTTCCATATAATATTTACATTGTTATGTTGATCAACAACATTATGAAAGAATTTCGTATTGTCATCTCCCTTGGTTAGCCAAATGTCCCTAATTTTGATCCTCCAATGACATTTATTGTTCAACAAGATTTTTCCCCTCATCTACTCTAGTATTCTAACATGTTTTTATAATCCTCATCTGAAAAACACACCCATTATATTTTTGACATTTCCTCTAACTAAACTTCCACATCCTCAAGCATTTGAGCATCGTTTATTCTTATTTGGTGTGCCTAATTAGTAGACAATTATTTAATATGCTTAAGCTTCCTAAAAAATTGCAAGGTTATAGGTTATCTAGAAGATTCTTCAAAATCAGTCCAAAGCTCGTTAATCATCATTACATAGTAAACCAACTAAATCAAATTTGAATTAGATGTGAATAGGTTTGAAGGTTGTTCCCAATTTTTATAATTCCCAAGAAAGTAAGCATGTTTTTGGACCCATCACATGATCTGATCCACTATCTACTTTTGATTGAATCCTCTCTAAAGCCTCACTGTCTAGGAAATGATAATCAGATTTAATTATTCTTCCAACACCTTTTTATATGTTTATCAAAGTAGGATTTAACTTCATCGATTCAATGTCATAAGGACATAATTCATCAAATTTCCTCACAAAATAATAGAAATAACATCAAAATTTGTAATTGTAGACCATATTTATGATCTCCCCAAAGATGGAATCATATCACCTTTAACAATTGGAAACCTTTTTCAAATAAATCTCTAGGAAAAAAATATTATCGCAATAGGCCACCCATTTAGTCTATGATCCATAAATGTTTAAGACAATGATATCTTCCCCAATATATTGATAATAGAAAACAATACCTAAACCAGATTTAAAATAAAAGATATTAGTGAATTTTAATATTTTTCTCCTCCATGCTATGATTAGTGCACCTGAGCATCCTTTACAACCTAAATAGCTTAAATTCTTTGCTATTTTTAGTAAGTTTACAAATTATAGTAGTTCTAAGTCATTGAATGCTAATTTTTAGATCATTTCTAGGGGATTAATGGGTCCCTATCCCTTTTAACATATGAAAATCAAAAAGGACAAACATAGGTTTGGATTAACCTTTAGAAGTGTTAAGGCATATAAACCAAACCTGAGAATAAAATTGGTTTTAACAAAAACCTTACTACCAAACAATCAATATTTTAACTTATATTTTGCTTTCTATCCACAACTTTTTCAAAAAGAGCAGATAACCAAAATCATTATAAAAGAACTAGTTCCATCAATTTACCACTATTGGACAGAAAGATGCCTACCTCTAGTGCCTTAGCAGACTCCTTGAAGATGGCCACATGCATTACCTTAACTTTCACCTCGTGAGAAACTCCAGTCGACACTCTCTCCTTCCCTAACTTCCTTCCTACCACCTTCTTTGCAATTCTGAAGACCAAACATTTATGGGCTCTACCAGTATCCTGCATCATCTAATTTTACCTTTCCACCAAAGAGGATATTTGAATGCCCCCCTCGTTAATCCTTTATCCTGCCACTTAATCACTTTTAATATTTTTGGTTTCCTCCTGAGAGCCCACCAGTCCTACAAACCTAGAATGGGTTTTAACAATTCTTGAACATACATCATGATGATAACCTTATGCCCTAAAATCTCTAGCTAAATTTTGTAGACGTTGTCCACTTCTTGTGAAAAATGCAATAGAGCCAAAAACGTAGATTCCAGTTCATGAAATAGAGACAACATGATAAAACCCAAATTATCCCTTTTAGAGAATAAAAACATAGGAGACAGCCCAAGAGGAATGGATTCTATTTATGAGAGAAGCTCCCATCTATATTCTGGCCAAACAAAAAAATTCTACCAAGCCCTGAATTTTCTCTATGTCCAACATAACCAAAAAAAGATAAGTAGTGAAGATGGATGCCAAATCTAAATTCATGCTTACCCTTCTACTAAATCAAGGCTGGAATCAACATGCTCGCTAATACATCAACCAAAACACTTGCAGAACAAAAAACAAAAGGAAACTTTCTCTCTATTTCTTTTTACTTTTTCTTTTTCTCCTCTTTTTCTATATATATATATAGAAAGAAATAGTTAAAAAAGCCACAATACCTTTTCAAAATAACATGCTAAAGGAAATAAAAACAAATCAACATCCTCCATCTCAAAACTCAATTTGATCAAAATCCCTCTAATCTGTCCAACTTTCTCTGATATTATCCATTCTTTCTTCCATCCTTTGATCTATCACAACATTTTCCAGAAAATCTGTGACTTTATTGCTTTCCCGAAAGCAATGGGAGCAAGTCCAATCTTCAAAGGCTTCCAATTTTGACTAAATAATATCTAAGTTGTTAGCTATCTTCCAATATTTATCCCTCTGATTAAAAAAAGCTTGAATCATCCCCTAAGAATCCCTTTCGATTTCTAGGAAGGAGATGTCACATTCTATGGCCATTTAACTCTAGCTTTGAAACCCTATGCTTTGGCTTTGTTATTGGATCCATCTGGAAGCTTCAGGGATAGGAATCTAATCAGAGAACCACTACAATTTTTAATAACACATCCATCTCTAGAATACCTTGGATTGCCTCTACAATCCCAATCAAAGTTTAGTTTGAACCCTCTTGGTTTAGGAGGGTTCCACAATGCCTCCTTTCTGGATTTCTTAACTTTCTTATCTACTATTATCCCATTAACACAATAATGTTATTATTTCTTTATTATTTTCTTCATAATAATGTTTTCATCTAGGGTTTATATAAATCCCAAATTTGATGAAACAAATATATTAATATTATTAATATGTTATATCTATTATTAATTAATAAAAATTAAAAAAATCAAATGAAGCAATGATTGGGAAAAAACACATGATTAAAATTCAAATGACTAGATGTTAATGAAAGGAACTTGACAATTGTAATAAAGATGCACAAGTCAAAGGGAATTGATATCAAGTAGCATAAGTGTGAACAAGTGGTAGTCACTCATGGTTGTATTGTATTTATAATAGTGGGAGTTTTTTAAATCTTCTTCTTTAGCCATATGTATGTGTGTTCTTTGTTCCACACTATTACCCCTTGTCTAATTCCATTTATATACACAAATGGTATTATTACCATATGGCTGTCCTATAGTCTTAGCTTCACATTATTACCATGGCAACCTCCCTTTTTTATTTCCAACTTTGTCATGGTTTCCTTTGTTTTAGTAGAGACAATGTACTTCACCTATTGCCTAGTGCCCTTGGCATATCATAAGGCCTCTTGAATCAAATGTTTGGTCTCATTTATATTTTTTTCCAATGTTTCCTTAGTTTCCTTTCTTTTGAAAAAGACATTGTATTTATGAATTTATAATAGAGGGATAGGAGAGCTATGTTACTTTGGACACATTTGTAAATTTTTAAAAATCTCACCTCATCAGCGAGGGCTGAGAACTAAAAAATTATCGATGATATTCAGTAACAAGTGCCGTGGAGCGGCTATAGTACCTGACGGTTTATTGTAGGTAAGTTTTATTGCCCAAAAGTCTTTGTTACATAGCTTGCACAGCTGGCCTTTGATTGTCGTTCCTCGAGACAAAGCCATTGGACAAGATGCCCCACGTGAGGATTCTCTTATTTTCAGTCTGTGCAACACTTAAGATGGTATGAAATTGCATCCGCAATAGAAAATGTATGCTGAAGACATGCATTTCTTCCCCTCTCCTCATGCATCGCCATCTTTTCGCCAGTTGTTAGAAGAGGTCAGGGTTTGATAAAAAAAGATAGTCTATATTTAGGGTAGTAAGACAAAAGAACCATAACTTGCCAATATCACCTTTGTCCTCTATGGATTCTACTGTATTATTAGAATTTATCAAATTATTTTCCTCAGAGTGTCTGGGCATGCCCCTGCCATAGGCATTAGCTGAGCATTAGTCCTTCACATAACCAAGGTTATGTCTACAGCCCAAGATCACTACTGAGTATTTCAAATTCTAATGTTCGCGATCAGGTTTCTTTTTTTAGTTTTTGTTTATAGGTTATGATATTCTATCCCAGGCAGTTGAAGTATTTAGTTTTAGTAGAATTGTATTGAGGAAAATTAGGAGTAATGAGTTGGTAGGGAAAAGGGAATGCACAGGACAAAGGCGATGGTTACTGAATACAATGTATGAAAAAAATAGATAGCCTTAATGAGAAAAAGGGAGGGGAATAGTAGTAACATTTAGAGTGCATCTGTGTTCGGTGAGGAGATGAATAGGTATTTGCATAGTGCATTAGAGTTATACAGTTTGAAATATCCTATATCCTTCATGCTGATAGGGATGTAAGCAAGGACAAAAAAAAACATATGGAGTGTACCATATGCCGAAGTGCTTACTTCGCTGTGATGGGATGGGTTAGAAAAGTGGGAGTAGGGGGCTTCAGTTGGTCCCAATGCAGATTAAAAAAGAATCACCAAATAAAATTCCAACGCGAGCCAGGCTTGTGAATGAAGAACAAGGGAGCCAGCTAACCAGGAATCGAAGGTCGAACCATGCGAAGCACCGTCTTGTGAAACAGTACAAAAAACTCCATCACACGAAACTTAATCAGGCTGATCTTGACCATACTTCCACCAATTCGTGAGATGGGCAATGTCAACCCAAAAAGTAACTGAATCCGAACCATGTGAGGACTCAAATCCATCAATAGATTAGGGGACCAATGCTACTCTGCTCCGAACAGGGGATTTTATAAAATGAGTCATGACTGTCCAATAGCCAAGGGGGATCTCTCCTCAATCAGTCAAAACAATACGAATCACCCAAATGATGGATTTCTAGAGAGTAGGGATGAGGGTCAAAACCATTGATTGGTTAGCACAGACCAAAAACCCAGCAAACAGGTCCTAAAGGCTCACACAGATCGACATTAATGCTTTCATGAGAAAGAAAAATCAAACGAAGAGGCAAGATATACCTGTTAATCATAATTGTTGTTCATCGGATGCAGTGGGGAAAGCGAAGTAGGAATTTTTAATTTTTTAAATGTGCAGATCACAGTGATACCTGGATGTGCAAAGCCGATCACTTGTCAATCAAGTAGGTGGTGTGGGCAGCTAATGCATGGCTTCTTCAGTCGATGCTGCAGAAGCCGTAGGTGGCCACCAGAACATGCTACAAATTATATACCTATCGCATCAGCTGTCCGTCCCAGTACCTTCTACATGCAAACTGCAATGTTAAAGTTCTGGAGATCGCCGTAGATTTGCTTAAATTTTGGTTCAGGCATGTAGCTTTCCAAGAATCTTATTGGATGAAAACTACAGAATTTAATAACTGCTTAGTTTTAACAAAGGAAATCATAAAATAATGGCACACTTTGCGAAAGCAAAAAAATTATATGTAATAATTCATCCTTTTCGTACAAAATGGAGAGATTTTCAAACTGCTGAGTAAGTCAGCTGCCATGGCACTCTCCTCGCCCGCCTTCCGCAACAGCGCCACCACCACCTTACATTCGCTGATGCACCAAAATCTTCTGTTTTAGACTTGCAAGACGTATTCCTTGGCTTTGCATTTGACGTCGTCTGTATCTTTGGCTTAGGGGTGGATCTGGGGTCCGAAAATGTAGCACAGATTATAGCTTTCAGAGATAACGTATTAGAATAATTTTAATGGTGTTAATGCCAAACAGAGCATAAATGAACAACAGGTGTGTTCGGTTTAGTGCCACTGCATCAAGATGAAGACACGATTATTTCCTTCCCCATAGGCATCGGCATGTTCTTGCCAGCTGTTCGTTAACATCATAGTGCCATTTACAGATATGTATAACACAAACAAAGGCCGCTGATTGGTTACCCATCTTACAATCATTCAGGGTTTAACGGTAACTGGAAAATGAATAATTTATTATGAAACATTGGTTAATATGAAATACATAATGCATATGCCATTTTTATTGGGTAATATGGCAACGTTGACTGCAGTAATAGCTTTAGTCGAAATATATAGTACCTGTCACGTACTAATAAATTATATTTTGAATAGCAAGATGTCGCTTAAAAACATATTCTTTAGAAAGTGATAATTTGAAAAATGAGCATGAACTATCTGCCCGCTCGTTATTACGTGTGACAGGGATTTCTAGTTATAACTACTAGAGATGGCGATCATTCTTTGGATGACTCCACCCAATAGTACATTTTTTATGGGTTACTTTAGTATATTAAAATAATTTCAATGATTTAGTTCGGTTAGATTGTTTGAAAAGCCAAGTTTCTTTAATCATTTTTCATGTATGGAATTGATGATAATTTTGGAATTTGGTTATTTTTTTAGGCATTGCTTCAAAGATAATATTGGTTTTATAATTCAGGTAGAAGCGGGATGAGATATTTAAATTACACATCATTAATTTTATTAATGACTTGTAATGAATGTGGAAGAAAGTAATCAAACCATTTTTACTGAATATAAGATAAATAACTCGATTGATGTGACTATTGATATTGGTTTTATTGTGTCGAGACTCCACATATTATGTACAGCGTGGGTCATTATAATACTGTTAATATGGGGCAAATCTTGAAATTATATATATATATATATATATAATCAACTATATAATATATTATATAAATATAAATATTATTAAATGTTGTCATGATATATATTTTACTGTTAATATATAATATTTGTTTATATAATAGTATATATTATTAATAATATATAATATAAATATTGTTATTATTATAATTTTTTATGTAGATATAGATATTATGTTTTTATAATATTAATTGAATATAGATATTAATATATTAATAATTTTTTATAATTATAATAGAATGATATATTATATAATAATTTACAATATTATTAAATACTATATATTCTAATATTATATATAATATAATATATTATATAATAATAATAATAATAATAATAATAATAATAATAATAATAATAATAATAATAATAATAATAATAATGATAATGATGTATGTGTGTGTGTGTGTGTGTATGTATGTATATATATATAATATATAATAATATGATATATTATTAATAATATTACACTTATATAAAATTTATATGAAATCACTTATGTGATAATGAAAATAAGTTAACTCGATTTTTAATTAAAAATGGCAATGGATGTAGTTGTTGCGAAGCAGAGATGCAAATAGGTGAAAGGGCTCACAGAGGGAAAGGCTCTAGTAGATTTGGAGGCCACTGATCTTCGAAAGGTGGGATGTAGGTAGATGAAGGTCTTAATCTACACATAGGCAACAGGTCTGGGGAGCGAGTATGATGGAGGTGAGGTCAGCGAAGGAGGGGTTTGGATAGAAAGGGTGGAGCATGGATCTACAGGGAGGCCCAATTAGGGTAGGGGTCTACGTTCCATCAAAGATTTTGAGAAACCCTTATCTTTCAAGGAGAGGTTTAGCTTAGGGTTAGATCCCCCTGAACAATTTTGAGGAATTATCAATAAGGGGATCTAGTCATGAGGAGATAACCACTAGAGTTTCAAAATGAGCAACAAGGGTTTCTTCCAATATTTAGTTTATCTAAATTGCATTAATAGGTCTAATCCCTTCCATTCTTTTGGCTCACTTTGCAAAGATGTAATCCTTGCTCCCAGAAGCCAGATTCCTACAAATAAACCCACAGAGAAAGAATCAGTTGGTGAAGAGGGTTTTCAAGCGAATATAGAAGCAACATTTTCTTAGATTAAAGCTTTAGAGATGGCTTAACCAAGTGATATTTTGTTAATATTTTTTGTTTCTTTCCCTAATCTAGATATAATGGACTCATAACTCTCTGTGGTGTATATGGAAAGTGGAAACAAGTCTTTGATAGGTAGATGTGTTGGAAAATGACCATCATGAGAAGCTCTTCTACAATGGATGTTAGGGTCTTGGCCTTCTATCAAAACCCCTTCAATTTCCATTCTTTCAAATAGTTTTTTTAGCTTCAGTTTCAATCTAAGGAAGATAGGGATTTTATGTGGATGCAAGGATCCTAGTTTGTTGGAAATTAGCAGGTGTTTCTTTGCCAATGGGCTCCATTATTTGATAT
>JARHVA010005059.1:1137500-1180000 GCA_037957365.1 Torreya grandis
GATCATGAAATGGTGTCCATTAATTGAGAGTTAAAGGTTTTGAAACCCAATGTCAGAGTTTACCCGTGATATTCATTACATCACATGCATCCCTCAAAATAATGTCCGTCCACCCTATAACTAGTAAATGAAATTATGGATGATATCCTAGATTCAGTTCCTATACATGACCTAACCAATATCTGAGAGTATTGTCACACATCCTATGACCTTGAAATCTTCCCACCAAGGTTTGATCTACTGAACCAATAACTTGATGCATTCTAATATTACCCCCCAAAACCATCTGAATGGGACTTCCCATCTTGTTGTTATGACCTAACTTGATGCCACCTGACGATTGCTCATTTAGAGGGACTATTAGCATGTTGTTTTTAATTCAGGTTGATACTAGTCTGATTAATGCATATGTCATGTTCTATTGTCAAGTTTACTAGTTACTGTTAGTGCATTGGTTATATATGGTAGATATGATTCAAGTTTAGATACTATGAGTTATTCATTATGAGCAATCAGTATGGTTATTTACAACAGTTGATGATTATGCTCAATTATACATGTTGCATTTAATATTCCATTTTTATCAAAATTATATCGATATTTGATGTTCAAGCTTGATGAGATGCTATTGATGTTCCATTTTGTGATTTTAGGAATGAGACAATGAGCTAAGCTTGAGGTGGACTTCTACACTGAGATAATAAAGAAAGGTTCAAGGGCATTCAATTTGACCCTAATAGGTAATAAACGCTATGTACAAGATTTATAAGCCACTGATCAAATTTAGTCTACTAGTTTGATTTGGAGTTCTGACTTAGTCTTGATTATTGTTCCACCTTCATTATGTTATGTTTGTCTTGTGAGTAGTTGATCTTGCTTAACATCTTTATATGTGATTGTATCGGCCATCTCTTACCTCCTTATATGTTTTAATCTCAAAATGGAATCCTTGTTGGTAAGTGGATAGCCATTGCATACCCTTGTGTGGGTTTTTGAGGTACTATGTGTCCGGCATGGGACATAACCCATTCACCCTTGGCTTGTCCCGTCGTGGACACCGCACTTCATGGGCTCTTTGTCGACCAATGCATCTTAATGAATTAAAATTTGAAGTTAACCTATTTTATTATTTTCAGCCATGATGGCCCTCGTTTCGATGTTCCTTAGGAATGTTTGAATGTTGTTGGGATTTTATTTTGGGGATGGGCTGATTCTAAGGAGAACGTTTTTTGGTGATAAGGGTGAAGGCACATGTCCTGGTCGCACATGGGAGGAAAGAAAAAGCGACGTAGGGTGAAGGAAGTCGAGGGTGGTAGAAGGAAGGATGGGGAGTCCACGGGCCGAGGGGACAAAGGGTTTGGAATAGGAAAAAGGAAGTTGACGTAGGAAAGAAGGGGACTTAGGTGAAGAGGAAATGAGGTAGGGTGAAGGAAGAAGATGGTGGTGAGAGCCAGAGGATTGGATGGGCCAGGCGAGAAGGAGAATGGGGGAGGAGAAGACAGAAGAGTACAAGACGGGTGTAGGAGGGGGAGAAAGGGAGAATGAAGAGAAAGGAGGAGGAATGAAGATGATGCTGCTGCAGGGATTTGCGTAGGTACAAGAGGAAGGGAAGAATGGTCTGTTAGGATTTAAGAGATCGACGGTGATGTACGGAAGCACCTGCAGCAGGAAAGAAAGAAGACTGTGAGTGGTAGAGGAGATAAGCGATGGCGCTGGGGGAGACAAGGGGACGACACAGGTACAGATGGGCCATGAGAGTGGAATAAGGGAAAGTGAAAGGAATGACTTGGAGAGCATAAAAGGTGGAAAGAGAGTAGAACAGAAAACAAAGCTAGTCCATATTTCCCATGGCAGCCTGAAAATAAACATATATATGGAATGCAAAAACAAGTTGGAAGCTTATGTTGCTTATTTACTACCATTGTAAGTCTAAAAGGAATCATCGTAGGATTAAATTATTAGCTTCCTTATTAGTGTAAAGATGTTTAGACTTGGCTGAGTTGCCTCCCTTGAATAAGCCTACCCTTTTGGGTGTAAATGAACAACCACGTAATTATTCCTAACTAAAAAACTAATATGGTAATTAGCTGCAAATTGAAATGAATACCTATTGATCCTATTAAAGAGATTTACTAATTACTATGAAACCAAGACTGAAGGTAATAAGTAGTTTTCATTTCTTTTTAAGCCAACTTATGACAAATTTCTTTAATATTTAAAGGTAGAGCATTAAGGTGCGATGACCCAAGTCATAGATTCATTTTAAAATCCTTGGCAGGTAGCACCCACTTCATTGCCTAAGCTACCTCCAGTAGTCGTTACTTTGGGATAACATTAATTCACATTTATATGTAAATTGTTAACTGTGAGACGAATGATGTTGATTGGTATCCCTTATAGATCATTGATGGCAGGTGCTATGTTAAATGGGTCCACTAATCCTTAATATTATGATGACGGATGAATTTAATTATATACACAATAATCATTGAATTCATGTGACTTATTAACATAAAGAGAATCTTTAAATTGTATATAATATTTTTTATCTATTGATAATTGGTGAGCATAAGCCATTTGTCATTATTCTTTAATAGATAGAGGGGTTTGACGTTTGAATGAATGAATAATTAGACTCAAGTTATTTAATTATAAGATTTATTTTGAGTTATAGGATGTAATGAGTAAAGTAATTTTACTGTGTTCTTAAATAACAATGGATGACTCTTGAGTATTAATTAGGAAGGCAATGGTGTGATGATCCCATTAGCCAAAGAGGAGGTTATCTACCCTCGGTAGGTAGTACCAATACAATTGCCTAGGACATGTTATGTTTCATTTTATTAATAAAAATATATTCTAACCTAGTTATAATGAATCCTTCTGAACAATTAATGGATCCTACTATCAGTTTTATGTATTTCAAATTGCTTGTTGTTTCTATAACTATGATTTTTATTTATGACCTATTGATCAATCCTTCCCCATTTAGTTACTGAATATATAACTCTCATTTCATGAACATGTTATGAACCAACAATAACATTGGGTGCATGAAGTGGTTATTCAAGTTATTCTAAAATTAATCACATAACCCTCCACAAGGCAGGACTGAACACTATCGTTTCAAAAATTGAATTTCATGGACACATACTCATCAATAAATTGCGTTCCATGAGGTTGAAGCAATGTCTAGAGGCTCCTTGGCACTTGCTATGATTTCTAAGAAAGGTTTGTGGTTATGTGGATTTATGTTTAGTTTGGTCATTCACCTTTTGGTGTATGTTGGTTTTTTATATTATGGTCGTTGATTTTACAAATGATTGTTGCATGTTGACCTTTTATAAAACATGTATGTCTGACTCCATCAACTAGCTGATGGTTACGGTGGTAAGGTCTTATATATAGTTGGGTTCATTGGATTGATGTTGAGGGATTTGATTCTTACGTATTCTTGGTACTATATCTCTTCTTTATATGCTCTTAGTGATGGAAAATTAATTGTTGGTAGCTATTACTATTTATTTTTCTATTTAATATATGCTATGTATTAGTTCAACTGATAAATTGATGGTAATTGGTTTTAGCATTGCTATAAATGAATTTTTTTATGTTGATCTTCTTGTTGATATTATAGACATCCAATTCCTATCGCTATTGTGCTAAAATTATCAATCTAGGTAATATTCTATGACAATGAACAATTTAGGGTAAAACCACTAAAACACATTAAATGGTTCAAACTTATCACGTATAGGTGTCGATTTAGGCTAATGTATCCCTAAATGAGGCAATGCATTTTATGTGATTATTCCATTTTCTCAAATGACTTCATGTCAAATTGAGACCACAAAAAATGATGCTCTGAACCATTGAATTCTTCTCATTTGGAAGCACATGTCATGTGAATGTGTTATTTCAATTCCAAAATGGTCTAAATGGATTATTTATGTGTATGAACCTGACAAGTTCTTCTGATTATATTCTAGTCAAATTATGACTTAGTAAATTGCCATTTTGACCAATTTCACTAAATGAACCACCAATTTCCAATGAGTTATAGAAAATTAAATAAACCCACTAAAGAAAATTAAATCAAATTAAGAGCTTAAGCTAAAATTCTATGGAAGTTATTAAAAATACATTAATTGGAAATTGATTCCTTAATTCTGTATTATCTTATGACATCGTCATGGGGTGGCATCTATAAGCCATTAATGAAACAAATTTCTAGTTTAAGCCCTCCCATGCCTCATTAATGTCCTATTCTTTCAAATATTAATAAGAATATTTATGGGTTGTCCCTCAAAAATTAAATTAATTAATGGTGACACGTCTTGATCTTAAGATGAACAGTCATGTTGATTATGATCATTTCCAAAAAGCTATAAATAACAGGGCCAAGATCATCATTTTTAAGCTTCATTCATGCAACATTATTATGCATAAAATAAAATATACAAGCTTTAACCATATTAACATATTGATCAAATTCATGAGCCTAAGCCATTGGTGCATTGAGAGATGATGAAGGAGCAAGCTACATATCATTGATAACGACTTGGAAAATCAAAATCTGGTGAAAAGCACACTTCTTGGTTACTATTGGAAGGAGGGACTCTCTTGGGAGGGGCTAATGGTAGTATTCTTTAATTCAATAGCTCTTATAATTCATTTTCAAAACTTCATGAGAAAGTAGGCTTAACACATTGTGTCCTTATGCTTATTTGGGGTTTTCTCTACTAATGCATGGAGTAACTTGTAGATTTCTACTCTACATTTTGTCATGCCCGATGGGACCATGCATTGCATACAATCAAGGAGATTAAAATACAACACTTAGTTTTACTAATGGATGTTTAATAATCTATAAAATTCACGTTTTACCTTCATTTTTCATGTTTTTCTATATTTTTTAGTGACACACAATTTACATAGAGATTAGTGTCGATTCTATTTGACCAGCATCAATCCTCTAGGAACCAACATTGGTCCCTGTGTGAAGAACAACAAACAGTGGAAAATGTGATTAATGGGTTTTTTATTGAGTTTTTCTTGGTCTTATTCTATGTTTAAATACTTGCATGTTCTCTTTTTGACTATTTTGCTATAAGATCTAGAGAGCTTTTGGGGTTTTATCCTTGTTTTACTAACTTTTTTTTGTCAAAATTGTGTTATAGTTTCCTATGTTTTAGTAAGAATTGATGTTGATTCTAGTTGACAGACAATGACCCTCTATGAGCTGACAGACACCAATTTATGTGAAGCAACATCGATACCTACATGGACTGATGTCTGTCTTTGAGACATAAAAATAGAGACCTAAGAACTAATTTTGAAATCTTGTTTTCTAATTTATATTTGGGCTTCTAATTAGGTAAAAGCGCTCTAAAAACTATAGGACTTTAGTTGGAAATAGGCAAAATTTTGGAGGTGGTTAAGTTTAAATATTTTGTTTGGTGCCTAAAAATAATTTAGTTGTTTTTATGCTTAGTTATTTGTGAAAGTTTTTATAAAATTTTCAACTAGGGCCAAGGGGCCAAAATTTTATAAACATCTCACTTTAGGTCTATAAAATAAAATTTCACATTTAGTTACATACTCTTAAGACTATTTATTTTATGCTTGTTCTTTAAAAGTTGTTTAATTTCTCAAAATGATTGGTATGTGTATGTTTTCCCATGCCCCCTTTAGGGAATTTGGGTGACCAAAAGTGATCTTTCTTTACCTTGGTTGGTTTTAGTCCAAAAAGCATGAAATAATATTGCTGAGGCTCTCCTTAAATTAGTAGGATTTAAGTGGTTCTAAAATGACCCTAAAGTCTTTTCACTTGTCTTTTCTTTTTGTATTTTGGCTTGTGAGTAGGATTTCATCACCTCCTCACGCATTCTCTAGGCAACCATTGGCATGGGAATTCATCTCTTGGCATCATTTCAACCTCACTCCATGGTGGGGTATATAAATTGAGGGTGACCTAATGGGATTCTTGTTTTGAGCAATAAACACAAACTCCATTAGTGATGCTCCAAATCAGACTGTAGGGGCAATTCAGACATCATAATACATTGAGCAAGTGACAGATCTAGTGGTTGTAAAAGTGACAAGACCTTTTGACAATAAGCTGATTGATGTGGATCTAATTGATTTGAGGCATCTCTAATGTTATCTAAACTTGGGACCATCTAAATGTAAAAATAAAAATACTTTTAGAACAACCCCACTTATGGGGAACATTCTATTGCTACAAGGTGAGTAGCCTAAAGTTCTATGTCACTATACAATCTCTTAAGAGAAGGGGGAGTATAAAAAACCTAATTATTCATGCACTTTTATTTTTGAATTATCATTTAAAATCTTGCGAAGAACATGGATATAGATGGAATTTGATAGTACCATGCAACCTTGTCAATTTTAAGACTTTGGACATTACAATTAGGTGTTTGTCAATTTATCCTTTACTTGCTTGAACATTTTAAGTCTAAAATTTTTTGAAGAAAAAAACACGTCATAAAACCAAACACTTTTGTTATACACCGTTATATTTGAGAAAGTAACCATTACGCTGACCAAATCAAAATCATTTCTTGCCTTATTAAAATCATCATTCAAAACATTATGTTTATATTTGCTAAACAACATTGTTCTGTTGTCTATTTGATTCTAGACTATTTACCCACTTTATAAAATATCAAAGTCTTTAAAATTTAATCTAAATTTGAAATATCACCTTTCTAAGTTCTAAGCCAAGGTGCTATTTATTTTCCACTTACACTTGGTTTGAGTAAACTTGGGTATGATTTATCATTTGGATTGAAGACCATTACCTAGACCCATCCTCGTTGTTATTATTATTATGGGCTTATATTATTTTGTATTTGCTCATGATCTAAGTTCTTGGACCATTGTACATCCATTTATCATGTGGTGATATTGTGTTGCCCATTTGGTTTTAGTTTTATACTTAGGATTTCTTAAGTTAATCCACATTTTGAGCTTCTTGGTTTGCATTGTTATCTTACTAATAAGAAAGACCCTCTTATAATTTTCTATTCATAACTCATCATAGTTGGATCTAGATTTTATAGTTTTGATGTATCTTTGGTCTATGTTTGTTTTACAATTTTTTTAGGTTTCAAATTTATCATACCCTCTTCTAATTTGATGATTTCAAAAAATAAAATTTGAGTAAAGTTATAACCATTTTTCTAATTGTGTGGTACTATGCCACTATTATTACTAGAGTCTCATCTTATCTTGTCACTTACTTGGAGAAACCAAAGCACATATTTCAACATTTCCAAAACACATTTCACATCTCAGCAAATACATAGAATCTTCTAAAAATGACACAAAGGTATACTCACAATGGGATCTCTTACGGTCCTAGTTATGAGGAAGAGAATTTTTGTGATAGACGTAAGCACTCCATTGTGTTTGTGAATATTGCCTTATTTGGGACTAGTTTTTAAATACCAAACCATCTCATGCCTGTTTTCATATGTTGATCCCATTACCCTCATTTGTCTTGTGAAATCAACCAAGCTCCACATTACTCGAAGGTTACCATTTTAGGTTATCCTCTTTCAACTTGTGTGAGCCACCAAAGTCCATAACACTCGAAAGTTACCTTTCTATGTTATCCCCCTTCAGCTTGTATGAGCCACCAAGCTCTATAGTGATTGGAGGTTACCATCCTAGGTTATCCCCCTTTAGATTACATGATTAACCAAGCTCTACAACTATCAAAGTTTATCATTCTAGGTTATCCTCATTCAATTTGCATAAGTAACCAAGCTCTATAGATCTTGAAGGTTACCATTTTAGGTTATCCTCATTTAGCTTGTGTGAGTGACCAAGATTTGTAACACTCTAAGGTAACCATTTTATGCCCTCCTCCTTTAGATTACAATATCAAACAAACTTTGCAATGCCTAGTCATTACAATTCTAGGCCCATCACTAGTATTTTTTGAATCTATCATTGAGGATCATAAATTGGATGAGCCAATCTTTATTGATCCCTTTTTTGATAGTCTAATTTCTAAAGAGACCATTATTGAACCACAAGACATTATTCACCATGTGTCAACTATTCTCCAATTTAGAAAATATGTGGTAGTCTTCAAGCCACAACATAACCAACCATTATCTCATCAAGAACCATCTTTTAAGGACCAAAATGTGTTCAAAATTGATATTTTACAACCAATTATAAACTAAGGTTATGATGTTTTTGTTGAAACACCTATTTTTGACAAGTTAACCTATGATGAATCACCCTTATATACTATACCTATTGTCAAAGAGTCTCACTTTGATAAGCCAATATTTATTGATCCACTTCCTAATGATTATAACTACCTTTGGAAATATCATTATCTCAACCATTGTCCTATTTTTAAAGATCCTCAATTTGACAAGATAGTCTCTATGGAGTTATCTCTTTACCTTTTCACCCTTATTGAGGAGTTTCAATTTGATAAACCAATCTTTATGGAGTCACCCCTTGATTTGTTCCCTCTCTTTGAGGGGCTTCACCTAGATGAACTAGTCTATATTGTACCCTTACTAGATGAATCTATTTTTATAGATCCCATTATGCCATCATAGGTAATTATTTTTCCAATACCAAACATTAAAAAAAAAAATATTTGTAGCAAGATGCAGACTATATGAATAATAAATATTCAAGTTAGGTTCTATTTTAGAACCAATGTCAGATTTAACATCAGAAGCAAAATTAACATCACTCTCAACATCAAATTCAGAGTCCTTTAAGTCGGATTCAACTTTAGAATTAGATTATGGTCATCATTTTTATAATATTGGTTTCACTTTCCTTGAAGATCAATTTCAATAAATTTGTAATCCTTCTATAGTTTTTGATGATGATTATTTCAACATCGACATAATTTCTCCTAGTATATTCTATGAGGATTTTGTTGTCTATCATCATTTCATTATCACCACCTAATATAGCCATTATATTGACATTACACCTTCCACAAGCATCGATTGGGATTGACATAATCACACTTTATTGAATTGCATCCATGGTGACATATCAAGCATAGAATATCTAGGGGACCATGACCACATTCATGTAGAAGAAGAAAAATTTCCTAGTGAAACCATATTAGAGATGTTTGGAGATAATAAAAATCTCACCTCAAAATATTCTAATGAAATATTTTTGGAGGCACTATAAGAAAATCAAATTCAAAAGTCAATGTTTCTTAGTGAAACCTTTTTTGAGGCACTATGGGACAATCTAGACAACTTCACTAGTGTAACTCTCTTTAAGGTATCGATAGCAGAGCAAAATAGTTCTTCATTACTTGATGAAGATATTATCAAAGATAAAATCAATATAGCTTCCAATCAATAGCATAATAATATGTCATCTACTCTTAGGCGTAAATAACAAAAAAAAACTAGTGGTCTTTTGAAAGTGTATTCAAAAGTCTTCAGCCCCACCACAACCAAAATTATTTCAAATCTAGAATTAGTAACATTGTGTGTTATTAGAAGAAATGATATTGATTTTCTTCCCAACCATTATACATTACATTATCATCCACCTTTACATTACCAACTTATACCATTTATCCCATGCCTAGCATTATTTACCGTTTTTGGCTACACTTTGCTTTGTAAAGGCTATAAAGATATTTTGTGTTGAAGTTTCAAGGAAGAAAAATGAAAGACCAACAAGGATTAAAAAAACATAATTAGAATACAAATATGAAAAATGTTTTTAATAGAGAAACTAATCATAAAGGGCATGGGATAACAATTTTTATGATTGATTATTTTGGTTGCCTCATATGTTGACTAGGACATGCATCTCCATGTTAATAGGATCAAAGAAACCATTTTACATTTTCCATTTACCTTATCTTATCATTTTGGGGAAACGATTTTGCCATTATATCACATTACCATCATATAATATTATTTATTCCATATTCTATGTCATTTTAATATTCACTTATTTTTGACTAAACCCTATTTTTAGTTACCCTACACAACCCTTTTAGATCTTGGTTCCTTTGGTTCTTCTCACACTTTCCACAAGGAGATTTTGATTGAGTTTAAGTAATTTTAGAATTTTGTGTTTAAATGATTGTTTATGAAAGTAGTGTGATAGTGGAACTAGCAAGTTATCTTTCATTTACCTTTGACTAGTGCCATCGTTTATAACTGCATATGGGCAAATCAATGTTCTACCTTGTGTTACTAATTATATTTTCCTATGGGCAAATTAGTAGCACATGATTATACTATTTTTTCATAATTATAACCATCTAGTGAAAATTGGGAATAACATCTTTTATCATGCATTTTTACATCACCTTACTATTACTATTATCATTCACCTTATCATTTGCCTTTCTTTGTGATATTATCATGTGGTTCAGTCTCACTGCCTTTTGTGTTGGTGAAACTATTGTGACATTAGGTCCTAATGGAACTATGTAGACCACATTCAATTCACATTGTGGTCAGTTTATTTCCCCTTTTTAATATACTCTCTTCATTTTTATAGTGGTATAGTATCAATATATAATGAGTTCAAGGCATTTTGGACACACTCAGTGATAGGTTTACAATGCTATTCAACCTGAATAATATTTTGTAGCTTCATCTTAAAAACAAGTTAACATAGATGCCTTTATACATGGATTTTGCTTGTTGCATGGTTCTTCAAATTTATCTAGAACTGCATATTATTCTATTATTATTTTGTTGTTGTTTGGTAGGCATTGTTCCCTTTATAGGATCATAGGGGCCATTTCAGCTAGCTTTAGTGGTTATTATAACTTCTACTCTTGGATGTGCATCTCCTTGACTAATTGGTTCTCGATGCCATTGTTTATATCCTTGATCCCCATTGCATTAAGTTTAGATTTTTTTTAAATTCTTAACTATAGAAGTACATATCTTCAATTAGGTTGTTCCTTGGGACTTTTATTCATATTTGATTTATATTTCTTATCCTAGGAACACAAAAAAATAAAAAATTGATCAATAAAAAAAATTATTATCTTGCACTCATGTATATTATAACCCCATGCAGTTTCTATTTTTTGAGCATTTTCATGTTTTAACTCTCACCATTTTACAAGCAAATTCCAAGTTTGAATGCTCCCATTGTTTTTTGAGCACTCATTTGAATGCTCTCACAATTTTACAAGCCCATTTCCATATTTCCTATACAACATCAATCTTGTTTTCTTATCATCACTTTCCTTATAGCACATTTCTTGGGAGAATTAAATTTTGCCTAAAGTTCATGTTGGATCTTGCATCCATTATTGAGTGTGGAGCCATTTGGGGCTATTACATGACCATAGGAATTTTTTTTGGGGGACTAAAGAGATCCAAGGATGTGGGAGCATAATTTTCATGTTCTCCACATGTGAGTGGAATAGAGGTTGATAGTTTATTTGTAGGATGTGGCTTTGAGGATTAGAGTCAAAGTGTAGGTGTTCATTACATGGTGTGGTTTAATAACTTGTTAGATACAACATTGTGTAGGTGTAGGTGAAAGTGCAGTTTTTGTGAAACACTTTCTATAGGATATTTTTATATATCTATGAGAGTTCATTATAATCTTGTTTTAGATTACTAATTTATTTGAAAACTTTCATTGGTGGATGTATCCCACATTGGGTGAACAATGTTAAATTTATGTTAGTTTTATCTTGCTCTCATTTATGCTTTCATATTAATGGTGAATTAAGGAATGTTTCTATGATACATTTTATTGCATAGCTTTCAGATCTAGTTTATGGTAATAGTAGATCTAGATTTATAATTGTGTTACTCCTACAATTGGTATCAGAGCCATTGGTTGTGTATTTTGCTAAAGTGGTAAATCACATGAAGGTTATTAGCTTGAGTGGGAGCTATGGGAGAAGAGATCAAATTTAGAGTTGAGAAGTTTTATGGTAAGAATTTTGTTTATTGTAAAATGTAGATGGAAGATTACCTATATTAGAAATAAATTCAAATCCCCTTGGAGGGGAAAGGAAGATAACATGTTAGTATGACTGATGCAGATTGGTCATTACTTGATAAGAAGACATTAGGAGCCATACGGTTATGTCTTGCATATTCTATTGAATTTAACAACTTTAATAAAAAGGATATCATGGATAAACTTGGGAAGTTATATGATAAACCTTTAGTTTCTAATAAAAAAATTATTATGAAAAGATTGTTTAACATGAAAATGTCTAAGAATGGTTCAATTGCTAATCATCTTAATGATATTAATACAATTTTAAGTATGCTCACTTCAGTTGGAATTAAGTTTGATGATGAATTTAGAGCTTTGCCAATCTTATGTTCTTTACCTGATAATTGGTATAGTTTGGTTATGGTGATAAGTAATGCAGTCCATATCAAGGGAAGCTTGAATTTTAAGGATGTTGTAGGTGTGATCCTTAAAAAGGAGATGCAAAGGAAAAGTACTAGTGAATCATTTTCAGGTAATTCTTTATCCATTGATACTAGAGGGAGGTAAAAGTACAAGAGAAAAGGCAATCAAGGAAATTCAAAAGGTAGATCTAAGTCAAGATCTAGATCCAATATAATATGCTAGCATTATAGGAAGATTGGACACTCAAAGATGGATTGTTGGTTATTTTGGGATAAAAATGACAACAAGGAGGAAATGAATGAGGTAAATGTGACATTAAGTAAATCATGTAAATATGCCATAATCCTTTCTACGCATAGTTTTTTTGAGTCTGGGGTATTAGATTCAAGGGCTTCTTTTCATGCCACCTCACCTAGGCATTATTTAATTGATTATGTTCAAGAGAATCTAGGACATGCATACCTTGGTGATGATGAACCATGTGAAATAGTAGGGAAAGGTTGTGTTTAGGATAAGATGAAAAATTAGAACACATGGATCCTTAAGGATGTTAGACACATGGCTATGTTGAGATGAAATTTTGTTTTAGTGGGGCAATTGGGTAGTGAGGGATATTTGGTATTATTTACTACATATTTTTGGAAAGTTACCAAAGGTGATCTTATGATCTTGAGAGGTAAGAAAGTTGGTAATTTGTATCTGATTAGTAGTGTTGAT
Organism: Torreya grandis; assembly: GCA_037957365.1. Classification (NCBI taxonomy): domain Eukaryota; kingdom Viridiplantae; phylum Streptophyta; class Pinopsida; order Cupressales; family Taxaceae; genus Torreya; species Torreya grandis. Next base: position 1,150,605 of record JARHVA010005059.1, read on the forward strand.
TCTATTGATTTAGTTGTTGCAGATGGAGATGCAACTATGTGGCACTACATGCTTAGTCATATGAGCCATAAGGGCATGCAAATTTTAAAAGATAAGTTGTCTGGATTAAAAGATATAGATTTAGAGTTATGTGAAAATTGTGTGTACAAGAAATAGAAGTGGGTTAAGTTCCTAAAGGTTGGACCCATAAATAAATATCACAAGTTAGATCTGGTACACTCATATGTATCAGGACCAACTCAGGTATCTTATATTGGTGGATCCAATTATTAGGTTACTTTTATAGATGATGGAACTAGAAGAGTTTGGGTTTATTGCATTAAAAATAAATATGATGTATTTGACACTTTTAAGAAGTTGAAAACCTTGGTTGAGAATGAAATAGGTCTCAAGTTGAAATGTCTCATATCAGATAATGGAAGTGAGTATTGTAGTAATGTTTTCCTTGATTATTTTTCTAACAATGGAATTAGTAGGAAAAGGATGGTTCGAGGAATACCACAAATAATGGGTTATCTAAAAGGATGAATAGAAAAATAATGGAATGTGTTAGGAGCATGAGATTACATGCAAGGTTGCCTTTATAGTTTTGGGCAGAAGTAGTTAGCATGACAATATATTTGATTAATAGAGTACCTTATATGCCTTTGGATGGAGGCATTCTAGAATAAGCTTGCTTTGGTAAGAATGTTGATTATTCTTTTCTTAGATTATTTGGATGTGAGCCTTTTAGTCTCATTATGAAAGAGGATAGGACCAAGATAGAGGGTAAATCAAAGAAATGCACATTTGTTGGTTATGGTGAGGATGACTTTGGTTTTCATTTATAGATAATTAAGGATAGGAAAATATTTTGGTCTAGACATGTAGTCTTTACTAAAAAAATCATGCATAAGGATCAGTTATAGGAATAGGATTAGGAACAAAAAGAGTACATAGTATTGGATGACATTGTGGATGGAAAAGTATCTAAGGATTTAGTTTAGGAACCTTCTACACAAGGACCCCAAAATCCTATGGTAGAAGGTCTTCTAGGGTAAGAAATTCACCTGAATATTTTTCTCCTTCTTTGAATTATTTATTACTCACTAACAATGGAGAGCCAGAGTGTTATGAGTAAGCAATGCAGGTAAATGCCAAGTTGAGATGGGAACAAGCCATGGATGAAGAGCATAGATCGCTCATGGAGAACCAAACATGGGATTGGTTAGGATACTCAAGGGAAAGAGTGCATTGTCAAACAAGTGGATCTTCAGAATAAAAGAAGAGGATAAAGGGAGAAAATGGTATAAGGCCAGGATGGTGGTTAAGGGGTTTGCACAAAAAATAGGTATTGATTTTGATGAGATTTTCTCTCCTATTGTAAACATGAATTCTATTAAAAATGTTCTTGGTTTAGTTGCAATTGAGGATTTACACTTAAAATAGTGAGATGTGAAAACTAATTTTCTTCATGGTGATTTGGATGAAGAGTTATATATGAAGCAGGCACAGGGATATGAGGTTAAAGGGAAGGAGAACTATGTGTGCAGACTAAAGAAGAGCTTGTATGGCCTAAAACAAGTTCCATGGCAATGGTATAAGAAATTTTATTATTTTATGTTGGAACAAGAATATCAAAGGTATCATTCTGACAATTGTGTGTATATTATACATTTTGATGATGGTTCCCTTATTATATTATGCTTTTATGTCAATGATATGTTAGTTTTCGGAAAGAACATACAAAATATTCATATGATCAAGAAACAACTTAGTGACTCCTTTTTTATGAAGGATTTGGGAGCTGGAAAACAAATCTTTGGTATGAGGATTTATCATGATAGGAAGAAGAGGAAGTTGATCTTATCCTAATCAGAGTATGTCAATAAAATCTTGAAAAGGTTTAGCATGTTGGATGCTAAATTTGTTGGTACTTCTTTGGCAAGCCACTTTCAATTATTAAAGGAACAATGTCCTAAGATAGAATCTAAAAAGTTTAAGATGTCCAAGCTACCTTACTCATCGGTAGTTGGCAGCTTGATGTATGCCATGGTTTGTACTAGGCCATATATTTCCCAAGTAGTGAGAGTTGTGAACAGGTATATGAGTGATCCAAGTTATGAGAATTGGCATGTAATGAAATGGATTCTTTGATATGTGAGAGGAACCATTGATTTTGAATTATGTTATGGTGGATCAGAAGCCACTTTGCATGGTTGTGTGGATTCATATATGGTAGGGGATATTAATAGCAAGAGATGTTTAATAGGATAAATATTTACTATTGTAGATATAATAGTTAGTTGGATTTATAGGATATACAAGGTTATGGATTTGTCAACCATAGAGGCAGAGTATGTTGCTACCATAGAGGTTATTAAGGAGAAGATTTGGTTATAGGATTTATTTTGAGAGTTAAGGCATGAGTAGGAAGTTGGGAGACTACATAGTGATAGTCAAAGTGTTATTCATTTGGAGAAGAACTCTGCTTTCCACTCGAGAATGAAACACACTCAGTTGCATTATCACTTCATCAGGATAGCTTTGGAGGAGAACTTGGCGAAGCTAGATAAGATTCATAGAAGATAAAGTCCTATAGATATGATGACCAAGATGGTCACATTGGACAAGTTGAGACTATGTTTAGATTTATTTGGCCTTAGTGGTCATCAAGTAGTGATAGATTCTGTTCAGGAGAAATGGTCTCCAAGTGGGAGATTGTTGAGTGTGGAACCCTTTGGGTCTATCACATGACCATAGAAATAAATTTTGGGGGCCTAAAGAGCTCCAAGGATGTGGGGGGGGCATAATTTTCATGTTCTCCACATGTGAGTGGAATATTCCTTGTATTCCTAATTTCTATTTTTTCCATATTTCATGGAGTTAGTTGTTAGATGTCTTTTCCCATATTGACTTACTTGTTTCGAGGAAAGTTAGTTTTTTTTTGGAAAAGGGAAATCCTTCCTTATTGAGTAGAATTGGTTATGATCACGTGTTCATGGGAAAATGTTGCATTAAAAGGTGGAGAATATGAATATGGAAAATTTCTCCTTTGGAGAGCTTTTAGATAGGTTTGATGAGGTGTAAAAGGGTTGTCACATGTTGGATAATGCTTATCTTGGATAAGAATTGCATATTTGCTCCCCCTTTTGTGGATTTAATTCATTTTATTATATATACAGGGTGTGGTGTGGTCTTTAGAGGTTGATGGCTTTGAATATTAGAGTCAAAGTGTAGGTGTTCATTATAGGGTGTGGTTTAGCAACTTGTGAGAAACAACATTGTGCAGGTGCAGGTGAAAGTGTAGTTTTTGTGCAACACATTATATAGGATATTTTTCTATCTTTGTGAGAGTTCATTGTAATATTATTTTAGATTACTGATTTATTTGATAGCTTTCATTGGTGGATGTAGCCCACATTGGGTGAACCACGTTAAATATGTGTTATTTTTATCTTGCTCTCATTTATGTTTTCATATTAATGTTTAATTAAAGAATGTTTTGTTGATGCATTTTATTGCATAGATTTAAGATCTAGTTTATGGTAATAGTAGATCTAGATTTAGAAGTGTTTTATTCCTAACATCCACATAACTATGTAGACATTATCCACTTATCTTGTATATCTGGAGTTAGCTTGGCCTTCACATCTCCCCTTTTTGTTCTATGCTACTTCCCTATCACTTGGGGTGACTTTGTCTCTTTTGTTCTTGTTCTATTGTGTTGGTCTCATTATTTATTAGATTATGGGTCACCCTATAATAGAGAGTAATGCCTCTATTACACTTACATGAACCATTCGGCTTTTTATTTGTTTATAATAACTTGTGACTAAATCTTTTTTGTGTGTGTTTATTTGATTTTTATTATTTTTTTCTTATGTTTTGTTTTCTCTCCATTTATTTTGTTAGTATTTTTTTGATCATTTGTTGGTATTTTGTTGTGTCTTTATTATGTTGTCATTATTTCAAGTTGTTATTTTATTTATTTTTATTTCATTTTTTTTTCTTTTTTTGTTTAGTCTCGGTGTTTTGTTGTATTAGTATTTTGTGTTCCTATTTTGTCTTGTATTGTCTTGTGTTATTACTGTTAGTTAAAATACATTCTATAGCCATTTTTAGTTTAGTTTTTAGTTAGTCTTGATTTGTTTATAGTTGTATTCAACTTTTTATTTTATTTTATTTTCCAAGAACTTCTTATTGAATACACATGGAACATGATTACTCATATCTTGATTTCATGTTGTTTATTAATTTTTTATTACTTTTCTTTTATAAATTCTAGTTCCTACAAAAATCTTGATTGTTCATATCTTGATTTTAAGTGAGGTTACATTTATGTATTGTTTTATATTTATTTCTTTTTGTTTATTTTTATTTAAATGTAAATAGTTGTAACTTTGGTATTGGTAGTTTCTATCATTAACCTTAGTTATAAATTTTCATATTCGAACCATCCATTTACAATAGAAATACAATTTATTATAATTTACTCATACTTATGTTGCATAATTTCAATTTTCTATATTAAACACCAAGTGCTCCAAGTCCAAAAATCAATGAAGCTCAAAATATCATTACAGAATGCACCATACCTAAAATGAGACTCTATGCAAGACTATTTCTATGATTATTCTAAGATGTGCATCTCCTAAATCATAACATAACACTTATTGAAGACATTGTCCTACATATCTGCATACCTAACATGATTTCACATTTGAACATTAGTCTAATTTTGTTCCATTCTTCTTTCCTCATTCCATTTTCTCTTGATTATAGGAGAACTACATTGGCATGAGGTTCATCTAGAATATGTAGGAAATGATTAGAGATATGACATATCTCAAGATAACTTAGACACCTTCTTCCTTCCACTCATCTCATTAATCACTTTGTGCATCTTCATATGCATAATTTCTTGTGGCTTCTTCAGTCATTAGACTAGTGCATCTACATTTATGCCCATTCATATTTAGTATATGAATTATGTTATATCGTTGAGCTATGCTTGCCAATTTTCCCTATGAGGGCAAAATATGTAGACCAATCACTGATCCAATCAACCTTACTGCGTGAAATTTAATTATAAATGGTCAAAATCAACCTTAATAGGGTAAAATCTATTTATCATCTAGGTAAGTGCACACATTTGGGAGATAAAAAATGGCCTACCCGTGGACATGATTTTTATAAAATTTTATAAATTTGAGATTCTATAGATAATTTGAGATGGTCACACTCAAAATTTGAATATGGTATTAAAACATGAATTGTAGAATTTCGAGTCTAGTTTTAGATTTTTTTTTTTGAAAAATGGTTAATATAAATAGGTCAAACATATAAAATTTGAAGAGGACCTCCTATTTTTTTCAAAAAATCATATTAGATAGATGGTCGTGTGGCCCACCATTTTTTGAGTATCGTTACATATTGTTTGAGACCCTTTAGTGAATATTTAGATAAGATCTTCTAGTGTGTTACAATTTTTTTTATATTTTTCAATTTATATATATATATATATATATATATATAATTTACAATTAAGTAGATCCTAAAAACTAATTAAAATTGGATAGTTGGATGTGTGGCCCCCTTAACTACATCAAAAAAAATGAAAATTGATTTTTTAAAATGTGTGTAAAATTAGGCCTAGTTCGTTACTATATAATTTATTTTACATTTGGATCAATGAAAAAAAAATTACATAAACATGAATAGGCATGTATATGTTTGGCATGTAGTGGCCTAAAAAATTTGTAGTTAGAAATAAATATAGTTTGAACCCTTAAAATAGCCTAAAAATTATAAAAAAGTATATATTTAGAAAGAGGATAGTATGGTCATCATGATGATAATATTTTTTTGAATTTTGATGTTGAAATCCATAGCGTATTTGGTGTTTGAAGTTGAAAGTTTTTTGTTTTTATCAAAATTATCTATCTCAACTATTGATTCATAGTCACAAGACTTTGGCACAGAAATCCAAGCCATTTCCAAGCATAGAGGATCAATTTTGAATTCAAATTCAAATAACATTTATGTATTATATAAAACATATGCATTTCATAATGAATACACATTATATAAAACATTATATAATACATACATGTTATATAATATGTATGCGTTATTTTGAAATAAAACCAAAAAAAGCAAATTTTGTGTTTCTTATAGTAGGGCAAGGATATACCTTAGTACCTTACTTGCCTAAAATCCCACTTGCCCTTAAATTTCATGTTTCTTATTTATATTATCCTACTTTCCTAAAATCCTATCTTATCCTTTTGTTTTTTCTTTCATATCTTTGACCATACCCCTTTATTTATAAATTTTGAACTAATTTGTTTAAGTGGCAAAACCATTGAATTGGACTATGTAGTATATAAAATCTTGTGTAAGTAGAAATAAGAGTTGAGCCAATGGTGTAATAGTGCATCTCTTGGATAGATATTTTAATAATTTTATCTAATAGAGATTAATACTTGTGAATCATGCCTTGGATTATTCCAAAAACATTCCTAAAATGTGATGAATAAATTCCCTTATGTTTCATCCAAGGCCACTTAGTGCATGTAAATCAATAGACTTGCATTTTGAGGACCTAATTGAAAATCTAATATAAATATTCTATTTTTATAATTATTCAAGATTCTCCTAATGTATTTAAATACTTTATTTAAAATTTACCCAAAACTAAGATCTCTTGTGAAAATGTGGTTAATCCTCCATTTTGTGCACCTCCTTCATCTACCCCTCCATCACACATGGGACAACCATCAACCACTCCATCCATTCCCAACTCATCTCAAGATTGTATCTTTGACATGGGAATAGTATTAGCCACACCATCGATGCAACAATTTCAATCTCAAAAACAAGTTAGACAACACTTGGTGATTATCAATACTATAGAGTTTTATACCTTACTATGCAATTGTGATGGTAAGATAAGAAAGAAGGATGATGGGTACAAGGTATGTATGTTTATTAAATATTTTGATATTTTGGTCAAGTTAGGTACATGTTTTTTTTTTTTGTTGAAAGATGTGGTTTTGAGATCAATAAACTTGAAATTATCACATGTATCCATTAGTGATGATGATGATGATGATGTGTTTTTAAGATGTTTTAAGATGTGCTACCTGTAGTGATGAATGCATAGCTTAGAAAATATCTAAATGCCCTAGGTACCTTGTTTGAAACCATTAAGGGATGGTTATTCTTTAGAAATAAAGGGCGGTGTAGACCTAACATTGACCAAGTATGACATGTATAAGTTACCCTAGCTCAAAATCTATTGAGATTATTCAACATACATTAAAGGTAATAATGTCCCCTAAATATGAGACCTCCTTCCCCTAAAGGATGATGTTGAGTAGAGGGACCCAATAATTATTGATGTAGATGATGTTGCTCAACTCATACACATGGTTGATTAGAATTGAATACCATTGTGTACCCCCTTGTAGAAGGTTTCAAGATTATATATTTTTTACATATATTCAATCATCTTATTCATATTTCATTGTAAAAACCTTATGATGTGAAATAAAAGAAAGTATTATCTTAGAATTCTTGCTCTAGCTTGGGATTTGAGGTTCAAGATTCCATTACTAAATTGAGTTCTCTCTTGTGTGTAGGACATAATATGAACATACTTTAATATCTAGATGTAATTCAATGTAGAGGATATAAATAATTTGAATACATACATTGAAAAATGATAACGTTTAGTTCTTTCTCAATTCGGATGGGACATTAAAGGGTTCTAAATGATAGTTTCAATATAGTAATGGCAATTTAGAGGCTTGCATCATGAAAATTATTTACTAGACATGAGTTGATGGGATCGATGTCAATATTTAAAAAAAATTAAATTATATTTATGTATGATAAATTTATGAATAACCCTTAGTTGGAATGGTTGAAGGTGATGGGACCTATCTAAGTATCAAAGATCATGAGTTCCACTCATGTGAACTAATAAATGTAGAGAGTGTAGCATGCATAAGCCTAGATTTATCCCACATGGCATTTGAGATGTGTTGATATTTTTCTAAGTGTTTCTTATTTTTATGGGATCATTGCATAATTTTTATGACTTGACATAGTATGACTAGGCCTACCCTATCAATGGCTCACATCATGTGAATTATTTACTAGACATGAGTTGATGGATGGATGTCAATATTTAAACATTTTTGGCTTATATATATGTATGATATTTATGAATATACCTTAGTTGGATTGGTTGGAGGTGATGGGACCTGTCTAGGTATCAAAGATCATGAGTTCCACTCATCTGAGCTAATAAATGAAGAGAGTGCATAATGTGCACATCGTAGATTTTACCCTCATGGCATTTGAGATGTGTTCACATTTTCCAGGTGTTTCTTATTATTGATGGGATCATTGAGTAATTTTTATGGATTGACATAGTGGGCATAGCCCAAAACTATTGGTTTTATCTATTCAAATTGGCCACTTGGTGTATAAAAGTATATGTGATGATCTTTGATATGATTAGAAATCTTGGGGTGATAACATCTCTGATGCTTCTTCAATCTAAAATATATGTACGCATATGATATCTCTAACATTTATCCTATTGAACTAGACCTATATGTGGAAATATTTTTTGGATTAGGCATCCTAAACTAGTGATAAATTTGATGCTTTTAAGACTTGACACTTATATGTATGTCTAATATACACATGGTGATATCTAATTAGATCAGGCCTTAGAAGGATCTAATAGCTCTTTAACACTTTTAGTAAATAATATGTCTCTAATAGTGTTGAGAATTTTGAGCATGTATGAGGTATGTGTGTTGATATGTAATTAATTTTGGCCTCTTGGGGCATTGCCAATTCTAAAACTCCTAGGACCTGATGTATCTATGATAAATTTAACGCTTTTGGGTGTATGAGGTACATAAATGGCATAATAAGGTTCAATTATAGGGGAAATTTGGGTCAAAATAAGTGATGTATGAACCTATTTTAAATTTTATACATGTTGTGATTTAGAGTGAAATTAACCCTAAAATGTCATCATGTATATATAATGAACCAAAGAGTTGATTCATTAAATCAAGGAAGCATGGGAGGCCAAATTGAACCCCTTCTTGATGTAACTATAAGAGGATGATAAATGATTTGGGAAAAAAATAAGTATGATTCTAGATCATGAATTGAACCAATTATTCAATTGGTGTAATTAGGTACATGATTTGGGCAAAATTGATCCCCTAAACCAAATTTATGACCCAATCATTTGTATATTCTATATAATATGTATGGCTTAACTAACCCTAATTTAATGAAAAATTTAAATATGAATGCAAATATGACCAATTTGAACCCATTGAACCTAAATTGGATTCTACGATGTGATTAAAGGAGCTAAGTTAGGTCATGTTTCATGACATGTTGATCATAAACCCTAATTTCATGACATATACACATGTAAAAACCTATTACACTAAGACACTAAACCTAAATCCTAATTTTATAACAAACACAACCCCTAAGTTCCCTAATTTCATCACAAATGCATATATTCATGAATGTGATTAGTGCCAATTTATGAATAGTTATTCACCTAGTTTTGTAAGGACCCATCATGGGATTTTGGGAAAAATAACTCATTTTATCTTACATATTAAGACTTATTGCATCATATGATAGTTTTATTACTTCATAGTCTTATCAAGAGTCTTATTGCATCATGTATTAGATATTTATGCATCATATTGGGGATTTATGCATCATATTGAGCCTAATTGAATCATATTAAGCCTTATTTCATCATATGATAGCCTTATTACATCATATTATATATTTATTGAATTGTATTATAGTATTATTACATCATATTATAGTCTTATTGCATTGTATGATAGTCTTAATGCATCATATTGAGCCTTATTACATGATATTGAGCCTTATTACACCATATGATAGCCTTATTACAACATATGATAGGCTTATTACATCATATTATGGATTTATGCATCATATTATAGTCTAATTGAGTCTTATTGCATCATATATAGTATTATAAGGGATTGTATGCATGGAATATGAACCTTTGTGATTATTTTTTACACTATATGCCTATACTTCAAGGAACATGTACATGTTATAGTAACACATACACATTTCTATAATGCATATGTGTTCCTTGAATTAAAATAAAAACCTACCTTTCATTGTCTATTTTTATCCCAAATCGAGATTGTTGTCCCTATAAACATTCCATACACACTCTACATATTCTCTATGTACTTTCTTTGTAGTTTGTTTTTGAACCCCACATTTTAAAGTACTTTCTTGGTTGTTTTTGCAAAAATGGGCTCTATTTCACATTCAAGGAAAATGAAAAAGTTTAATAACAAAACACAATAGCAATTATAAGAGTTTAGAGAAAAAGATAAGGTACAAATGCAAGCATTTCATTCTAGATAAGATACAAAAAACTAACCCTGATGATCCAAATGCAATAGATAATAAGGAAATTGACAATAATGATGAAACTGACAATAATGAATTGAATTATGATTAAATTCACAATAATGAATTGAATTATGATGAATTTCACAATAATAAATTAGATAATGTTAGAAATTCACATTCAAAATTTAAAGTTTTTGATTTTATTGATGAAGAGCCTATGCATGATACTTTACCCACAAACAATGAAGAAAATTTAATGGACACAAATAATGATGAAAAAAACAATGAGTAAAATTACATGGAAACATATAATTAAGAAATAAACAATGAATAAAATTTCATGTAAACATATAATGGTTTTGAAACACCCTCTGAATGGATTTCGCTAATAACAACACCTCCAAGAATTGTGTGTAGAAAAGACAAGTAATTAATTGAAGTTGATGAAAATATTTTGAAACCAATACATAATAAAATGTCTAACAACCATTCAAAAAGACTGGCTCAAGAAATTTGGAATAGTTTATTTTTTAGATTGAAGTATGATAGTCAAAGATGTTAATTATTGTTTTGTTGATGAAATTGGTTAAGATGAGACCTAAAATGTATAGATTACGACTAATAACATCTAACATGGATGATGAAAATGATGATTTTGAAAAAAATATACATTATGCATATCATATCATAGTCCCAGAATCATGTAACAAAGATTATAATGTTGATTGGTGTATAATGACAACTTATGTAGTAAATGTTGAAATAGGGGGAAATAATTTACTTAAAAAACAAGTCAAACACATTATATAAATAGAAAAATATTAATGAAATCAGTTTCAATACATGAAAAAAATAATGAACCTAATATGAAATATCTCTAGGAATTACTTGGTAGTCGTCCATGAAAGGAAAAGGCTATAGCCAATGCTTTGAAAGACTTACTTGTATAATTTTGGAAAGATAATATAAGAGTTTCACACAATGCAAGAGATGTAGTAAAAAAGAGTTGGTTCTCTTAATCGATAACCTCATCCAAAACATTTCTTGTATATGACTCAATCACAATTGTACTCTAAGTTTTTGGGGAAACATTTACAAATTGCTATTAGTTAAAGATTTTTTGAGATGACCAAACCTTTTTATGTAAAAATAAATCACACATGCACCACTTTTTTTTGTAGGCAACATGTTGAATTTTCAATGCACTATGATTTTTTTTTTGCATATTCATTGTACTTTGCATACTAAAAACATTTTATAGGAGTGTCGCATAGAAGTTCCACCAAAATCAGCTAGAGATTTTTTTTCAAATACTTTATATGAAAAACTAAATAGATAATTATTTTATAAGAAAACATGTTTGGATGGAAATTGTAGCATTTATGGTGGATTGTCATAATTAGAAAAATTTATCCATGACTGTTCAAGTGAAATTAGACAATAATTAGTTGGTTTGAGTAAATACAAATATTTGACTTATCAAGTAAAAGATGGAAAAGAATATAAAAGGTGTGAGTTTGTTACGAAAGAGATACCTATTTTAGTATTTATGGTTGAATTCGTGAAAATTGTTTATGGGTATGCAAGGCACACACATAAGGATAAATAGTTGGATGAACATTTAAAGCTAAGTAAGGACACATTACCACTTGATTCTATTGTTTTAGTAGTCGACATTTCTAAAAATTACACATTCAAACCATAAATGGAATTTCAATCATAGTATTACAACTAAACATAAGTTTCCATAGTTGTGCATATAGATTTCATGAATGCACTTGATAGTACAATTGAAAATTAGAAAATATTAAGGGAGTACAATTTCTATATCAATGATAATTGATCACATTATACAAAGTATGTGCAAGGTTGTTTTAAGAAGTTCTATGGATAGTTGGCTCAGAGGAACATTACTTTCAAACCACATTACATTTGGTTAGATAATTACACATCATAATTCAATAATTCATGGAATTTTTATTGGTTGATTATAATGCACAGTACCACTGGTGTAGAAAATATTTCAAGTTTTACTGAGGTTGGACATGGAAAAAATAGAGCATGATGGTGCTAGATCACGTGTAAAAAGAGTTTTTACAAGGGAGGAGTTAAAATTTGACCATGTTGCTAATTTGATTGATGTAAAAATTATGGTTGAATGGTATAATGAGAAAATATGTCATGTTTATCAATCAAATTCTACTATTCATAGACATTTTTGGTTAATGGAGGAAAAAGACTTGGTAAAATATGAGGATTATATAACTCTAATAGGTCAAAGTGAGCTCCACTTAATTCATAACTCAAATACAAGATCTTAGACTGTTCATACACAACACTTGGTGTGCTTTTATTTTGCAAGCATGGACTCTATTTAGAATGAGTGTGAGTCACAAGAGTGGGTGGATGACTAGAGTTCCAGACCTCTAAATACAATCAACACATATTAGGTTCCACCAACATTGTAACTTATAGATATGACATTGTCAAATGACTTTGACCATATATTTGATCTAGTGTAGCTAACTAGAATATTAATCTTCATGTACTATTTATTCTCATTATCTATCTTCATAGTGTCATTAAAAATGTTTTTTATGATATATGCCATGTTTTTGTAGTTATTATAGATGAGGATAATGAAGAGGGAATACATTACTACTTATGTTAGTGTGTAGATAGAAAGAAAAATTGACTTCCCTAGTCATACATGGATAAAATATTGATTATCCCATTAGGTCTATGGTATTTACTAGAACTTGGAATTAAATATATCCTATAAAAAATTCAAATATATGGTTGTTTGAAGACTTTGAAATGCACTAAAAAATTGCACTATTAAAATTTGGTTCTTACAATGAATATTCAATTGCAAAAATATCATGGGAGGCCAAGAAAAATAAATCTACGGAAAGTTCATGAGTCACACCATGAAGCTATTCTTGATAATATCAAGATTAGAGTGGATCCAAGTGGTTCATTACATTGAAATGCAGAGGTATGTTGACATGTAAAATGTAGATATAATCAATTTTACCAAATGTTTTTGATTTTGTAGGTGGTACATGCATAAATTTAATCTTTAATTACTTAATAACAATTTTTTATAGGTTATTGGTTCCAAATAAGCTTCCACCTTCATGTGGTTAGTAACGTTAGTAAAGAATTTCATATTTTTGAAGCTAAGAGAAGCTTACTAAAAGAACTTGTGTTTTTTGTGCCCCTGAACAATTGTTCATGACAAGTTTATTTCTCTTTATAGACTTCAAAACACATAAACCTCCTTATTTATAATGATCTAAATGGATTATATCTAAACCAAATTCATTAAAATTACCTTAAATGACATTAAATACCATTGTTACACAAAAAATAAACACACTTTTCATTGATTTGTGTATTTTCATTTATATGGCATTCCTGAATAGTAGTGAAAATGCCCTTGTGGGTGGAATTGGATGTCACGGTCATTAGTGTTTGTAATTTTTCTTGTATTGGGAAGGGCATTCTTGAGACTCAAATTGGTGGTGGGTTTGTGGACCAGGATAGATAAGAGGCCAAAAACCTATTAATAGATATTATTAATAATTTTAGACATGTTTTTAGTGCCATTTTTCAGCCAATATGCACTGAAAATTGATTTATTGAACTATAGCTTCAACTTTAACAACATTTGTTGTCAGTATTTTGTGCTCTAGAACAATAGTGAAAAAGCACTTCTAGGTGGAATTATATGTCATGATCATTTGATAAAATGTAATTTTCCTATGTGTACATTCTCAAAGTGGTGTATTTGCACCTTCTAGTCCTAGAGGCAAAATTGGTAGTTGGAGGTCAAAAAATCTCTTCACTGCCAAAAAGTTGTATTTTAGGACCCGTTACGATAACTTATAACATGGATTGTTCTAAGATGTAATTTATACTATATTATAGGTGTAATTAGAGTGATTTACCATATATATGATGTATCTTATGGTTCATCCATATGACTTATGGTTTTAGTTTTATGCACTCCTGAAGTTAGGCTAACAAACTAACATCTTTCTTATATTGGGAAGGGCATTCTTGAGCCCAAGATGGGTGGTGGGTTTATCGATCAGAATAAATGGGAAGATAATAACCTATTATTATATGTTATTCCTCCCTCCATACATGTTTAAAATTCCATTTTTTATCTAATAATCAGGAAAATGGAGTTCTTAGGTTGTAGCTTCAGCTTTGATAACATTTGTTGTTAGTATTTTTGTGCTCCAGAACATTAGTGAAAATGCACTTGTGTGTGGAATTAGATGTCATAATCATTGGATCAAATGTAACGTGCATATATAAATATGATATAATTGGTGTATTTGTAATTTCTAGTCTTGGAGGCAAAATTACTAGTTGAAGGTAAACAAGTTCTCTCTTTATTGGGTGAATATTTTGTCATCAACTAACTAACAGAAAAATGGGTATATCAACCATAGCACAAGGAGATTTATGCAGCAAAAGGGGTGTGGTTACCATAGCTATAATGAGATAAATCTCTCCTCTCAGCAAGAGGAGGTTCCTTATAAACTATAATATATTAATATAAGCTGAAAATAGACTCAGGGGTGAAATCATACCATCTATCTCTCTTTTTTCATGGATGATGTTCATAGAATAGAGGAGAATTTTGGTGTAATTAATGAAGGCACTTCTCTTCTTTTAGAAATGATATTTAGTAAACAATAAGAATTCTTCCTAGGTAGTAACTGGATCCACAAGAAACCCACGAAAGCACAAAGTCTTTTGTTGCTTCTCCCACTTACTAAGGACAAAGGACACCGTAGAATGAAGTGTATCCCAAAGTCTCCACCTCAAAATATAATATAGTGAAAGATAACGAAGGATAAGGAGATCTCAAAGTCTCTCTAGTATCCTTTACACAAAACATAGATTGAAGACAATTATGGTAGCACAAAGTCTCCCACAGTCAACTTTAGGACATCTTCCAGCTTATTTCCACTAGTTCTACTTATTTAATTATATGGAAAAAAATGTATTTAGGAAAAATACATAAGAATGATTTCTTAGATAACACAAGCTATTTCAACACAAATTTTGAAAGGTCACTTGCTTTCTCATTCACTTAACATAATATGATTAAGAGTCTTAGGAATGCCTTCGAATTTGGGCAGATCTTCACTTTTAATAATAGAGAGATCTCCTCAATACAAAATGAGAGATTATAATATATATCATCCAAAGAAAGACTTGGGTGCTTGTTTTCATGAAATGGCCCATGTTGCATTGAATGCATTGGAAATTCTATGAAAGGGCCATGCTAGAATAGGTTATCAACCTTGACTTTGGCATTCTAAATCATCTCAAATGTCTCCTCATAAGCATGGGTTTATTGGTCTTATTTATGATGATTACATGGCTTTCCATTCACCTTTACTCAATGTAAAAAAATAGGCCATGCCATTGAATGTCTGTGCTCTTTGATGTCTACCTAGTGGACTATTTCACTTACTGGAATAACTCTTCTGTAAATATTTCTAGATTTTCTATAGTCATTCCCTCTTTCCTTGCCACATTTTGTCTCTTCCTGGTGATTTGAGCTCTTAGGGCTATCTTCTGACTTTCAACTGGCTCCTTCAACTCCTTTCTTAGCTGGTCACTGGGTTTATTCTCAGGTCTGTGCTCTTTTGAAAAAATCAATTGTTATTCCACCACCCTAATTTTAACATCCATGGGGACATCTTCTGTCACTTAAACCTCTTTGAACTTTGAACCTTGAACTCATTTGGTTTAAAGGTTTAATGGTTCAATGGTTCAAAGTTTAATGGTTCGGTGATTCAATGTTTTGTAAAGGGCCGTGCTCACTTACTTTTCTTTTGTGTGCTCAAGGCATCATTGAAATAATTCTTTGAACCATTTGGTTGAACATTTTTTTGGAATCTTCCAATTCGTCCATTCACTCAAAGTTCATCAGTTCAATGGTTCAATAGACTATAATTTGATGTCTTCAGACTCATTGCCACTTCTTTGAACTCCTTCATCTTTTGTTTAGATTGAACTTTGAACCTTTGAACCACTTTAAACTCTTTTGAAGTTCATCAGTTCAATGGTTCATTGGTTCATTCCATATTTTTTGATCTATTTTGAACTTGTTAAATCCTTTTATTCTTTGAGCCCATTAAACTTGTTGAAATCATTGAACCTTTAAACTCATTAAACCATTTTGGTTCAAGGTTCAATGATTCAATCTAACTCTTTGAAGCCTTTTATTCTTTAATTCCACCAAAGTCATTAAACCTTTGAACTCATTGAACCTTTAAACCTTACAGAGGTGGGGTTTAATGGTTCAACGGTTCAAAGTGGTTCATTCCAATTATTTGAAGCCCACTGTTGAGTCTTTTTGTTTGAACTTTGGTGTTGAACCTTTGATTAAACTTTGGTGCTGAAACTTTGATTGAACTTCGATGTTGAACCTTTTTTATTGAACTTTGGCATTGAACCATCCTTGCAATTTTTGGGAAATGCCTTAAGTGTTTTGAATTTCCCCTTTAGAAAGCCCACCTATTGAACCTATGATTTCCTTAGCTCAAAAGGCTTGAATATTTGAAAAACTTGACTACTCAGAACATTTTGAGAAAGGAAGAGACCATTTTGGCCTGCAGGACCAAAAATAGTTGACATGTTATCTACAAAAACAAGTAACAAATTTTGGGAACAATAACTGGATCCAGTTGGGGAACTTTCATCGATTGAAAACTGAAGCAATTAAAGGGAGTAGAATCTAGAATCTTAGTGCCATCATCTATGACATTGGGATATGGAGTCATGCTTACCCAAAAAGAAAGGTGCCAAAAATAGATGGACAAAACAAAATAAAGAAAGACTATACAAAAACTATACTTATGTACAATTAGACTTATCTGATACTTCTAGGATTGAAGTGCTTTAGATGCTGCCCACTATGAGGTAGAGCAAATGGTGTTCCATCTTGATATATTAGCAAGAGACTATTTTCACCCCAGAATCAGTGATCGACAAATGGACTTTTCCACTAGGAATCTAATTTTCTATACATTCCTTTTGGTTCTCTCTTCTTTCCCCTCAACAAGACTAGATTTTTAATTTGAAAACCATGAATCTTTGCTCTCTTCTCGAAGAGTTTTTTACCCGGTTTTGATACAATAATATGGTCCACTACCATAATTCACTACTCTTCTATTTCAATCCAACGCATGATTTGATTGTCATCATTAAACACTTGCCCATGGTTGACATTACTAGGTACACTTGATTAAAATACCAACTCAATTATGTACTTGTTACCTTTAAAATCTTGGTGAGGGACCATGAGAGTTGCAGAGATGACCAATGAATCTACTCGACTATTGAATTCTTTAGGCATGGTATAAATACTAAAAGCATTAAAACTTTTAATACAGTCCCACACCAGATTGTGATAATGTCACAATATCTCATTCTTCATTTGATACAGGTTCCTCACCTGATAAACCACTAGCTTAGCATCTCCCTCAGCGTGAATAAATTTGACGCCTTTACTTTGAGTGGCCTTTAATCCAAGTAACAAAGATTCATACTCAGTGGTGTTGTTGGTGTTGCTAAACTACAAGTTATATGAGTAGGGAAAAATATCTCCTTGAGGAGATATCAAAACAACTCTAGCTCCAAAACCGGTAGAATAATTACTGCCATCAAATTCAAGAATTTAGACATCATTAGAATCTGATCTTCTTTCAAAATTTTTTTCATTAGAAAGAGAAGATCCTTTTTCATCTATATTATATTTTCCCAATTTTTTTGATGTCTTGTCCAAATTTTTTGGATTGCCACCTATAGAAATTTCATCTGATGAAACAAAAATATCTTCAGTAGACAAAAAGTAATTACTCATTCATAAAGATTTAAATAGAATTTGAGCTTTAGGCACTGATGTTTGGGTGATAATGTATTTCAATTCCTTCTCAAGAAGAAACCTTTACATGACACCCTTGACAAGGATCCTCACCTCAGATAGGTCCATGCTCAACTCTCCACCAACATCCTTGCAAAAATTTCTTCTCAGAAGAATGCCATAGGAGTCGAGAATGTCGGCCACCAGGACTATCATTTTAATCCTCTTATCTGGGAAGGCCACAAATACAAATTGGGCATCTTTGACCTATCCCAAAAGTGGTACTTGTTTGTCTTCTATGGAGAAACATCTCCCAAAGGTTTTAGTTAGTGTGAGACCAAGAGATTCTACCACTTTGGTGGACATCACATTGTCAGAGGTGCCAGAGTCTATTATGCAGTTGCTCAGCTTATGACCATTTATCAATAGGAAAATATAGAAAGGTTTTATTTTCCCAGGGGAAATAGGAGGATTAATGACAAGATTATTTTAGGTGGATGTGTTCTTTGGGGAATCAAGAGTTAACTTTGATACGTCTTGTCCTGTAGGGATGGTTTTGTTCTTAATGCATTCAACTAGCCTATCTAGCTACTTAGGTTGATTTGCAAATATTTAAACACAGACATTTAGATCTTGGTCTTCTTAGTATGGTCAATTATATCAAATGACTAAAATGAACTAGAAACAGAGGAATGAAGTCCCTCATTTTGGGTTTTATTGGGTATGGTGCTGGCCTAAGAAATTAAAGTAGAAGGTGCAGGGTTGTTTGAGGTACTTACTTTTTTTTATTGATCATTAGGTCCTTTGATTGGAAACGTAGTGAAGTCCCCCATTTAGCAATTGAAATTGTTGGTCGAGACTCTTCCCCTATTTTTCCCTTATTAGCTTGTTTATTTGAATAGTTCTAGGACCTAGTAAATACAATGTATGATCCATCAAACACTTCTCCCTTACTTCTAGCTTCATCCTGGTAATTCAAAAAATCAATGTTGGAGTCACCAACTGATTCTTCTTGGCTTTATACAAAGAGATCAATGTCATCTTCTTGGTCCAACTTAGGTTGGAAAGAGAAATCATGTTCAGCTTCAATATAACCAACTACTGAGTTAGCTGGTGCTACTTTAATGGTAAGCTTCCCCTAGGGGGAGGTAGATGATTTGGTTGCCCTTGATTTCTAGCAGCATTTCCTTGATATGACTAGTTGGAAAATGTCCTCCTTGGTATATCTTGATAAGAAGGAGGAGCAGAAATCCACTGGGCCATTTGTTTTTTTAGGGCTAGAAATTCATTTGCTAGCTTTTGCACCATAGGATCAATGGTGCCTACAGAGAAATTTTTAGAAGATGAAGAAGATTTATTTCTGTTAGGATCTCTTCTTATCTTTCTTGCCAAGATAAAATCATCGTCAACCTCAGTGGCTAAAATATGAGATACAACAAGATCTATGTGGCCATCCCACCTCAATAAGAAACTCACTTTAGGAAGTTGAGAATTGATGAAGAAGCACTTGAGATTTTTTGGTGTCAGCTAAGTTACTATAGGAATCTTATTCCTCAGCTTCTCAAACTTAGCAATGAAGTCTTGCATAGGTTCATGAGGCTCCTTCTTCATTTATGTAAGCTGAGCTAATAGGGCATGTGCATCTTCTATTATTTTAAATCTAGCCTTAAACTTGGCCTTGAGATTGTTCCAGTCAGTCATTGTTTGTGCTTGAAGATGGTAAAACTAGTCCACAATAGTGCCTTGCAAAGTTTCTACAAATAGTCTAACTGCTATGTCTTCATATTCAATGCCTATCACACTATAGGATATGCAGAAGGATGCAATATGCTCATCAGGACAAACTCTCCCATTACCATAGAACTTGAGAAAATTCTTTCTTGAACTTTGGGGTAGTTTATGTAAAGGTGGGGCAAGATTCAGGGGACCAAAAGTATTACCCCAAGGGCCTTGGGCTACCATGATATGACTGTTGAAAGGAGGGATAAAAAATCTCTATGGGATATGTATAGACAAAGCTCTACTAGCAGAGGAAAGAGAAGCTTCACTTAGTACTGGAGACCTGATGTTTGTAGGAGGAAAACTCCTAGTTTGCTAAAGGTGAGATGGTGGAAAAAAGATCAAAATTACTCAATTGCACCAAATCAAATACAGGGTCAACAATACCTTGAGCTCTCTAGCTTTGCGTATACCATGGATCTGCCAAAGTGTGAAATGGAAATGGAAAAGAACTAAAAATGCTTCAATTTGAAGTTCGAGGCTTCAAACTATGTGTTCTTCCCCAACAGAGTCACCAAAAATTGTTGGCATGAAGCTACTCATTTTTCCCTAGTGGAGTCACCAAAAACTATTAGGTGAATATTTTGTCATCAACTAACTGATGGAAAAATGGGTATATCAACCATAGCTTTAATGAGATAAATCTCTCTTCTCAGCAAGGGGAGGTTCCCTATAAACTATAATATATTAATATAAGCTGAAAATAGACTCAGGGGTGAAATCATACCATCCATCTCTCTTCTTTTAGAGATGATGTTTATAGAATAGAGGAAAATTTTGATGTAATTACTGAAATTACTTCTCTTCTTTTAGAAATGATATTTAGCAAACACTAGGAATTCTTCCTAGGTAGTAACTAGATCCACAAGAAACCCACAAAAGCACAAAGTCTTCCGTTGCTTCTCCCACTAACTAAGGAAAAAGGACACCGTAGAATGAAGTGTAGCCCAAAGTCTCCACCTTAAACTATAACAAAGTGAAAGATAACGAAGGATAAGGAGAGCTCAAAGTCTCTCTAGTATCCTTTACACAAAACACAAAATAAAGATAATTATGGTAGTACAAAGTCTCCCACAGTCAGCTTCAAGACATCTTCTAGCTTATTTCCACTTGTTCTACTTATTTAATTAAATAGATAGGAATGTATTTAGGAAAAAGACATAAGAAATATTTCCTAGATAACACAAGCTATTTCAACACAAAGTCTAAAAGGTCACTTGCTTTTTCATTCACTTAACAAAATATGATTAACAATCTAAGCTCAAAGTGTCATGAATGCCTTTCAATTTGGGTAGAGCTTCGCTTCTAATAATAGAGAGATCTCCTCAATACAAGATAAGAGATTACAATATATAGCATCCAAAGAAAGACTTGGGTGCTTGTTTTCATGAAATGACCCATGCTACATTAAATGCATTGGAAATTCTATGAAAGGGCCATGCTAGAACAAGTTATCAGCCTTGACTTTGGCATTATAAATCATCTCAAATGTCTCATCCTAAGCATGGGTTGCCTAGTATTCTTTATGATGCTTGCATGCCTATCCATTCACCTTTACTCAATGTAAATAAATAGGCCACACCATTAAATGTCTGTGCTCTCTAATGTCTACTTGGTGAACTATTCCACCTACTAGAATAAATCTTCTACAAATATTTATAAATTTTATATAGTCATTCCCTCTTTCCTTGCCATGTTTTGTCTCTTCTTGGTGATTTGATCTCTCAGGGCTATCTTCTCACTTTCAACTGGCTCCTTCGGCTCCTTTCTTGGTTGGTCATAGAGTTTGTTCTCAGATCTGCGCTCTTTTGAAAATCAATGGTTATTCCATCACCCTAATTTTGACATCCATGGGGACATCGTCAATTGCTTGAACCTCTTTGAACCTTGAACCTTAAACTCTTTTGATTTAATGGTTCAATTGTTCAATGGTTTAAAGTTCAACAGTTTGGTGATTTAATGTTTTGTAAAGGGCTGCGTTCACTTAGTTTTCTTTTGTGCGCTCAAGGCATCATTGAAACAATTATTTGAACCATTTGGTTGAACCTTTTTCTAGAATCTTCTGCTTCATCCATTTTCTCAAATCTTTTGCTCGAACTTTGAGCTCTTTGAACCTTTGAACTCTTTGAACTCTTTTGAAGTTCACTGGTTTAATGGTTCATTGGTTCAATGGTTTAATAGACTAAAATTTGATGTCTTTGGACTCGTCACCACTTATTTAAACTCCTTCAAATTTTCTTTAGATTGAAATTTGAACCTTTGAACCACTTTGAACTCTTTTGAAGTTCATCACTTTAGTGGTTCATTGGTTCATTCCATATTGTTTGAACTATTTTGAACTTGTTGAATCTTTTTATTCTTTGAGCCCATTGAACTCGTTGAACCTTTGAACTCATTGAACCATTTTGGTTCAAGATTCAATAGTTCAATGGTTCAATATAAGTCTTTCAAGCCTTTTATTCTTAAGTATGATGAAGTTGTTGAACCTTTGAAACTTGCAGAGGTGGGGTTCAATGGTTCAACGGTTCAAAGTGGTTCATTCCAATTCTTTGAAGCCCACCATTGAGTCTTTTTGTTTGAACTTCAGTGTTGAACCTTTGATTGAACTTAAGCATTGAACCTATGATTGAACTTCAGCATTGAACCTTTTTGATTGAACTTCATCATTGAACCATCCTTGCAATTTTTGGGAAATGCCTTAAGTGTTTGGAACTTCCCCTTTAAAAAGCCCACCTGTTGAACTTACAATTTCCTTAGCTGAAAAGGCTTGAAAATTTGAAAAAATCAACTACTCAAAACATTTTGAGAAAGGAAGAGACCATTTTGGCCTGTAGGACCAAAAATGGTTGATATGTTGTCCAAAAAAATAAGTGACAGATTTTGGGAACAACACTCTTCACTACCAAAAAGTTGTATTTTAGGACCTCTTACTACAACTTCTACCATAGATTTCTCTTAGAGGTGACTCAAAATAGATTTAGGATTCAATTATATGGATTTAAAATGCATAAGAATGATCTTATGGTTCATACATATGACTTATAGTTTTAGTTTTATGCATGCCTAAATTTAGGCAAAAAATCAACATCTTTCTTGTATTGAAAGGGCTTTCTTAAGCCCAAAATGGGTGGTGGGTTTATTGATCAGGCCAGATGAAAGGCCAAAAACATGGTATTGGATGTTATACACCCAATTTAATGTGTTTTAAATATCATTTTTCAACCAAAAATCACTAGAAATGGATTTTTAAGACCATATCTTCAACTTTGATAACATTTGTTGTCAGTGTTTGTGTGCTCTGAAAAAATATTGAAAATACAATTACAAGAGGAATTAGATGTCATAATCATTGTAACATATGTAATTTGTCTATATATACATGATCCAAGAGATGGATTTGTACCTATGGGTCTTGGAGGAAAAAAATGCTAGTTAGAGGACAACAAGTTGTCTCTTCACTACCAAAAAGTTGCATTTTAGGACCCATTATTGCAACTTCCACCATAAATGTATCTTAAAGATTATTCAAACTAGATTCAAGATGAATTTATATGCATTTCCCATAAATATTATGTATCTTATGTTTCCTCCATATGAATTATAATTTTGGTTTTATGCATGCCCAAAGTTAGGCTAAAAATTATCATCTTGCTTGTATGGGGAAGGGCATTCTTGAGCCCAAAATGTGTGGTGGATTTGTTGGATGGGATATATGGGAGGAAAAAAACCTATTCCTAGACATTATTTGACCTTATGGATGTGCTAATATCACCAGGTTTATATTTGGATGACATTAAGAAGCCAAAAAGGTATAATTGGACTCATAGTCCAAGTGAACCATATACGCATGGCTATAATCTAATGCCATTGGAATTAGGTTTAAAGACCTTTAAAAGGTTTGTTTTAATATTTTTAAAGTTTTAAAAGGGTAAAAAATCTATAAATGGTCTCATATTTTAAAGAGAGTTCATAGACTCATCAAACGAAGGAGAAATGTCCAGAAAAATGGGCTACAAGCCTTAAAAACCTAAGATGAGCCTCTTATGTGAAATGGGATGCTAGATTGAGTTGGATAAGTTCAAAGGGGTTAAGGAAAGTGTAATTACATCACATCAGACCAGAAATGATAAAATTTTATGCTAATGAAACTTAAATCAATATTTGGCCTTTGAGACTTAAGTGAATTGCCTAGTAGAAAGCTAGTGAATGGGTTGTGTGATAAATAGAGTAAGAAAAATGATTCTTGGAGTTAAATGAAAGGGATATTAATGAAAAAACAATAAGATAATGGGTTTTACACCTAATGGATAATTATATCAAGCTTCAACAAGGACCTATAGTCAAGAAGGCATAACAAGGATTTGAGGTGTTTTCAAAGGGTGTGGACCATTTTAGGAGCTTATTAAAGTTATCAAAGAGACCATCATATTATAAAATAATCAAAGAAACCTCATAGTTTTTAAAATCTTTAAAAACACCCTCAATCATGATCATAGTATGCACATCATATCATTACCATGAAAGAGTAGTCAAACACCTAATGGGGACTCTATCATCTAAAGGAAAATTAGTTGGTTTTCAAAGGATTGATAATATCAAGAAAGATTAAATGAAGGTTTCCTTGTCAATGATGGTGTTTCATGAGATTTTGGGATCAGTGGGGTCTTAGATCATTTAATAAATGTTCCTAAACACCTAATTCTTTAGTCACAATCAAAATCTTCCACCTATAATCCATCCTTCAGGTTAATATGCATAGATAGGGTAGTGGGTCATCTTAAATAATTCCATTGTGTAATGATGGTGTGCAAGGTGAGAGGTGGGATTATGAAAATTCAAGAATGATAGGAGAGGTTTCCAAAGAATACCTAAAGTAATACCCTCAAATTATTCACCTTTAGCTAAGGAAAACTAGTCATGAAGTCAAGATTATCAATGGTGAAGTATCTTGGCCAAAGAAAGATTTTGAAAACATGTACCTACAACCATCATAGTGCTTGAGGTCACTATTCAAGTAAATATGGGTTGACAGTAAAATTTTTTATGAAAGGAGTGTCATATATATGACTATATTTCTTATAAACCCTAATAAATGAATGCTAGAGTTCATGAAAAGGTACTCAAATCAATTCTACAAACAACATCAATGCTCAAATACTCACCTACAAGTTTTCTACACACAAGATTGTTTCCAAACAAAGGGGAAATGATGAAATAAATGGTTATATATTTTGAGTTGCATAATGAAATGTTCCATCATGAAGAGAATGAGACATGGAAGGACCAATGCAAGGAGGAGGGTTATCCAAGGGAATCTACAATCATGGAACTCTTAACATTAACACACATTCATGAGAATAAAGTCATCCTTTAGGATTGAATCATGTAGTTTGAGGGTTAGTGATATCTATAGGTCATATCCAATTAAAATAATTTCTCAAGAGATAATGAGGTAATTATATCTTAAGGAAGGTAATGTGAATAGGGTCTATATTATAATGACACACTCATTTGATGAAAGTCATAAAGGATTAAAATTTTGAGCACTATCAAATGCTTGCAAGTGTGGACTCAAGTTTCTCTCAAGTCAAGAACGACATATTTAAACACCTTAATCCATATTCAAATGTAAGTTAAAAATATTTTAATCTTCTCAATAAAATTAAAGCAATGCTTCAACATGAAAATGTAGTACCTGCCTTTATACTGAATTTGACTGTTTGGGGCCTAAATGCCTTGCTAAGTGGTCAAAACATGTTAAAATAAGGTTGAAGGTTGGTTTATATTGAATTATAAATCATAATGTGGCTAGATGGGTGTTAATTATATCAAATACTCACTTTTATCATAATATAAATCTCTAGGTATTATTGACATACAACCATAGGAGGTCTTTTGAGAAGGTACAAGGTGACATGGAAGATAATGAGATAGAAAATGAAGGGTGGAATCATGAAATGAGAGGTTAAATTAATTTTTAGATTAAAAACAATAATGTATTATGAGGACTCATTTGTGAAATTTGACCAAGCAGACATGTGTCACTAGCTTTTGCCAAAATGGGCCTATAGGCCAAAATATGCAAGATCTAATCATGAAATTTGGTGGAGAGGATAAATATGACATAATATACCCATTAAAAATATTTTTTAATTATTTTTTACAATGTTAACTATTCACTATTTTAGTACAATCAACCCTATGTCAAATCATGATCAACATTAGAGCCTGCCTTAGAGAAAGTGGTCAATTTGGGGCATCTACAAGTTGAGTCAAAGGAAAAAATTTGTTAATAATGGTATGCACAAAATAAAAAAATAGACAATTTGATCCTAAATTTTCTTAAAAAATTTAAAGTTCCCACCATTTTGACACAGTCCTCTTGCAGTCAATAAGGTAAACATTGGAGATCAAATGAAGTTTTGTCAGTTCTGGATACCAAGAAGTAGTTTAGGCCTTAGATAGGTCTTAAAAACATATAATATGATGTATTAAACCTATATTTTCTTATTTAAGTGGTAAAATTTATGGTTTTTCAAAATTTTGAAGAAAGACAAGTTTTGGCATGAAGGAAGCATGTAGGTAGCTCAAGGTAAATTATGGTAAAAAGGGTCTACAAGACAAAGTACATATCCAAATTACTTGAAACTTAGTATTATTGGAAATAATAACCTAATTTAGCCATAAATAATGTTGTAAATGTCATATTATAGGTGTAAATTCTCTCTATTTTGTCACAGTCCTCTCCATGTCTCATAATGATCACTATTCATGCATGCATACTTTTTGGAGCTTTGAGGTGTGTTTGAGAGTTCCAAGTTTATGAAATTATTTTATAAGTATATTAATATTGTTTTAAACCTATTAAACACATTTCAAGTGTGTTCACACTCTAAGGTTCATAGAATCCCCATAGGTAGGCTCAAATCCCCATAGACATTCTCAAAGGCATAAAGACAAAGTTGGTTTTTTAATCGTTAGAAAGGTGTTATGAGATGTTTTAGGTGTCATTATTATGTTTTAGGTGAATTTTTGGAATTAAATTTAAGTGACACATTTTAAATATAACCTTCATAGTCTATAAAGGAATGCATAATCTAACATAAATCAAGCTAGACGATTTGAACAAAGTCTTGATAACAAATTTCAAATGATTAGATGAGTTATGAAAGGTAAAAATAGACATATTTAAGGTAATTTGGTAATATGTAATGTTGCGTGTCTCAATATATGGAATTACTTAGGCCCTTAGCTCTGTACAGGGCATGGAAAACCTTAGATTAGGGTTTGGGCATTTTAGAGAGATTTAACTATGGGAATTTAATGAAACTTTATAATATTGATCCCATATAAATTTAAAAGGTGAGTAAATTTTTTTTAACATGATATTGTGTGGATATTTTTAGATTATAGGACTGAGGGTTTGAATAGGGCTAATTAGGCCTAAATGAGGGTAGGCTATTGAAAGAAGTGATAGTTAGAGGTGGATTTGGGATATGAAATTTTACATAGACATGGAAAATTATAGAGATTACGTATAAATGAAATTTTAATCTCATTATAAATCATAAATTTTTAATACAAGGAAAAATATAGTAAAAAAAGGTTACAAACCTTGAGAGAGCATTGTGTCTATAAGGTGTGAAATGAGAGTCAAAGATTATTTGAGTAATTTAAGGGGGTTATAATAGTTATGATATGACCATTTAAGACCATATGTGATGATAGGTTGAGCTCTTGAAACATATAATAAGATTTGGTCCTTGAGACCTAAAGAAGGTGCCTAATAAAAACCTAGAAAGAGATTGAGAGGAAGTTTGTGAATAATATGAATGTTATGAGGTAAATGATGATTTTTGAATGCATGGAAAGAGTTAAATTAAATCAATGAGGTGATACTAAAATTTTAAGGAATAATTAATAGGTATAAGAAGCTATTAATCCTAAATATTCAAAAGAGAGCTAGCTTGTGAAAGAAGATTCAAATCAAACCATAGAAATTAAATGTGATTAGTTGGGTTTATAATTAGATATTGATGTTTTTGTAGACTTATCCTCCATACATATGCATAAACATATAAAAATAATTCAAATCCAATCACTGACATTATTTATTTTTTATAAGGTTCAATTTCCCTTAATCCCACTCCATGCACAAGACTCATAACCAAGATAAGTGACTAGGTGTCTAACAACTACCAATCTAAGACTTATTCAATAACTAGTATAGGATTCAATTAAAAAAAAGATAGGTTCAAAACCCATTCTTATTTCATTTTAATTTTTATAGAAACAAATCTTCTTAATAACAAGAAATGTCAATCTTTCTAACTGTAGGCTCGGTTATACCAATCTGATTTACAACATTATTATAACAAATCATTCTCAATATCATAACATTTTCAATACTTAATAATAATTCAAAATTAAATCATTCATAATACTTTGAACACAAGTGATTTAAAAAATATTTACTTCATTGTTTTATTTAAATATTCATGTAAAAAATAAGTATGCCATGTATGAATGCCATATATAGTCAAATACTGTTAATAATACATGCATTGCTATATAGACATATGAAAAATTACATCATGTCTAACAAAATAGTATCTAATTTTGGGTGACTACATCATATAAACATGTATAATACCAAAAATGCATACATTTCCATATATGCATACAAAAAATTACATCATCTACACCATCCTAATCATCGAACAGTCTCCATATATTTTCCTTCTTCAAAGAAGACACTCCTTGGGATGCCTTGATTATAGATGGATATATCCTGAATGCCTTGGATTGATCCAAGGTTTGACTATAGGTAGTAATCTCATATCTCACTTAAAACCAAGCCTATTCAAATACAAAAATTATTATAAAATTAACATCTATACATTGAACCAAGTTAAGAAACACATTTTAAAATATAATAAAAAATCATTTAAACATGCACTTACCACAATCTCATGGTCCTTAATTTTCCATTGATGCTCAACTAGGTCAGTGCCAAGTTTAATTATATGAACATGCATATCAAATGATAAAGAAACATGAGAAGATATTGTAGTAGTCATTTGAATTAGATTATCAAATGTCATATGATAGCCCTATATGCACAATACATTCATGCATATAAGTTATATTTACCCTAGTATATAGTAAAATTATTAAAACAAAACTAATAAATTACAATTCAAAATTACAAGTGAATATACATACCTCAGTGAGTGCCTATGTATATGAAATTATAGTAGCAATGTCTAAGTCTGTC
>JARHVA010005059.1:1185000-1212500 GCA_037957365.1 Torreya grandis
ATCCACAATGCTCTATACGGGGTATTGATTTATACGCAACTAGCATCTTCTTATAATTATACTCTAATCAAATTATGACTCATTAAATTGGCATTTCGACCAGTTTAATTAAATGAACCACCAATTTCCAAATAATTGTATAAATTTAATTAAACCCACTTAATAAAATTAAATAAAATTAAGATATTAAGTGAAAATTCCATGGAAGTTTTTGAAAATCTATTAATTAGACATTCATTCCTCAATTTTGCATCACCTTGTGACATCATTAATGGGGTGGCATCCATAACCCATTAATGGAACAAATATATGGTTTAATCTGACCCATGCCTCATTAATACCCCATTATGAAAAAAATTATTGGGGACATTTATTTCTTGTCCTTCCAAAATTGAATCTATTCATGGCCACACATCTTGATCTTAAGATGGACGGTCATGGTTGATTATGATCATTTCCAAAAAACTATAAATAAGAGGGTGAAGACCACCTTTTTAATATTCATTCATGTAAACTTATTATGCATAAATTGGAATAAGCAAGATTCAACCATTTTCACATAATGATTAAATTCATGAGCCCAAGCCATTGGTGAATTGAGATATGATGGAGGAGCAAGCTACTCATTATTTATAAAGACTTGGAGCACCAAATCCAAGGAAAATCATGATGTTTTTCCACTATTGGAAGGATGGATGCTCTTGATGGTAGTATTCCATATTTTAATAGCTCTTATAATTCATTTGCAAAACCCCATGAGGGAGTAGGCTTAGCACATTATGTTCTTTATGCTTATTTGGGGTTTTCTCTACTAATGCAAGGACTAACATGATTTGGATTCCTAATCTATAGATATGATATAATGATTTTTGAATTGGTGATAATGATTAATTATAAAACATGTAGTGATGATAGAAAAACCTTAATAAAAAATTGACAATGCTAGATCAATTATTAGTCTTTGTATATGATTATGGTAAGTACTTGCATTGAATTTATAGCTATGGAATAATTCTGAATCAAATGATCTTGGTTGTCCTCTAACATACTTATTATTAGTAAATTACATTTTGAAAAAGAATAATACTAATTCTAGTGTATTTACAATATGTTTATATAGTTTTACTCTTAGTTTATGCTTTCTAGTAATGACATTTGGTAGCCATAAACTAAGAGTTTTACAATTTTTTTATGATCAAAAATGGAAAAGGAAATCATGTATAGAGGAGAGTTATTTTTCCTTTATTAATTTAAAAAATATAAAGGCTTAGTGTGATAAAATTTAATTATGATTACTTACGGTATATGCTATTATGATGTTACTAGCTTTCATAATCTTCACATTGAAATTATTGACACATGTATTAACATATATATGCAATATCATGCATAAGTTTATTACGTCAAGTAATTTATTGAAAATAGTCAATTTTATGCATGATTAGGTAATCATAACTCAACTTAATAAAGGTTAGGAATTAGTTAACAAACCTGGGTTGAATGTATTTAAGGAACATATTGATTTAGAAATAATGTAGTTGTTCTTAATTATATTTGTTGGCTATAAAGAAGGATGTGTGGATTTAATTTGAATTATTGGCCAAGTCTTCTTTGATTCATTATTGTAATTAAATGATTTAAATATAGAATAACATGTGTGTTCATTTTTTTAAATAATCTGGGACACCTTATATGTTGAAGATGCATGGATCGTGTTGCATTAAACCTCAATGAAAAATACATGAAATTAGAGGCATGTTGGTAAACATAAGACTAAGATTAATCAGCCCCTAATATTTTAGTGAGCTAAACAAAAACAAAGTGAACCCATAGATGGCCATCTTATGGAGATTATTAAATGTATGCTAAATATTGAGCTAAATTATTAACTAATTACCTACTTGTCCTTATGGAATAAAATTTTGGATTACCTTTTAATGATCATGTTTAACATGTTGTTAGATTATATTGATTAATTTTCCTAATGAGACTTAAGATTGTTGATCTTGGACTCCACACAATCTAAACTTGATATGATAGTTGGCTACCCATTGTGATGGATCCCATAGCTAGTCATGCTCACATAGATTGGTTAGTTAATAAATAATGGGTATTGTTACTTTTATTAAGCTCATATTTTATTAAAGTGTGATGCAAGGATACTAAGTTATATATTGTAGCATATACAATCTTGAAATTTATAATCATCTTAATGGCTTTCATTACATCTTTTCTTAGTTTATTTCATAGCATGGATTTCTATAAGGATAATATATGATCAAGTTATTTTTATGTAATTTTATGTTAAGATATTAATTGGTTTAGTAAAAACCTTTGGTCGAAGTGAAAAACCTTGATTTGTTACCTAAGTTTGGAAAATTACTATTTTGGCTGCATGATTAACCATATTGAGACCTTGTGCAATAAATATGTGATGTGGAAGCTAGCTATACATGGGTACAAACCAATAGCTAACCAAGTTCATGAATATTTATAATGGCCTGATGACAAAATTAGTTATTTAATAATTTATGGTTCATGTTACCGGTTAGATTATGACTCACTATTTAGTAAAGGGATTAAAGCAACCATATGGTGCATGGACCCTAAAGTCAAGTATTAATTTTTATAATCTAGACCTAGTAGCACTATTATTCATGGTTTATCTTATTTCTGGTATTCATTGTATATTAGGAGATAGCCCCAAATGGATGAGCTCATGCTTGTATAATGAGATTGGTAGGCATGCTATGTTCATTATTAGTGTAAATAGTATTGCATGATGAGCATGAAATGACTTATGCTGATGAAGAGTACATGGATTATCTCTAATAAATGGTAAATAATTCTCATGTAATAGATTGTATCTTATATTGAGACATTTAAAAATTGAATAAATGGTGGTGCAATGACCCATAAGGACTATGGATCATGTTATAATGATCTAATGGGGATAGTACCAAAATTCATCTTTCCTTGTGCATGTTTTGAAAGGATAATAGTGCCTTAAAGGTTATGTTGTATTATCTTGAAAGTGGTTTAATGACATCTACTATTGATATTAAAATAATGTAATCCCTACCTAAGCAAATCTTAGTATGATGATTCTTATGTGTAATTATTTTAGAGCTTTCATGATTATTTTTTTAATTCTCTATTTTCATATTTGCATGATTAGCAATAACTAATAAGATAATATATGATATGCTTAATTTTATCCTTATGTCTCTAATGTTGTCTTCATGGATGAATTGGGATACTAGTTAAATTATTATAGACACCTTAAGTCTGAATGTATCTCTCTAGTCTCTCAAACTATCAAGCCATAACTGTAGAGGGTAATCATATACTTAAATAGGGATGGAGATCCCTAGATGGTTTGATAGGGAAGATGAGTGACATATATAAGGTTTGGATGTTATTCGTGTGGAAATTCACACTAATACCCCCCAAACATTATACCATCCTCATGATAACATTCTTCTATGTAGAATCCTTGAGAGGTGTTTATCCCTATGTGAGTGTCCATAGTGACCCAATTTAGTTATTGGTTATATAAACATTAATGTGTATATATGAAGAGATGTGTCATGCATTATGAAGTTGTGTAATGGTATTTACATGTTCTTTTTCATACTCTGTAAAGCAACCCTAATTTTTTTGGTTGCTTCATCTAGTTTTGTAGTGGTGTTTCTACTATAGGGTACTATGAGACATGAAGTTTTTATATCATGAAGTTACTAATGGTTTCATTTGATTAGGATATGACTTGATATTCCATGGGTACCTTGTTATTGAAGTAGAATACAATAATGATATATTTTATATTAATAAGGTGTTATAATTTCTTGCATCCATTGAAATTAATACATGTTCATAAATCTATAAGTTCTATAGTAACACTATGATATCTACCTATAGCCTTGGTTGGGTCAACCTTTCCTAGACTAATTTGTTTCAGGGAAAGTATAATAGGTTGACTATTGAGTTGTATGGGTGAGTCAATGGGAGTCTTATGATAACCACTTTGCCCTTGGAAATTGGGAAATTATGTTCGATATCTATTGTTGACTTGTATGGGAAAGTCATTAGTAGATGTTTAGGACATTATAGACGTTGGAAGATGAAGGGAATGGTTTAAACCTGGAGGTCCAAATATGGTGAGATTATCTAATTTACTTGGGTAAATCAATAATTTGGAGATTTTTGCTTGTGAAGGAGTAGATTTAACTAGCAAACTTGATAAACAAGAATGGTTGATGATGACCATTGATGGTCTTATTGATAAGTACTGAGGGGATTTATTATACAACAAAGTGAAATAAGATTGTTTTAGTTAAGAATAAGGGTATGGGCTTATTAAAAACATCCATCCTCTTATGGGTTGAATAGATCAACCCACTATTTCATAGCTCTGAAGGGATGGAAGCAATTAAGTTTTGTTTGAAAATAGATGTTGTGTGTTATTTTTTTTGATAATTAACCTAAGACTTGGCAAAGTCCACCCTTTACCAGAGTTACATTGTGCCTAATCAACCATCACTACTCAATCATTGACTTATTAAAAATAAGTAAATAATAAGAATAACATTAGAGTCTTTATATTATAATCATATAATATGTATCTCAATGTCCTGTGATGGATTGCATGAGTGAGCCATCATATGATGCTAAGGGGTAATATCATTCAGAGGTCCTAGGGTGTGAATCAATCTTGGAGGGCCCAATGGGATGAACAAATTTTTAATGTTTGATAAAGTGATTTAGATTGGGGGGTCTCTCTTTATAGTGAGTATCTCAATCCATCTAATCTATGAGACATAAATAGTTGTTGGTAACATTCTTAGATGCATGAAAATATAATGATGGGATTTGTTGGAACATACATTTCCTTAGGAAAATGTTATGCATGAGACCCCTAAGGATGAACATGTTATATCAAATGATATATTTGGTTAACCATCATAAAATTTATAAAATATTGGATCTTAGTACATCTAACATTCTTAGTTCCTTATGTATGCAAAAATCTAGTGGTACCTTAGTAGGCTATGCTAAGGCTTGATGACGTTGTCATTATTTTCTGTCATTTGGAAGGACCATGATGGTAGGTTAGTAGGTTTGAGAATACCTATTATTAAATTATTTTCACACCCACTATGATTGATAAATGGTTTTAGGAACCATGATGGAATGTGTGTAATTGTTCTTATCATTGGAAATAATGTTGCAGTTAGAGCACTTATGATGACATGCTTGTTGTCATAATTTTTATGTAGGAAAAAAATGTTACCATGGTTGAGAGTTTTAGCTTGGTTTAGTTGAGACACCATTGAGGCATTAACTAATCCTATGTGAGAATGATAAAATTATACCAAATGTAGAATGGAAATGATATTCCATTATTTTGAAGGGAATATTTTGATTTTTAATACAAATGATTTTAATAAAAAGGCTTAAACACAACAATAATTTTGATATGATATGACACTCTAGTGATGAGTGGTGTTAAGATAAGTAAAATTTCTTATCAAGGATATGCTTCTCCTTAGTTGGCAAGGTAATCCCAAGATTAACTCACCCTTGGATGGTGTGAAGGAAAGCCCTTATGGAAAAAAAATTGGATATTGTCTATGTAGTTGTTAATGATTTAGCTATATATAGTAGTTTGGAGGACTATATTATAACCATGATGTATTATCTGATATTGATTTAAGTGTTTATGAAACACGTTTGGGCCCTATGAGTTAGATGTTTAAGTTGAATCAAGTAAGGGTGTAATTATTGAAACACATGCATGTTTTCACTGGTACGTACCAACATGCTCTGAATAAAGTATTATTATATGTATTCTTGAAATGAATATTTATATTTTGTTTAGAATCATGATTGGAATGTATGCTTATGCTTTGAAGGAGCAAATAAATCCTTGATCGGGTCGTTTTTAAAATCAAAGGTACCCAATTAACTATTTAAAGGAACAATAAAATATGGGTTAATGACCTCATATTTTTGATAAAATGATGGTGGGATTGGGATACCTTGACTATCATGTGCACACATAAGTAATGTATAACATGATGTAAGACATGCGGTTTCATGTGATGCCTATAATGGCTTCTCTGATGTTAAGAGTGGTTAGTGTAGGATGCCACACTAACCCATGAATGGAAAAGGTTGAAAGATAAGTGACTATAATAGTATGGATTTATGGTTCTTGAATGGAATTATGTGATTTATGTCTTTAATTTTATGCATGACATAATGCTCATAGTGGAGTTTTCAAAAATTTCAATGTAGAATTATGGTTGCAATCTAGTTGGATTGGACTATTACAACTCTTGACTTTAAGTTGTACATCTATATGTGATGATATAAAAGTGAATAATGACACTAAAAATTTCTTATATTCAAATTGATAACCAAAATTAAGTAATAAATGCATAACTTTAATATTTAATGGTTGTAATCCTTGCTATGAAGTGTAGGTAGCATTATTGATGGCATGTATTCTATAATAAGTTAAGATAAAATAGCTTAAAAAATTATATTTCTAGAATATTTTAATTGAAAAACCATTCAAGTGGCTAGAAATGGTTAAATTTAGAAGTGGTTGAATTGAAATTATTAGTTTTTGCCAATGTAGTCTAATAAAGTAAGAGCTGATTTGACTGGTAAATATATTTGTATTTGTTTTTAATACTTTATTTTGTGACCTTTGGTTTTATAAGGCATGTAATTAGGGAATTTACAATCAATTTGGAATACTTTTGAAAAATGATGCTAATAATGGTTCATACCACACCATCTTTTACCTATCCAAGTGTGACAAATGAGACATAAATCAAGGCGTTGCTTATTGGACTAATTCAAAGAAATACACTATTTCCTTAATTGGTGTAATTGAACTAACACTAAGGTAAGATTGAGCATCACCATCATGAAAGTGATAAATATTATGAAATAATGTTATTTAATAAGTTAAACCTTTTTGGTAGGTAATATCTGTTCCTTGACTATTTGAAAAGTCATCCGAATGGTTTCTCTTTAAGAAGGGGAGGATGTTATGCCCCAAATTAATAACACATTATGAATGATCATCAAGAGGGACTATTAACATGTTTTATCTAAGTCCCATTGACACTTTTATGATTAATGCATGTGTCTTGTTCTATTATCATTTTTACTAATTATGGTAAGCACACTAGTTATTTATTGCAGATGTGATTTTGGTTTAGTTACAGAGAGTTAGTCATTACAAGTAACAAGTAAGATTATGTACTACATTTTGTGATTATGCTAAATTATACATGTTTCATTTAATATTCTATTTTTATCAAAATTATGTCAATATTTGATGTTCATGTCTGATTAGATATTGTTGATGTTATATTCTACAGTTTTAGGAATGGGATAATGAGATAGAATCTAGGTGGACTTCGGCATCTAGGATAGTAAGGAAAGGTTGATGGGCATTCAATTTTACCCTAACATGTAATAGATGCTATGTGTAAGATTTGTAAGCCATTGATTAAATTTTGTCTACTAATTATTTTATTTTGAGTTCATACTTAGTCTTGCTTATTGTTCAACCTTCATCATGTTGTGTTGGTATTTTGCATAGTTAGTCCTAATTTTTGTCTTTATATGAGACTATATCTATGATATCTTACCTAGTGTGTTTTAATCTTAGAATGGTAACTTTATTGGTAGTTTGATAGACATTGCATACCCTTGTGTGGGTTTGTGACTTATTTAATGACTAGTATGGGACTTAACCTATCTTCCCTTGACTTTTCTCTTTGTGTTCATTTCCTTGGACTGCCATTATTATACTCTATGTTGACCCATGCATCTTAAAGAATAAAAATTGAACTTAAATTAATTTATTTTTTTCAGCCATGATGTCCCTCCTTTCAAAGTTTATTGAGAATGTTTGAGTGTTGTTGGGATTTGGTTTTGGGGATGGAATGGTTTCAAGGAGAATGTTTTTGGTTGGAAGTTTGAAGGCATATATCCTAGTTGCACATGGGAGGAAATAAAAAGAAACATGTGGTGAAGGAAGTTGATGGTGGTAGAAAGGAGGAGGGGGCATCCATGGGCTAGGGTTAGAGAGAGATTAGTGTAGGAAAAAGATGTTCAAAAAGGAGATAAGGGGACATAGGGTGAAGAAGAAGTGAGGTAGAGTGAAGGAAGGGGATGATCATGAGATTGAGAGTATTAGTTGGGCAAGGAGAGAAAGAGAACACAAGAGGAGAAGAGAGGAGATTAGAAGGTGGGTATAGGAGGGGTAAAAAGGAAGAACAAAGAAGAAAAAGTAGGGATGAGTATGATGGTTTTATAAGTATTTATGTAGGTGGAATAGGAATGGAAAAATGGTTTGTCAGGGTTTGAGAGATCAACAGTGCTATAGGGAAGCATGAGCAATAGGAAAGAGAGAATATTACAAATGGGAAAGGAGATATGTGATGAAGTTAGGGAAGATAAGTGGATGGCATAGGTTCAAATGGGCCATGAGACTGGCTGAAGGGATAAGAGAAGGGAATTATGTGAAGAACATACAAGTAGGTAAGAGAATAGAATAAAAAACAAAACTATTCCTTATTTCCCATGATAGCCTGAAAATCACCATGTAAGCATTTGGATTTATTATGCAACCTATGTCTTGTACTTTAGGAATTATATATGGAATACATAAATAATTTGCAAGCTTATGTTGCTTATTTACTTCCATTATAAATCTAAAAGGAATCATTCTAGGACTAAACTCTTAGCTTCCTTATTAGTGTAAACTTCTTTAGACTTAGCTGAGTAAACTCCCTTGAAAAATCCTACCCTTTTGGATGTAAATGAACAACCCCATAACTATTCCTAACTAAATGGCTAATATGGTGATTGGATGCAAATTAGAAATGAATACCAATTGGTCTTATTAAAGATATTTAATAATTACTATGAAACTAAAAGTGAAGGTAATAAGAAGTTGTCATTTATTTTTAAGCCAAATTGTGACAGATTTCTATAATAATTTAAATGTAGAGAATTAAGGTGTGATGAACCAACTCATAGATTCATTTTAGAATCCTTGGTAAGTAACACCCACTTAATTATCTATGATACCTCTAGTACTCATTACATTGGGATAACATTAATTCACATTTATATGTAAATCTACTAATTGTGAGACAAATGATGTTGATTGACACTCCTTAGAAATTATTGATGGCAGCTGATATGTTAAATGGATCCACTAATCCTTAATATTATGATGAGGGATGAATTTAATTATATACATAATAACCATTGAATTGACAAGATTTCTTAACATAAATAGAAACATTTAACTATACAACATATCTTATTTGTTGATAATTAGTGAGCATAATTTATTCATAAATATATAGAGGGGATCGATGTTTGAATGAATGGATAACTAGACACAGGTTGTGTAATTATAGAATTTATTTTGAGTCCTAGGGTGTAATGGGTAAATAAATTTTATTTTATGCTCCTAAATAACAATGGAAGGCTCTTTAATATTAACTAATAAGGCAATGGTGTGATGATCCCATGAGCCAAAGAGATTTTATCCACCCTTGGCAGGTAACACCAATACAATTTCCCAAGACACACTATGTATTTATTTGATTAATAAGAACATATTATTACTTGGTAAAAATGAATCCTTAAGACCAATTACTAGATTTTCATGTCAATTTTATGTATTTTAAATTGATTTTTATTACCATAACCATGATTATTATTTAAGATCTACCAATCACTCCTTCACAATTTAGTTAGCGAACATATAACTCTCATTTCATGAACATTTTACAACCAAATAATAACATTGGGTGTATGAAGTGGTTATTATAGTTATACTAAAAATAATTATATAACCACTCACAAGGTAGGACCAAATCTTATCATGTCAAGACTTGAATTTCATGGACATATATTTATGGGTAAATCAAGTTCCATGAGGTTGAATCAATTTTTGAAGGTTCCTTGGCACTTGCTACGCTAGCTGAGAATGCTTGATGGCTATATGGATTTTTGTTTAGTTTGGCCATTCCCCTTTTAACATACACTGGTGTTTTATATTCTAGTCTTTGATTTATTTATTTATTATTGCATGTTGACTAATGCCTAAATCTCTCCCTTGCAAGCTCAATTGACCTTTTATAAAACCCAACTACTTGACTCTACCTTCTAGTTGATGGTTAGGGTGTTAAGGGTTTACATATGGTTGGGCTCATTGGACTAACATCGATGGATTTGATTCCTACATATTCATGGTACTATAAACAATAATTATATTCTTTTACTAATGTCAAATTAACTTTTGGTATCTATTATTATTTATTTTACTATTGAATATATTTTATGCATTGGTTCATTTGGTAAATTGATCATACATGGTTATAGCATTATTATACATGAATTTGATTATTTTGATATTCTTGTTGATATGATGGAATGTTATTTTAATTGCTGGTAGTGATTACTGAAAATGCATTCAACATTGACACAAAAACCTTAATCAAAATTTGGTAGTGTTAACACAGTCATTAGTCTTTCTATACGCTTATGGTAAGTGCTTGCATTGAATTTGTAGCTATGGAAACTTTTTGAATCAGATTATCTTTGTTATCCTATAATGTATGTATTATTAGTACATTACATTTGGGAATGGAGAAACAATAGTTATATTATATTTATAACATGTTTATATAATTTTACTCTTATTGTATATTTGCTAGTAATCATATTTAGTAGCTATAAACTAAGTAATAGTTGTATGATTTTATTATGATAAAAATAGGAAAAGGAAATCTTGTATATGAGATATATACATATCTTTTATTTATATAAATAATATAAAGTCTTAGTCTGATATGTTTCAAGTGTGATTACTTATGGTATATGCTATCATAAAGTTATCGGATCTCTCGATCTTCACATTGGAGTTATTGACAAATGTATTAAGATATATATACAGTCTCATGCATACTTTTATGCATGAATAAATTGATTACAAATAGTAAATTTTATGAATGATTTGGGAACCATAAATTGGATTAATAAAGGCTAGGCATTAATTGAAAGAAATGTGTTAATTATACATATGGAACTTGTTGATGAAGAAATAGTGTATTTGTTCCTAAATGTATTGGTTGGCTATGGAAGGATGTAAAGCTTTAATTTGCATTATTGGATAAGCTTTCTTTGACTCATTATTTTAATTAAATGCCCTAAAAAAGGAATATCACATGTGTTTATTATTTAAAATAGTTTGGGACACCTTATATGTTGAAGATGTATGGATTTTATTGAATTGACCCTCATTGAGCAATGAGTGAAATTAGAAACATGTTGGTAAACATACAACTAATCTTAGTCAACCTATAATATGTAAATTGGATAAACAAGGACAAAGTGAGCCCATAGCTGGCCATGTTATGGAAATTATTGAATGCATGTTAAACATTTAGTTGGATTCTTCATTGGTTACCTAGATTCCCTTATGGAATAAAAGGTTAGATTATGTTTTCATGAGCATGTTTAATATGTTGTTATATTATCTTGATTAATTCTCCTATCAAGAATTTATATGGTTGATCTTAGACTCCACATGATCTACACTTGAAATGAAAGTTGGGTGCCGATTGTGCTAGATCAGATAGATGTCCATGGTCTCACAGATTAGTGAGTGAACAAATAGAGAGTATTATTAAGTCTTTGCCTCATGTTTTATTGAAGTGTGATGCAAGGTTACTAAGATGGATATTGTGGCATATACAATCCTGATAGTTAGGATCATCTTAATGGATTTAATTACATCTTGTCTTAGTTTAATTCATAGCATGTATTTTTGTAAGGATAATTTATGATCAAGTTCTTATTTTATTATCTAATGATAAGATATTAATTGGTATAGTATAATCCTTTGGTTGAAGTAGAAAACATTGATGTGTTAGCTAAGTTTAGAAAATTACTATTTTGGATGCATGATTAACCATCTTAAGACAATTTGAAATCAATGTGTGATGTGGCAATTGGATAAACATGAGCATAAATCCATAGTTGACCAAGTTCATGAATATTTCTAATAGCCTAATGACATAATTCATTATTTAATAAGTTATCATTCATGTGACCAGTTAAATTATGACCCACTCTTTAGTAAATGGATTGAAGAAACCATATTATGCAAGGACCCTAAAGTAAGGGATTTATTATTACAATCCAAACCTAGTAGCACTATTGTTGGTGGCTCAACATTTTTTTATATTCATTGTATATTGTGTGATAGCCTTAAATGGATGAGTTCTTGATTCTATATGAGATTGTTAGGGATGTTATGTTCATTTTTATTGTAATAATTATTCCATGATGAACATGAAATGACTCATGATGATGAAGAGCGAGTGGCTTGTCTCTAATCAATGGTAAAAATATTTCATGTAAAGGATTTATATATTATATTATGGTATTCATCAACTAAATAAATGGTGATGTAATAACCCATAAGCATTATAGATCAGGTTATAATGATCTAATAGGGATTATACCAAAATCCACATTTCCTTGTGTGAGTTTTGAGAGTTTAATAGTTTCTTAAGGGCTATGTAATATTTTCTTTGGAGTGATACAGTGACATATACTACTGATCTTAATATATTGTAAATCCTACCTAAGCAAAGTGTAATATGATGATTATTATATACAATCATTTCATACCATTCATGCTTATTTTTGTACTTCTCTATTATCTTATTTACATGCTTAGCAATGGACAATGAGATAAACTTTGATATGTTTAATCTTATGCTTATATATCTAACATTGTCTTCATGGATGAATTGGGATACTAGTAAAATTATTATGGACACCTTAGGTTTCAATCTATCTCTCTAGTCTCTAAAACTATAAAGACATAACTACATAGGGTAATCAGATACTTAGATAGGGTTGAAGATCCCTAGATGGTATAATAGGGAAGGAATGTTCCTCCTATAAGGGTAAGAGGTAATTAGTGGGGACCTGCACACTAATACCCTTTGAATAGTATACCATCCTCAAGGAAAGATTCTTCTATAACAAATCCTCTAAAGGTTTTTATCCCTAGGTGAGTGTCTATATTGACTATTGATCAAATTCAAATTTTAGTCAAATGGGGTCAACCCTTACATATTGAAACTTTTTTAAAGGTTCCTATATGTCTAATAGGGTCTCATTTTTGTCTAAACATCTCACCTATCCTTGCTCTAGCCTTGGTGTAAGCCTATCTTCCTTGTACATGCCTATTCAACCAAAGTCAACTTTGTTAAAACATGGTCAAAGGCTCAATTTATGTTAGATTTGTCCCAATATGGTTATTTAATGTGTTCTTAAGTCATAGATTTATCCTTTACCATGTTTCATATGCAACAAATGCCTTTTAGTCATATTTTTTGGCTCATTAAATGAATTGTATGGATGAGTTAAGAAATAAAAGTTTCACAAAGAAAGTTTTCAATGTGAATGGGGTCATAACATGTCAAAAATCAGTTATAGGTAGTCAAGAGGT
Source organism: Torreya grandis (assembly GCA_037957365.1). Classification (NCBI taxonomy): domain Eukaryota; kingdom Viridiplantae; phylum Streptophyta; class Pinopsida; order Cupressales; family Taxaceae; genus Torreya; species Torreya grandis. The sequence continues at coordinate 1,198,574 of JARHVA010005059.1, forward strand.
AGTTTTATGCATTAAAATAGGGAGATATCCATGAAAATAGGCCATTAATGGCACTTGTAAATACTTGGTGAGCTCACCTTCAACTAAAAAATTAGTCGTAGTGTGTATCTTCAACTTCCTAACATATTTACCATGCCTGGTGTGTAGAGAAAAGTTTAGATAACTAAAAAATTTCTTCTATTCCTTTCTTCTTTCCTTCATAAGCCAAGAAGGCCCCACTTTGAATGCTTATTATAGTCTATATAGTTGGATTTGGAGGGAGTGATCTTGGGAGTTGAGAGGAGTCTTAGTCTAATTAAAATCCATGGAAAACTTTTTGGGTTTCATGGCTCCTCCTTTATGAACAATTGATAAGAAACTAGGCTATTTTTTATGCTTTTACATTCATAAGGGATCCCTGTTTGAGCTTGTTTCAAAATATTCTACTTTGGTTTGATAGATTTTATTATTTTATGTGTTTCTAAAGGCCTCTCCATAGGTTTCACCACCATAATCTTAGCATTATTTTTATCAAATGCTTAAAAATCCTCTTCTAGGCTTGTCTTTGTTTGCTAATCACTCTCACTACCTCATAACTCATAATTTGCATCTACAAGACCCTTGCTGGCATCATAATGGTGTATGGAAGGGTGAATGTGAATTTCAACCTCTTGGTTTTGCTATAAATACATTATCATGCTAGATTAAAGCATAAAATTTCACTTGTAAGGGATTTTTCATGTTTTTCATATCAACTCACTACCCAAACATCAAATTCCAACCTACACATGGTGTCAATAGTAGCTTGAAGTGTCATGTAGAGAGTTTGAAGCACTTGAGGAAAACCCTTTGTTGTATTTCTATGGTGAAAGGAGTCTAGTAGGATTACTTGTAAAATTAATTTGACAATTGCAAATTGAAAACAACTGTAAGAGTGATGACTGAGACTTTGGGATTGTCTACCCAAAAAACAACAAATAAAGGCCTAGGAGATTTTAAAAGATAACATATAACATAATAAAAAGGACCCTAAGACATGAAATTTGATGAATATTATAGATTTATTATAGCATAAAACCCATGCCAAATATGGAAGTCAAAACTTATAATGAGGTAAGTTTTTAAGGCTCTTAATATGCCCATAAATACACTTAATTACAACAGTGTCCATCTATAGAATTGGGCATTTGAGTAAGTTATGTCTGTAAGTTGTAAGTTAGACACCATATTCACACTTAATAGTTACAAATGATTATAATGAGGCTTTTATGACCCAATTTCACTAAAATGGGATTATAGACAAGTTATAAACTCCTAAGGTGACCTACATGTTTACCTTTATTTTCCAAAATGTCCATCTACAACAAGAATGCAGACAATGTCTACGCATAATGGCCTTGTGTTTTTTATAGAATTTTCAAGATGGATATAACATGAGAATACACTTTATGATTTAAAGGTTTCAATAAATTCCTTTGTACATATGAAAAAACCCAAATAAGGGCTTACCACTTGCAAGGATTGAAGAAAATAGGGTATCTCAACTGATAGCAGACAATAACCTAGGAGGAGAGTCTTGATGGTGTTCTAGCCCACTCAAGATGAATGAAAAAGGTTACAAGATCAATTTTTTAAAATCAAGGGAGATGGTATAGAGATTAATTAGGGTTCTAGACCCATGGATACCTATAGGTGCCCAATCAAGATATCAATCACCTATAGGTAAGGTAAGTAAACTATCTCAGTCATGGTAGAGGGGAGCTAAGATATGAACCCAAAGATTTATAGGTGAAATACATAGCATAAAAATTGTTCAAATGGTTCTTATGTTCATGTTGTAATATATATTCCTTTCACATTTTGATCAAGTGTCAAAACAGTGAAAGTAACCTATGAGACCTCCTAAAACAAGAAATATAGTCAAAACCAAAACACAGTCTACAAGTGAGGAGTCTATTTAAGTTTTCAGAAGGTCAAAAGGTAAAGTAACCTTATCAAAGTCCTGTTATTGGTATATAATATATTTTTGGTGTTAGATAATCCCATCTAACTTTTAGTTTGGATATACAAATAGGGAAAGTGCCCCCTATTTTGTCTAAGATAGGGGACACTTCATCATACCCAAACCCTAAAAATATTAGATAATGGAGAGTAAAACATGAAATAGAAGCCATGGAAATATAAAAAAAGGTTTTAAGATCTGTTTGAAATCCACACTAGCATGAAAAATAAATCTATAAGGTCTGAGGTCAAACAGGGTACTCCGTGCAACAAGGTTTGCAGGCAAGGTAGTTAGGCAAGGTGTAATCCTAACCCTAAATGAGAAACTAATTTCAGTTATATAATTTGAAAAGAATTATAATTATTTATATCATTGCCATAATATTATAACTGAGTTGTTTGAACCATCATCAGGTAGTGAAATCCATTAGGGGGTTAGGTTAAGCCTAAGTTATAGGTAGACCTAGTAGACCTAATCTAGGCCTAGTACCTAGAAGTAGTCCATCATCATTTTGGGCTTAAAAAAACATTGAAATCAGTTTGAACATTTTATTTGGGAGGTATAATTTGTATATAATCCCTCACTTTGTAGATAAGTTCACCAGAAATTGATTATTGGTCTTGAGGATACTCAGACCCTGTAAAATGTACAAAAAGGACATGAATAGCCATCTTTGCTTAGAACTTATCTAAGGATTTTAGTGGAGACTCAAGGTTATCAGGTATGTTAGATAAAGTCCCTAATAATCCTTTAATGTAATTATTTAAAAAATCCAATGTTTATCCTTTATAAAAAAAGGATAAGAGTCCAAGTGACTCCAAAACCTTCACAAACCCTATCTCAAACCCAATGGAGAAGAGACATCAAATGGAGTATCCAAACATGGAGTAAAGGATAGGTATAATATTTTGAGTTTTATAGGACTCTATAGGGCCCTTTTTCATGTGACTTATGTGTTCTCTACCTATATAGATGGTGTACAATAAATATTTTCTTGATAGATTTGTGTGTTTTGTAGGTATAGAGAAGTTTAAAATAATACAACCACTTTTAGGAGAGATATTTGGAATTTTTATAAATAATCATGATTATATATTGATATATATAATCTCATATGTGTTCTTATCATAGCCTTCATCTTATCTAGTCACAGTGAAGAAGTAATAAACACTTAGTGAAAATGATGAAACTCCAATTGGGAAGCCTTTTAAGGCTTGATTCATGGATTTGATGACATGGACACTATTGAATGGTGTCATTCCTCCTTTTTCATGGATTATATTGTAAAATTAGAATAATTTTATGTGACAAGTGTGAGAGGTGCATGAGAGAGATTCATTTGTAACTGTTAGAGATGATTTCTCATGAATAGAAAGATATGAGTGGTTTTAGACAATTAAAATTCATCTAGACACTTGTCAATAACCCCTCACATTCGTATCAACCATTAAACCTTACCCTATTTAGTGGAGAGGTAGTCTAATGATGAAGATAGTTTCTTATGCAAGTAAAAGAGTATCTACGCCACATATGGAGGAGTTAGATAAATTTGAGAGACATTTATCATTATTTTATTTGTATGACCTATCTCATTATTTATTAAATTATATTTTATCTCATTCTCATTCTTGAAAACTATCTTAGTGACTCTTGAGCTTCACCTTCTCTCTCTTATCTCACATTTACTATATGTACTAGCCTTTTTGGCTGTTACAGACATATCTCCACTTGAGTATGGTGAATCCCTACTCAAATTTTTCTTTAAAATAATAAATAATGTTATTTCCACCTAATTCATGACTTCATGAAGTGAATTATATGGTTATTGGTCTTGTATAAGTGTATTTTACTTACCTTCACATGTTATCCTTCCTAATGCCTTTTTTAGTTTGAAATGTCTCTTTTGTAGGTCAGAAAGAAATGTCTAATATGGATTGTAGGTATAGTGAGTAACTCATTAATTAGTGTTTCTAGAATACCTATTGTCTAAGTCCTCATATCCTAGACATTTCTCAAGATGCCATGCTTGAAATGTTGATGTAGAAGAAGAGATTTTAGTTTGATAGATGAAGTGTGTGTAGTTTTCATTTTAATTCCAAGTGCATTGTAAATGGTGTCAGTAGAACATATATTTAGTTCATCACCTCCTTATCTAGGTTTAATTTATTATTCTTAACCCTTTTCCTCATAAATGAAAGTGTGGTTATGGTGTGTGGAACTGGTACATCAAGGGAATTAGCCCTAATCTAGAGACTCACCTCAAATTTGGGTCTCCCACAGCCTTGAGGTGTTTTAATTGTGTCACTTGAATGAGGAGAGAATTTTCATCTCATCAAGGTGTGAATTTTTAGGTGATAATACTTTTTGGCATGCCTAATGAGACTGAATATTCCATTCCTTGAGGAGTTTTGGTGTTCTTGTCAAGATATCAAAATTTAAAGGCAATTCCACTAAGCACTAATGGTAACTACAAGCATAAATATAATAGCTAAGCAGTCTAGTTACTCTAATTAATGTTGTTTTCTTGTTCTATAAAATTATCATGAATGATTCAAGGATAATTTTAATGTTGACTTTTCTAAACACAAGTTGGTGAGACATATCCATCTTTGCTAATATTATATCAATATGACTAAGCTCTTGGTCAGTCTTATTAGTCTTAATATGACTATATTTATCCCTAGTATGATTTGAATCAATCTTTTAATCAACCTTCACAAGCTTATGCTTCACCTAGTTCACCTAGTTCCTCTCTAAGTCAATCCATTCCAAGTTTCAAGAAGACTCTAATTGGATATAAGGAATATATGCTAGACATTGATACTATAAATGGTTTTGGTCAGGTCATCCCTAGTGCTTGTGTCAAGAGTGTGAGAGATGATCTAGAGCTAGTCAAGAGAGAATGGATGCCCATTGAGAAAGCTAATTGGCAATGTCTTTTAGGTGAAATTCTTGATGTTTATCATATGATTTTACACATAAAAGAGAGGTTGAAAGCTTGTGAACTAGCTTAGTATTGGTATCTACAATACACCTTGCATCAGCCTTCAAGTGTGTCAAATTGACCCACTCAAAATGCTAATCCAATCATTCTTTAAAATGCCCCAAGTCCTTCATGCATTTCCCAAAGTTTCCCTTCTTAGAAGTCCATCCAAGAGAGAAGAAAAAGTAATAAGGAGGCCACTATTGAAAAATTTGACCCATCTCACAACCACCATATTGCAAAAGATTTTGATAAAGTAAGATTGAGGCTTGAGACCCATCTTAACAAGGATATTGAGTTAGCAAACCATCATTTAAGGCAATCTATCATGGCAGGAAAAAATGATGTTTCTAAGCCTACCATTCTAAGTTAGAGACAAAGTGTTAATCCAAAGGAAACCTCAAGTTCACTAAGCCTATCATTTACCTCTCCATTTATATCTTAGCCCCATGAATAACTCTCTAATCCTACCTTTCCCAGATGGAAATAAGTAGTAGCAGCTTGTAGAAAGAATAACAAAGGATGTCTAAGTGGAGAAGTTGGAACTAAAAAGAAACTTGAACCTACTCAACTCCCTTCCACCCTTACTCAAGAATCCTTTTTCCCTTAATCTCAACTTCCTCCTACTTTCTTTCCTAATGAATATCCTATTTCCCCCTAAGAGAAGCTATTCCAAGAAAACCATGCCAAAATAATTGAATAGTTGGAGCTCAAAATGCAAAATCTATCATCTATGCAAGGAAATCTTGAAGCAAATGAAATAATTGAATCTAACGTGAATCGTTTGATTGAGGATAAATTAGATTCTAATGGTGAGGAATACATTTCTCCTTGGAATCCTTCTTGGGCTAAAGTTATTGATTTTAAAATGCCTAATATTGACATCACTAAGATGGAGAAGGAGATGGAAATTTCAGATTAAGTTAAGAATGAGGAAGAGCTAACTTCTTATGAAGAAACATCAGATTATGATGATGGGGAAGAGGATATTACTTGTAGCGAAGAAGTCTTAGAAGAGGTTATTTTTGAATCTAAAGAAGAAGAGGAAGGAACTTTTCCTCTTGTGCCCTTTCATGATGATGATCAAAGAGACGATGATGACTTGTGGCAAAGATTTGACAACATTTTCAATGAAGTGGAAAGTGTCAAGGGGCCTATTATTCCTTTAGAGCTGAATACAAGACAAGTTAATCAAGATGATATGTTTCAAGAAGAGGACTTTTGGCATACTTATATGCAAATGTTCAAAAAATATGAAGATAGTGAGAAGGCAAGACTTCTAAGAAAGCAAGCCCAAGCTGTTGAGGAGCAAATATGTGTTCATATGTATCATTATAAAGAGTTTCTAGACCATGTTGAAGCAATATATGATGACTATGAGTCTTTTGAAGATGGTCTAAAGTTTGATTCTAGAACCTCATGTGAAGTTAAGCATACGAACATGAAGAAAGAGTTTGAACAAGAAACACTCCTAGAATGCCATGATACAATACTTATTGAAGGGTTTTAAGAGGTTGTAATAAAGTAAAAGAGCAATGAAACCTTTCAAGAGGATGAAGACATTAAAGAAGTTTTTTCATTCATAGAGATGCAAATCTGCCATGATGAGACAAAGGAACATAAATATGAGGCATCTTTCCAAGGTCAAGAAGATCTCATCTACCTTGGATACTCATTTGATATGAATCCATTAAAGGACATGCCAATCTAAGGAACAATAGAGAAGCAAGAGTCATCTAGTACTACATATAAAAATAAGCATGCTTGGCATATTCATTAATATCATGAGGAAGGAGATTCAAGTTACTTTCATTTTGGTCTAGGAAGGTATTTATTATTATATGTACATAGTTAGTCTATTTTCTATTGTGTCTTATGTTCCCTAAGTGCTTAGTAGCACAAGTGTGCCTTTGATTTGTGTGTTTGCTTGGACTTGTTGTGTGCTATCTTTCCTTTATGTGTTTAGAGGTCAATTAGTTTTATTGTTATTTAGGTCAAGGTCTGATCCTATAATTTTAGAGTGCATTTGACTCCCTTTATCTAATATATGGGACAAGGCTACTAGTCATTAACATAGGCAAGCATGTTACCTCTAGGAATTGCCAAAAGTGTTGACCAAATTTGAATTTTAGTCAAATTAGGTCAAACCCTACATATTAAAACATTTTAAAAGGTTATTATATGTATAATAGTATCTCATGTATGTCTAGAAATCTCACTTATCCTTGCTCTAGCCTTGGTGTAAGCCTACCTTCGTTGCACTTGCCTAGTCAACCAAATTCAATTCATGTCACCTCTAGTCAAACATGGTCAAAGGCTCAAATTATGTTATATTTTTCCTAATATGGTAATTTAAATGTTTTAAGGTGTTTTTAATTCATAAATTTTCCCAGTTACCATGTTTCATATGCAAAAAATGCCGTTTAAGCATATTTTGTCTCATTAAATGACTTATACAGATGAGTTAAGGAAGTAAAGTGTCACCAAGGAAGATTTAAATGTGAATGGGGTCATAAAATGTTAGGAATAAATTAGGGTAGTAAATAGGTAGTTTAATTCATGAAAACAGGGAGATCTCCTTTAAAATAGGCCATTAATGGCATTTTTATGGACTTAGAGAGCTCACCTTCAGCTAGAAACATGGGCATAGTGTTTACATAAATTCCTAAGATATTTACCATGAAAATAATGTAGATAAAAGGTTAGATAAATCAAATTTTTATTCTCCTCCTTTCTTCTTGCCTTAACAAGCCAAGATGGGTCCACTTTGAATGTTTGGTATAGTCTGTATAGTTGGAGTTAGATGGAGTGATATTGGGAATTGAGAGGGGTCTTAGTATGATTTAAATCCATGTCAATAATATTGGGTTTAATTTCTCCACTTTTATTAAACATTTCTAAGAAACTAGATAACTTTTTATGCTTTTATATTCATGAGGGATCCCTGTTTGAGCTTGTTTTAGAATATTCTACTTTGGTTTGATAGATTTGTTTGTTTCATGTGTTTCTTAGGGTATATAGACAGGTTTATACACCATCATATTATCATGAGTATTATCAAATACTTAATAAATCCTCTTTTAATATTTTCCTTGTTGGTTGATCACTCTCACTACCTCATAACTAAAAATTTGTATCTACAAGACCCTTGCTGACCTCATAATGGCGTAAGGAAAGGTGAATGTTCATTTAAACCTCCTTTTTTTCCTATAAATGAATTAATATGGTATATGGAATCATACACGTTTAATTTTAATGGATTTTTCATGTTGTTCACATCAACTCACTACTTAGGTATCAATTCCCACCTACAGGTGGTGTCAACAGTAGCTTGATGTGTCATGTAGAGAGTTTAAAACACTTAAATAAACCAATTTGTTTTCTTTATATGGTGAAAGGAGTATACTCTACTTTCTTGAAAAAGTAATTTTCCAAACGAATATTGAAAACACCTCCAAGAGTGATGACTGAGACTTTGGGACTGTCTTCCCAAAAAACACCAAATAGAGGCCCAAGAGATTTTTAAAGATAAAATATAACATAGTGAAAAAGACCCTAAGACTTCTAGTTTGATCAATATTATAGATATATCATATGTTAATACCCATGCCAAATATGGTGGACGAAAATAAAAAGGAGTTATGTTTTTTAAGGCTTCCAATATGCACATAAACACATTGAATTACAACAGTATCATCTACAAAATTGGGAGTTTGAGTAACCTATGTTTGTAAGTTGTAAGATAGACCCCATCTTCACACTTAACAATTAAATATGATTTTCATGAGGTTTTTTTGACCCAATTATCACTAAATGTGGATTATATACTATGTTATAAACTCCTAAGGTGACCTATAGGCTTACCTTTTGTTTCCAGAATGTCCATGTATAACAAGAATGCAGACACTGTCGAAGCATAATGGCCTTGTGTCATTTATAGCCTTTTCAAGATGGATACAACATGAGAATACAATTTTTTATTAAATTTTTTCAATAAATTCCTTTTCACATATGAAAAAACCCAAATAAGGGCTAACGACTTGCAAGGATTGTAGAAAATAGGGTATCTCAGTTGATCGTAGATAGTAACCTAGGAGGAGAGTCTTGATGGTGTTCTAACCCACTCAAGATGGATGAAAAATGTTACAAGATCAGTTTTATAAACTAATGGGATGGGACCAAGATGATTCAGGGTTCTAGACTCATAGATACCTATAGGGACCTAGTCAAGACATCAATTAATTATAGATAAGGCAAGCAAACTATCTTAGTCATGGTGGAGGGGAGCTCAAATATGAACTCAAAGAGTTATAGGTGTAGTAAAAAGCATAATAAGTGGTAAAATTGATATTATGTTCATTTTTAAATATATATTCCTTTAAAATTTTTATAAAGTCTCAAAAGAGTGAAAGTAACCTACAAGACCTCTGAAAATAAGAGATACAATCAAAACCAAAACACAGTCTGCAAGTGAGGAGTCTATTTGAGTTTTTGGAAGGTTGGGAGGTAAAGTGAACTAATAAGAGTCAAATTTTTGGTAAAATACATATTTATGGGTTGGATAATCCCATTTAAAATTTATTTTGGATATATAAATAGGGGAAGTACCCCTATTTTATCTCAAATAGGGGACACTTCCTCATACCTAAACCCTTCAAATATTGAATAATGGAGATAAAAAAATGAACCAGAAGCCATGGAAACTTTTAAAAAAGGTATAAAGAGATGTGTGTTATCCATATCAACATGATAAATAAAACTATAAGGTCTAATGTCAAACAAGACACTCCAGGCAACAAGGTTTGGAGGTAAGGTAGTTAGGCAAGGTGTAAGCCTAACCCCAAATGAGAAACCAATTTTAGTTATATAATTTTAAAATCAGTATAATTATTTATATAATAACCATGGGAGTATAAATAATGTGTTTAAACAATTATAGTTAAGGGGGATCCATTAGGGGTTCAATTTGAGCTTAAGTTGTAGGCAGACCTAGCAGACCTAATCTAGGCCTAGTACCTAGAACTAGTCCATAATCATTTTGGGGTTAAATAGAAATTGAGATTATTTGGAACATGTTATTTAGGATGAATAAGTTGTATATAATCCCTAATTTTATGGATAATTTCACCAAAAATCCATTATTGGGCTTGAGGATACTCAGACTTTATAAAACATACAAAAATGACATGAATGGCCATCTTAGAATGCCTAGAACATATCTAAGGCCTTGCATGGAGACTCAAGGTGATTATGTATGTTTGATAAGGTCCCCAAAAATCCTTCAATGGAATTATTTCAAAAATAAAATTTGTATCCTTTATGAATAAAGGCTAAGAGTCCAAGTGACTCTAAAACCCTCTCTCAGACCCGATGGAGAAGATACTGCAAATTGAGTATCTAAATGTAAATTAAAGGTGAAAGAGAATATTTGGAGTTACATAGGTCTCTTGAGGTCCCTATTAAATGTGACTGAGGTATACCCTATCTATATGGATGGTGTAAAATAGGGTTTTTATTGACATATTTATGTGTTTTTTTGGTATGGAGAATCTTCAAAAGATGAAAAAAAATTTAGGAGAGAGATTGGGACTTGTTAAAACTCCTAATATCTATAGATTTAGTTATGTAATCTCCTAAGTGTGCCTATCATCTCCTTCACCTCAGCCATTCATAGTGAAGAAGTAGTGAAAATGATGAAACTCTAATTGGGAAGCCTTTTAAGGCTTGATTCATGAACCTGATGACATGGACATTCTTGATAGGTTTCATTCCTCATTATGTATGGATTAGATTATAGAATTGGAATAAATTTGTGTGCCAAGTGTGAGAGGTGCATCAGAGAGAATCATTTTTAACTGTTAGAGATGATTGCTCATGGACAAAAATATATGAATGTTTTTAAACCATTCCAATGCTTGTAAAGGCTTTTCATAAACCCTCCCCTTGATATCAATCATTAGACTTGACCCTATTCAGTAGAGAGGAATTCTAATGAAGGAAAATCATGAACACAATTTCTTATGTAAGGAAAAGATCATCTACACCACATATGGATAAGTTAGATAAATTTTAGAGACTTTTGTCCTTGTTTTCCTTATAAGATCTATCCCATTATAGATTCCATACTATTTTAATTCATTCTCTTTGCTTCACAAGTGTCTTATTGACTCTTGAGCTTCATCTTCTCTCTCTTCTCTCACATTTTTTTATATGTACTAGCCTTTTTGGTTGTTAAAGACATCTCTCCACCTAAGTATGGTGACTACCTTCTAAATTTTTGTCCTTGAAATAATAAATAATGTTGTTTTTACCTCATTCATAAATTCATGAAGTTCATGCTATGGTTTTTATTATTGTACAAGTGTATTTTTGTTACTTTGACATGTTATCCTGCCTAATTCCTTATGTAGTTTGAAAGCTCTCTTTTGAAGGTTAGAAAGAAGTGTATAATATGGATTATAGGTATAGTGAGTATCTAATTCATTAGTTTTTCTATAATACCTATTATCTAAGTCTTCCTAACCTATACTTTCCTCAAGATCCCATGCTTGAAACATTGATGTAGAAGAAGATATTTCAGTTTGATGGATGAAGTGTATGTGTATTTTTCCTTTTGGGCCCTTGTGCATTGAAAATGGTGAGAGTAGACCATATATTTTCTGCATCACCTCCTTAGCTAGGTTTAATTTAGGATTTTTAACCGTTTTCCTCATAAATGAAATTGTGGTTGTGGTGTGTGGAAGTGTTGCATGAAGGGAACTAGCCCTAATTTAGACACACACCTCAAATTTGGGTCACCCACAACCCTGAGGTGTTTCTATTGTGCCACTTGAACAAGGAGAGACTTTTCATCTCCTTAAGGGGTGCAAGTTCAAGTGACAATAGTGACCGAATCTAGTTATTGGTTTTCTACACATTAATGTGCATATCTTGAGAGACATACAATGCATCATGAAGTTGTGTAGTAGGGTCGACATGGAGTTCCATTTCCTACTCTATAAAATAACCTAAATTATTTTTGGCGTTGTTTCACTTGATAACACACCTCTTAGTTCTCATCACATTTGTTCCATCACTATATATGCTCTCTCACCCACGCCCCCTCAGGACCACTAATCCCATAAGAACATTTCAACACTCTTATCCCTTCATTCTTCCTCTGATTCAAATCTTGGAATAGGTCTAGAAAAACCTAGAAATCCATATTCATATATCCCCCAAAAGTATCTTAAAGTTTAACCACACAATCCTCCTCATACATAAAATTATTGATGAGGATGACATTCCCCAATAAGAAGTTGAATAATATATAAGGTATGGAGGAGTTTCCTTCAATGTAGGGATCAAGATAGTACCGGCTCCATTATACTTACTCTAAGGATCCAAACTCATAACATTTTTATAGCCCCTAAATTAATGTCTCCACCAATCCATTTCAATTTGAGCCTTCCTAATATCATTCTAAAATTTGATTATTCTTGAGTAATCCCCACTTTCCACATTAAACATTGTATATTTAACCACCTGGTCACAAAGAAACCATTAACCACAAGGTTTGACGAGTAAAATTTTAGATTCCTTTAGTTGATCCTATGTATGGTTCACAATAGCATCATATATCATGATCACTAGCAGTTCTAACCTAAGTTGAAATTTTCTAATACCATAGAGCCAATAATTTAAATTAATGCCTATTGCCTTCAAAAAAAGGAATATATTCATAAATCAATAATTATTATTTTATAATAATATATATAATACAAAAATGCATATATAAATTTTAAAAATATATAACAATAAAATATAACATTATTAACTATTATTATATTATATTATTATTTTATATATATAATATTTTAAATATAATATAATATTTTAGACACAAATTAATATTTAAACTAAAACCATGTACTTTTGACCACTCTCTTACACACTTAGATCTAGACCTATCTTAGGTCCGCTTTTGTTCACTTTTGACCACCTTCCACACTATTTTAAGCTAATAGATGACCCATGAATGTAAACATCACCATTTTTATTAATATTAGACATATTTTATGCCCTATCTAGCATATAGTATGATGAAATTACCCATTTGATAGGAGCACCCTAAGGGACTATAGCTCACTACTCTAGTGTCCTTTCTCCATTTCATGTCTTCCCATGAAATAAGAGATCTAATTTTCAAAATCAAAAGTTATAGGAATGTCTTCCTATGTCCTTAATGATCCTGTTTTGACCTTAATGAGACCCCTTTGAATGAATTTCAAATATATGACTCTATAAAAAAATTTCAAATGATTTTGCATAAAGGGGGCTTCCACATCACAAATCACCAGAATCATAATTTCACATTAAGAACAAAGTACCCATTTATTTGAAATCTAATTAAGTACAACCCTAGTAGCCAAGAGCTCAATTATAAATAAAGTTTACAAATCACAAGTCATCATTAATGCACTTAATCACATCAGTATTTTACCAACATATATCATATTAAACCAATTATTCACACACCGCCATAACATGGGATAACTACATGAAGTTTAATCCCTCTTCAGAGTATTGGTATGTAGGAAATGATCAACACATGGGATGTTGAGTTGTTGACAAAACTCAACTATTGACCCCATTTTCATGATTAAATTACATTAGTGTTCACATGTTAAAGACTTAGGATTTTTATGGAAACTCAGTCACACAGTTGTATGTATAAGTTATCACAAGCTCTCCCACCTAATACAAGAGCTGTAGACAAGACCCAGATAAACTATAAACTTTAATTTCCTCACTATTAGTGGACAAGAGCACCAACACTCTAGTATCATGTTTCCAACACTATTATCCATGCCTAATTCTAGTTCTTGATTCTTGATTCTAGTCATTAGATCTCCATTCACAATAAGTTTCAATGTCTGATTCCACACACAAATATAGTTCCATCTAAGTCTTTGTTTCTCATT
>JARHVA010005059.1:1225000-1232500 GCA_037957365.1 Torreya grandis
TATGTATATGTATATATATGTGTATATTACTAATACTACAAATATTTAGAGAAAATACAGAGCATTCACTACATGTATAAAACCTATCCCATTAAGATACCAGATGACAACTGCTCATCTCTTGACTCATATTATCGAATGTCAATTTATAACTATGTAGTCATTATGTATATTACTTGAATTCAAATGTGTTGTAGTTGTAGTGTACTACTGTACATTGGGGAATAGGTTGTAGATTTTTTGAAGTGGTAAAACATCATAATATGAAGTGAGGATATTATAGACATGACACATAGCCCTAGAAAACATATAAATCATTGGTATTAAAGTAATTCTAGAAGTGGGAATGTTGAGCTTTAAAGGATAACAAGTGACTAGACTACAACAAATGGGTGGGTCAATGACAACATTCACCATTTATATCCTACCATAAACTCAAATACATTACATTGGAAAATGAGGTGTTGTGTGATGGATGTAATAAATATGTGAAATATCTTATCCCTTCAATGAAAAACATTCAAACTATAGTGAAAAATGAAAATTTGCATAACAATATATTGGTCTTGACTAATTCGGACATGCATACTAAAGTTTTTACATCATTCTTATTCTTGGGTAGAAAAAACACATAATAATTTGTGAAAATAGAGGCCAATCCTTTTATTTTCATGAGAATCAAATTATTTGTTTCTCGTCATCCAAATTCCACTTGTTTAAATCCCAATCTCCTTAATTCTCTCACAATTAGATTTTCAAGAGGGATATGCTCATTTGGCATTTAAGATATATCTTGGTTATAATGGTTAATCACCATGTAGTATATGGTTGATCTCAAATACTAGTCACATCTTATATTATACTTTGACATCCTTATAAAGTTAAGAATATTAGATATAGATTTGTTACAAAATTCATGGATGGCAGTATATGCACATGGTCTTCATTTGAGTGCCTAAAGCAATTCTTGATGAATAATTTTTTTTTAGCAAAGTTGTGAATAGATTTACCTTTCAAAGGAGGAGCATTTGAATACTAACATTTAAATAAACAAAATATTGATGGATCTCTCAACCACATTAGTTCAAACTTATAATGGCACAAAGGGGGGGTGTGGCTAGTCCATAAAAACATCCTAAATGATTAGAGCATGATCTAAGCTAGAGAGAGGAAGAATTCAACTCTTAAAATTTCAATTGGAATATAATAAGGATAAATTAATCAAAAATATATCTAGTTTCTCTATAATGTTCTTAAAACCCTTTATTCTATTAGTCCAAGTTAGATCCCATTCTTGGGAATCATATCAATAAGTGTAGTGCTTGAAATAAAATAGGTGAAGTCTTACAAATAATAAAGAGGTCTCCCCATGCTTCCCCTTTTTAGCTTCTAGACCAATAATAACATTGAAATCACCACCAAATGTAAATTTGTTAATCAAGTGGAGAGATAGAAAATGATAAATATTCTCCCAACACTTCCTCTTGGGATTAGGTTTATTAGGACCATGGACATTGAAGACGTAGAAGACATTATCTAAGGCTAAGTCATTTATTATGTACCATTTCCAATTGGACCCACTATCAAAGGGAACCACTTCTACTTTGTAGGATTTCCACAACATGGCAATCCGACAAACCTACCTTTCTAGTTAGGCCACTTAGGTGATATACCCTCTTCCACTACTACTTTTATCAATTTTCTTTCTTGAAGAAAGAAAATGTACAAGAGAAGAGTAAACACCTTACACTTTACTTAGTATCTTTTATTAGGTGGATTAAGGCCCAAGATTTCCATAAAATATAAAATAACAAAAGGAGAGTTTTTTAATATCTATATTATGAATAAGTTCTCTGCTAAAAGACTTGAGAATGATAGCTTTCAATATCTTTATGTCTAAGACAAGTTGAACACTTATTTTTGCATAAGCTACTAATGAACCATCTAGAGTAACATGATCGATAGATACAAAATTCCCTAGAATATTAGTAATAGATTTTAATATTTCTTCTCCATTTAATTCAATAGGCAATACAAAAAGATGAATCCATATAAGAACCTTATTTTGAATCTATTTATTCAAATCAAAATCATAACATAGGCCTAAGCTAACACACCTTATCAATTAATTATCCATGTATAATAAGATAGGATTTCATCCCTTTTAACCTAATCTAGATAAGAAATTAGACAAAAAACTCTTGAAATGAATTTAATTAGAACATATGCCCCTCGCATCTCCTTGAACCAAACCTCCACTTTGCCTACAAACTTTCTAATAATGCCTCACTCTTCTAGGAACATGATATTCACATCCAAAACATTACCTTCCAATATAATTACATGACTATGCCATATGGCCATAAACAAAAACCTCAAAGGAGTAGAAGGCAATGAGGGAATACTGTACTTACCCTAACTTTTCTCAATATCAAGACTATACAAATAGTTTCCCACCTTATTTTCACCAGTATTTGAAGACATGAATCCAATAAGGGTTTTATATTTAACGTCATATTTCATTTGAGGAACATCCAAAATAACTCACTCTTCCCAATCCTTTTCATAGGCTCTTTCTAATTCCCAATTGACCTTCCTACACATATTCATTCTCTCATTATGTTGTTATTTGACTTCCTTCTTATCTCTCCTCTGCTCATCCAACTATTTGATTGTATCATGCGAGTGAATTTTACGTCATGACATTTCACCTACATAAAATTATATATTATTAGTAACAATATAATTTTTAAAAATACATGACATTGATTGGATTTATTGTTTAAAATACATGTCCCATGCAACTTTGAAGTGACAAATACTCATATCTTCACTAGAATTATCAAAGGTCAATCTATGAGTATGTAGTTATTCTATATATTACTTTAATTTAAATGAAATTTAGTTGGAGTAAGCTAATTTTTTTTGGGGAATAATATTTTAGTCCCCAATGAAGTTATATATCTATTGAAGTAGTACAACATCATAAATATGAGTATATTCTATGCACCTCACATAGCCTTGAAAAATGCGGTGAACACAAGCATTAAAGTAATTTTAGTAATGGGAAATGATGAGATTCAAAAGATAGATAGTGATAATGTTATAAAAAACAAGTGGTTCAATGACAACATTCACCAGCTCTAACCTACTAAAAATGCAAATATATTGTAGTGGGAGATGAGGTGTTATGTGATGGAAATGAGAAATGCATGCATTATGTAATGGGAAATTAGTATGTAGTAATTATGTATATCACTTCAATGTAAATAAATTACCAATGGGGTGTGAAAAAAAATGTTGGGGAATAATCTATCAATCCTTAATGAGGTTGTATATCTTTCAAAGCAGTACAACATTATAAAATCAAGGATATTCTAAGAATGTGTGGTAATGATGGAATTATCATAGTATCCTTTAGGGAGGGGGTATTTAAATTAAATCTTTAAATCCATAGGGAAGAAAAAATGCACATTATGAGGAAGTCAAATGCTAAGAGACTTTCTCCTTACTGACCAAGACAAAGCTCCCACAACCTCAAATCTAGAGCAGTAACATAAATATTTACATTTCTTGATTATGGATTTCATCTATCTTATGGTGTAAGATCTTAAGACTAGACAAGCTTCAACTAATTAATTCCAGTTTTTTGCATGAAACATGGTAACATTATAGAGGCACATATTGGTACTAGCCATGTTGAAAATCTATGCATGGTGGATGTCTAGGCCTATGAAATTCATGTTTTTAAAATATTGGTTCAGCTAAGTTGAGAGGAATGCCAACATATAAGGTGAACTTATTTAAGATTAATTTTTTATTAGTCTTCCAATTTAGGGGTTGATTTAAATGACCAACCTTTCCTGTAAGGTGAAATATTTATGGTTATTTTCCACTAAACATTTTCCCTCAAAATTTATGATATTCACTTTTGAAGAAATGAACATCAAAGAGTAAATATATACCATCTATAATCATTCACTAATATTTATATAATACTTCAAAAAAATTCAAAACCCAACCATACTTTCTTATTATGGTCTTCAAAATATTGTCAATAAATGTTAGTATTAAAAAGAAAGAATACATTCATACAACTATATAATTTAACTCTTATAAGTTATATTGGGTTGAAAATTGTCATAGAATTCAAATTTAAAAAAAAATAGAATATCATTATTTTATTTAAGAAACTTATAAATGAAACGTGTATTTAGTTTCATCTTGCTAATTACAGTACAATTCATTTTTAAATTTTTTTATCATGGAAGGTTTGCATGAATATATATCCTTTAATTTTAAATTATGATCAACCTTTAAAATGTGATTTTTATTAAATAAAAGTTATGAAAATTTGAACAAGGTTTTTAGATTTTAAAGCCATGGATTTGACAAATATAATCATAAAAAACATTACACTTGTTAGAAACTTTCTAAAATTATAGAATTGATAGTTTGAATACTTCTTAAATATGAAGTGTATGATTTGGACAAGCTCATCCAATTGTCATAAGGTTTCAAGGTTATTGATATATTACCACAACCCTAATTTTCAATGTTCAATCAATGAATGAGCATGAAACACAAGAAAATATTATCAGATAAAAAAATAAAAAAAATAAAGTAGCTTTGTGAAGTATTCACATAAGAAATAAGACACAAGTTCTTTTTTACTTTAAAGATCGATGATAGACCAAGGGAGGGATAGAGACTAATTGGTCTATAGATCTAGTAGCCTACTATATTATATATTAGTGGTACATTATTATTTATATATTAGTGGTACCTTATTATATTATATATTAGTTGTGGAACACTTTTTTAGTTATAATGGAGCCAACAAAATCACATTGGCTTTGAGACATGACATTTATATAATATAACTATATTTTATCAATATTATATAGCTAAATATATTAATATAATAATAAAATTATATATAATATAATATTAATATTCGATAATTAATATTAAAATTCCCTAGAAAAATATATTTTATTATATTTTAGTAAATTACATTCCAAACATATTTAAATACATAGCAACAAGACCCATAAGGGAAAACAATAGAAAATATTAAAAACAAAAAAACCAAAGAACTAAAATGTTTTATAACAAAAGCATCAACACAAAAAATCTAAAAAAAATGACATATTCCCACCAACACAACAAATAGAGTTGATCAACAAAATAGACCCATTTAAGGTAGATCATCACACATGATCACTCATAAAAATTAGGGAGATAGTACTCCATGGAACGAGCATCCATCCTCTCCTATATGTGATAAATTCTAGTCTCCAATTGTAATCCCTCTTTTGAGATTCTATATGATTCTACATTTATTTATATAGATACATGATGATAAGGGATATTATGAAAAATTGACCTAACAAGTTGAACCTCGTCAAAAATAGGACACAGATTGAAATTTTCTATAACTTATATACCATTCATCCAATTAACCAAAACAAGGGAATCATCTAATATTTTTAGATTTAAAGCTTCTTTTTTAAATCTAAAATCATTAAAATCAATTTCATCATGATAAGTTCAACATGATTATTCATGCCTATAATTAAAATAGCTTTGAACCTAACACAATGTTCATTAAATACCAATAAAACACCACTAGATTCACATATTGAGGAATACCCTTGACATGCTCCATTGAAGTATACCCATGCATCACTTCTATTAATATTTTCCACTCTAATTTGTGTCTATGGTTTTTTTTTTACCCATTTGATCGAAACCATTAAGGATAAACAAAGTTTGTACAAGACACTGAATATGAGGTATATATCTATCTTAAAATCTCTATGCATTATGCATTAGCCATACTCCCCATGATATAATTAAAGGTATATATATATATATATATATATTTTTAATATTTTGATTATATCCCTATTGAAAGATTTATTTGATAGTATTGGCACACTAAATCAACCTTGTATCCCCAAATAATCCCAAATAAATGAGAAATAGATAACTCCCAACCATTACGTGGAATGCACATTTTAAGACTGTAATTGATTCTTTTTGGTAAGACAACCCAAGTGAGAAAATTATTTTAAAGATAAAACCATATAAAGATATGATATTTCAATGGGAATTTGAGCTTCGATGTGTGATTATACCACCATACCCGATCCTTTCTCCCTATATGAGTAATTAATGACTCATAACTAGTTTTAGGTGTATAAATCCCTCTTATAGGATTTCTACACTAGATGAGTTCATCGTCCTCATCCTTAATCCCCACATGTCTAGACTTTAGAAAATAACAAAATATATCACAATCATATGCATTTATACCTTCTAACCCAAGTATCATTATTGTTTTCCATTCTTACTTTCATATAGAATATAATATATGATGGGCTACCTAATTGAAAAATAAAATACCTTTGCTATGTAGATTAAAAACCATAACTTGAAGAACTTTATAACCATCACCACTACCCACCCATTTTCCAGAACTAATCCTCACTCTCATCAAATTCCCTATCTACCACATATACAAAGTTGTTACTATAGGAAAATATTATACCATTATTTTCAAAATAATAGAAGTGGTATGAAATTATTTATTTATATGAATTGACACTAAATTCCCTTATCACCAATTGGTATCCAAACACATTTAGTAGCTAATGCCTTACTAAAAAAATGAATATTATTAAGACACCATCTTATTTGGTCTTTTGAAATGAAAATATGCTTCCATTTGACATAGGTTATCCATTTTTCATCCTTACTCCCTAACCACAAGAAAAAAAAACTCATTTATTTGATCTTTTCTAGCACCCCTTTAAGAGTATAGGTAAGTGAAATCTGATAAACTTGGGTGGACTAAAGAACATATTTAACTCAAATTAGCCTACCTCCTATGAAGGTCAATGATTACACCACATATTAAAAAAAATTTAAACCTTATAGATAATTCAATTCAAATTCTTGATAACATATGTATTTGTCTTGAGAAATAAGCCTAAATATTAAAACCCAACCAAAGAACCAATTTAATAGAAAGAAATAGATGAATTAAAAATCTAATCTCTTCATCAACAATACCTGAAAAAGTAATTGTGGATTTAGGTACATTCACCACCATTGTATTGTACTGTAAAAAATGTCTAAAACCTATTCAAACTTGAGTGCATTCCTTTTAGTGCCATCATAAACTAGAAGGATGCCATCAACATATCAAACATGTGAGAAAGAAATAGGACCACTAATAAAGATGTCTTTCAAATACCCAGTGATTTTGTCCTCAAGAATGATTATACTTTATCTTTCAAGAACTATAATAAATAAGTGAGGAGATAGATGACATGGTTAAACAACATCATGTCAGGTCTAAAAAGGTTAAGGTAGATCCATTAATTAAGAAGAAAAAGACAAAAGATACATAACTCATAATCCAATTTTTAATATAAATGTTTAAACCCAAATGGATCAACATCAATCTTAAATATAGCTAGATACCTCTAT
>JARHVA010005059.1:1240000-1270000 GCA_037957365.1 Torreya grandis
ATCACTCACAATAATATGTCTTGGAGGGATATGCTCATCTAGAATTTTAAATATATCTTAGTTATAATGGTTGTTCTCAATGTAGACTATGGCTGATCTCAAATACTGGCCATATCTTGTCTTTTAATTTGACATCCTTATATTGTTAACAGTATTGGACAAAGAGTTTTTAAGTGGGTCATCGATGGTAGTAGATGCACATGGTCTTTATTCTAGTGCTTAAGCAATTCTTGATGAATAATTTTATTTAGAAAATATATGAATAAGGTTACCCTTGAAAGGAGGATAATTCAATCATCAAAATAATGAAAGAAACAAAATAGACTTAGTAACCTCAATGTACTTCCCCCACATCAACAAAATTCAATTATTGATTCGATCTAGCCATAAGAGGTGAAGACTTTCCATAATAAAACAAAAAATAGTCAATAAGGTATGACACAAAGTTACAAGCTACAAACACCTTTCTAATGGGTGCAAGGTATGTAACTAAAAAACTTCACTAAAGTCAAGGCATGTGTATTGTATGGCCTCTCTAATGAAGTATATCACACAAAATACCTTATCATTGCCCCTCATCATCACTGCCAATATACTTTAATTTTTTTTCACCACTCGTAAGTTTTGTAAGGCCTTTCCATTTATTTCATGGGTATGAGTATGGTGATTTATATGTTCTTAGTTGTGATGCAATTTCTCTAGTTATCAATATAATTGCAGCATAAATGAACATAAGTTAATATTTAAACTTTAGAACCTAATTGTCTTGGTTACTTCCAATTTTTTCAGTGCAATTGGAATGAAAATAATTTATCCATTGCAATATCCTAGATAGAGGGTGGAAAATTCTTTATAAATAGTAATAGGTTCCATCTATATTTCATAATCAATGTTTCACCCAAGAACAAAGATTTGATAATAACACTAACACCATGTTCTTTATATTTTTTCTTTGGTTTGTGTTCTTTAATTACCTCAAATAATAACATACATAGATTATTTACCATAACATTCCCCGTCATAGGTCCACTACACCCAACATAAGTCACAAAAACAAAATCATTATTTGATGGTTTATCTTAATAGAGTAGATTAGAAAACTCATTCAAAATCATTAAGATCATTGATCACCCATCCGAAGTGTATAAGATAATATAAGAAACCCATTTAAAGTACCTTGTTTTCCAACCAAATCCTCTTTCTAGGCTTTCTCCTATGGTCCAGTAAAAAATGATTGCTTCCCCTACTACCCTACTAGAAGCTGAATATATCATCTTCCAATCTCAACTTACTAATATATCATCTTAAGCCTAGTTGTTCTAGTCCTAAGATATTAATTTTGATAACCAATTGAACCCCCTCCATCCTCATTCAAATTTTAGGGAGTATGGATCATGCTATACTAATCTAACCACTTCATAAAACATAATATATCCCTTTGATATGTAATCATATGATAAAAGAGAAACATACACCTAAAAAATATTTACATCCATAGATTTAAGAAAAATAGGATTTATCTCACTTCTACTCTAATATAACTCCATGTCCACATCTATATTGAGAAAAGTTTTAGTAGTAACAAAAGGTGTATTAGGAATAAAGTTTTTCATTGTAGAGGAGATGTGTTGAGGTAGCTAATTAAAATCTAAATGTTCAAAAAAAAATCTTGAATTTTTGTTGGAATAATACTAGAATACCTTTGATTGATAATGTCTTCTTTAGTTGATGTAA
The DNA here is from genome assembly GCA_037957365.1 of Torreya grandis. Taxonomy (NCBI): domain Eukaryota; kingdom Viridiplantae; phylum Streptophyta; class Pinopsida; order Cupressales; family Taxaceae; genus Torreya; species Torreya grandis. Next base: position 1,241,735 of record JARHVA010005059.1, read on the forward strand.
CCATCTTCAAAATTTATACCAATGGATTTATTGTAATCACTTATGCACCTGAGATGAACCGACAACCAATGCCTCATTATTGCAATTTTTACCTTCCTCCTAGAAAAATAAGTAAGTACCCATCTGCACCCATTTATTATTATGTAATTTAATAACATAATACACCACCATGTATCAATTACTATGACAAATGATGTGACTAAAGGTGATACCTATATAATATATAATCTTTGTGAGGGAGATAGAGCCTTTTTAATGATAATTTCCTCCACCAACCCCTCTTCAACATCAATACAAACTAAAATAGGACCAATACTAATGACTCAAAAATGAAAATAAACACTCATTTACACATCAAATAATTCTTAACTATAACTCCATATCTCCTTTAGAACATCCAAATAGCAAAATTCCAAAGGTAAACTAGGGAACTTTACCCAAACTATAATAATATATGATTTCTCATATTTAGGATCAAAGAATGGTGTCCATATATTGAGAGTTAAAGGTTTTGAATCCCAATTTCAGAGTTTACCCATGATATTCATCATATCACATGCATCCCTCAAAATAAATACCATCCACCCTCTATCTAGTAAATGAAGTTGTGGATGATATCCTAGAATCAGTTCTTATATATGACCTAGCCAATATCTGAGAGTACTATCACACATCTTATGACCTTGAAATATTCCAACTAAGGCTTTCTCTACTAAAGAAAAAACTTGATGCACTATAATATCATCCCTCAAAATCATCTAAGTTAGACATACCATCTTGTTATTATGAACAAACTTGATGCCACCTAACAGTTACTTGTTAAAGGGATTATTAGCATGTTGTATTGAATTTAGGTTGATACTTGTCTAATTATTGCATATTTTAGTTCTATTATAAAGTGTACTACTTATGGTTAGTGCACTGATTATTTATGGTAGATGTGGTTATGGTTTAGTTAATATGAATTTGTCATTATGAATAATCAGTATGGTTATTTACTATAGTTGATGTTTATGCTCAATTATACATGTTGCATTTAATATTCATTTCTTATCAAAATTATATTGATATTTGATGTTCATGCTTGATGAGATGCTATTGATGTTCCCTTTTGTGATTTTAGGAATGAGACAATGAGCTAAGCTTGAGGTGGACTTAGAAAACTAAGATGATAAGGAAAGGTCAAAGGGTTTTTAGTTTGACCTCGATAGAAAATAAATGTTGTGTATGAGATTTAAAAGCCACTAGTCAAATTTAGTCTACTCATTGTTTGATTTAGAAGATATTTCTTGACATCTTTGTATGTGATTGTATTGGTAATATCTTACCTCCTTGTGTGTTTTAATCTCAAAATAGAATCCTTGTTGGTAGGTGGATATCCATTGCATACCCTTGTGTTGTTTTTTAAGTTACTTTATGTTTAGCATGGGGCATAACCCATTCACCCTTGCATTTTCCCTTTGTTTAAATTTACTTGAACCTCCCTTCATGGGATCTTTATCGACCAACACATCTTAATTAATTAAAATTTTAATTTAACCTATTTTATTATTTTTAGCCATAATGGCCCTCCTTTCGAAGTTCCTTATGAATGGTTGAATGTTGTTGGGATTTGATTTTGGTGATGAACTTATTCTAAGCAATTTTTTTTTGGTGATAAGGGTAAAGGTACATGTCCTAGTCACACATGGGAGGAAAGGGAAAACTGCATAGGGTGAAATAAGTTGATGGTGATAGAAGGAAGGATGGGGAATCCATAAGTTGAGGAGACAAAGGGATTGTCATAGAAAAAAAATTGATGTAGGAGAGAAGGGGACTTAGGGTGAAGAGGAAATGAGGTAGAGTGAAGAAAGGAGATGGTGGTGAGATCTATATAATTTGATGGGCAAGGTGAGAAGGAGAATGGGGGATGAGAAGAGAGGAGATTAAAAGAAGGGTGGAGGAGGTGGAGAAAGGGAGAATAAAGAGGAGAAAGGAGGAGTTATGAGGATGATGGTGTTGTAGGGATTTGTGTAGGCAGAAGAGGAAGGTAAGAATGGTATATTAGGATTTAATTGATTGGCAGTGATGTAGGGATGAACCTACAGTAGCAAAGAAAAAAGACTATGAATGGGAGAGGAGATAAGCAATGGAGCTGGGGGAGAGGAGGGGATGACATAGGTGCATATGGTATGTGAGATTGGAAGAAGGGAAAAGGAAAGGATTGAATTGGAGAGCATAAAAGGAGGAAAGAGAATAGAACAAAAAATAAATCTAGTCTATATTTCCCATGGTAGATTGAAAATAAACATAACTATGGATTGCACAAATAAGTTGGAAGCTTATGTTGCTTATATACTAGCATTGTAAGTCTAAAAGGAATCATTAAAGGATTAAATTATTATCTTCCTTATTAGTGTAAATTTGTTTAGACTTCGTTGAGTTGCCTCCCTTTAATAATCCTACCCTTTTGGGTATAATGAACAACCCTATATCTATTCCTTACAAGAAAGCTAATATGGTAATTGGCTGTAAATTGAAATGAATACTTATTGGTCTTATTGATTAGATTTACGAATTATTATGAAACCAATATTGAAGGTAATAAGTTAGTGTCATATATTTTTAAGCCAACTTGTGATAGATTCATTTAATAATTATAGGTAGAGAAGTAAGGTGCGATGACCCAAGTCATTGATTCATTTGTGAATCCCTGGCAAGTAGCACCTACTTAATTTACTAAGCTACCACTAGTACTAATTACTTTGGGATAACATTTATTCACATTTATATGTAAATATGATAATTGTGAGATGAATGATGTTGATTGGTACCCCTTATAAATCATTGATGGTAGGTGCTATGTTAAATAGGTACATTAATCATTATATTATGATGAGGGATGAATTTAATGATATACATAATAACCATTGAATTCACATGAGTTATTAATATAAAGAGATTCTTTGAATTGTACACCGTATCTCATCTATTAATTATTGGTGAGAATAAATCATTCATTAATATTATTTAATAGATAGAGGGGATCAATGTTTGAATGAATGGATAACTAGACTTAGGTTATGTAATTATATTATTTGTTTTGAGTTACATGGTGTAATGAGTAAAGAAATTCTTTTATGTGCTCCTAAATAACAATGGAGGACTCTTGAATATAAACTAAGAAGGAAAATATGTGATGATCCCATGAGCCATAGAGGTGGTTATCTACCCTAAGTAGGTATTACTAATACAATTGCCTAGGATAGGCTATGTATTCATTTTATTAATAAGAATATACTCTAACTTGGTTATAATGAATCCTTTAAAATAATTAAAAGATCATACCATCAAGTTTATGTATTTCAAATTGCTTGTTGTTGCCATACCTATGATTTTTATTTATGACCTATTAATCAATCCTTCCCCATTTAGTTTTTCAACATATAACTCTCATTTTATGAACATGTTATGACCCAACAATAACATTAGGTGCATGAAGTGGTTATTCTAGTTATTATAAAAATAATGATGCAACCTTACAAAAGGCATTACTAAACACTATTGTATCAAGGCTTAAATTTCATGGACATGGATTTATGAGTAAATTAGGTTCCATGAGGTTGAAGTAATGTCTAGATGTTCCTTGGCACTTGTTATGATTTTTGAGAATTCTTGATGGTTATATGGATTTATGTTTAGTTCAGTCATTCATCTTTTGGTGTATTTTGGTGTTGTATATTGTGGTCTTTGATTTTCTAATTGATTGTTGCATGTTAATTAGTGGCTAAATCTCTCCTTTGCATGCTCCATTGACCGTTTATAAAATTTGACTACTAGATTCCACCATCTAGATGATAGATGGGGTGGTAAAGGCTTCAATATACATAGGATCATTGGATTGGTGTTGAGGGATTTGATTCTTACATATTATTGGTACTATATTCCTTCATTAGATGCTCTTGGTGATGGCAAATTAATTGTCGATAGATTTTACTATTGAATATTTGTTATGTATTAATTTACCTAATAAATTAACTGTAACTAGTTGTAATATTAATATAAATGAATTTGATTATGTTGATCTTCTTTTTGATATTCTTGACATCTAATTCCTATCACTATTGTGCTGAAATTATCAATCTAGGAAATATTCTGCAATAATGCACAATCTAGGCCAAAATCATTAAAGCACACTAAATGGTTCAAACTTGTCATGTATAGGTGTTGAATTAGGATAATTTATCCCTAATTGGGGAAATACATTTCATGTGATTATTATATTTTTCACAAATCATTCGAGTCAAATTTTAAACACACAAAATGATTCTCAGGACCACTCAATTCTTCTAATTCAGAAGCACACGTCATGTGTATGTGTTATTTTGAGTCCACAACACTCCAAATGGGGTATTGCTCTATACACAACTAACAACTTATTATAATTGTACACTAATTCAATTGTGACTTAGTAAATTAAAATTTTGACCAATTCAATTAAATGAACCACCATTTTCCAAAGAATTCTAGAAAATTAATTAAATCCACTTAAAAAAATTAAAACAAATTAAGAGTTTAAATGAAAATTCCATGGAAAAATATATTAATTGGAAATTCATTCCTCAATTATACATTACCTTATGACATGTCATCAGTGGGGTGGCATCCATAAGCCATTAATGGAACAAATATTAGCTTTAAGCCCTCCCATGCCTCATTAATTACCCATTCTTTAAAATATTAATGCGGATATTTCTATAGTATTCTTCCAAAATTGAATTAATTCATGGCCACGCATATTGATCTCAAGATGGATGGTCATGGTTGATTTTGATCATTTGGAAAAATCAATAAATAAGAGGGTTAAGATAATTATTTTTAGGATTCATTCATGCTAAATTATTATGCATGAATTCCAATATATAAGCTTCAACCATATGCATATATTAACCAAATTAATGATCCTAATCCATTTGTGTATTGAGATATGATGGACGAGCAAGCTAGTAATCATTGATAAAGACTTGGAACACTAAATCTCGATAAAATCACACTTCTTGGCCACTATGGGAAGAGTGACACTCTTAAGAGGGTTTTATGGTTGTATTGCTTCATTTAATAGCTCTTATAATTCATTTTCAAAACCACACAAGGGATTAGGCTTAGGACACTATGTTTTCTATGATTATTTGGGTTTTTCTCTACTAGTGCATAGACTAACTTGATTTAAATTTCTACTCTACATTTTGGCATACCTAGTGGGACCAGGCATCCCATACAATCAAGGAGACTACTTTGAAACTCTTAATTTTACTAATGGATGTTTAATCATCTTAAAATCAAGCTTTACCTTCATTTTTCATGTTTTTCTCTATTTTTTAGTGACATAATTTACTCAAATACTGGTTTCGATTCTATTTAACCATCGTCAATCCTTTAGGAATTGGTTTTAGTTCTTATGTGAAGAATAGTGAATGGTTAAAAATGTGATTAATGGGGTTTTTATGAGGGTTTTTTTAATCTTATTTTGTGTTTAAACACTTACATTTTATCTAATTAATTTTTTTCCTATAGGATCCTGAGAGCTTTTGGGTGTTTATCTTGGTTTTGCTAACAACTTCTTTTTTAAATATTATGTTGTATTTTCTTATGTTTTTGTAGGAATCGACATCAATTCTAATTGACTGGCATTGACCCTTTATGAACTGACTCATACCAATTTATGTGAACCAACATCGATCCCTACATGGACTAACATCAGTCTTTGAGACATAAAAATAGAGACCCAACAACTAATTTTGAAATCTTGTTTTCTCATTTATCTTTGGGATTCTATGTAGTAAAAAACCCTCTAAAAATTGTAGGACCTTAGCTAGAAAAAGATAAAAGTTTGGAGGTGGTTAAGTCCTAAATATTTTCTTTGGTGCCTAAAATTAATTTAGCTTTTTTATGCTTAGTTGTTTTTGAAAGTTTTTACAATTTTTTCAACTAAGACCAAAGGGCCAAAATTTCATAAACATCTCTTAAGAGTTTTTATTTATGTTTTTTCTTTCAAAGTTATTTAATTTCACAAAATGATTGGTGCATTCATTCTCTCCACCATACCCTTTAGGTAATTGATGACCAAAAGTGCTTTTTCTTTGCCTTGGTTATTTTTAGTCCAAAAAGAATGAAAAACATTGCTAGGGACATCCTTAAATTTGTACAATTTAAGTGACCAAAAATGGCCCTAAATTCTTTTCACTTGTCTTTTTTTTATATGTATTTTGGCTTGTGAGTGGGATATCATCACCTTCTAATGGGTTCTTTATGGAATCATTAACCTGGGAATTAATATTTTGGCATCATTTTGACCCCACTACATAATGGGGTATATAAATCAAGGGTGACCCACTAGGATGCTTTTTTTGAGTGATAAAAAGAAGATCCATTAAAGGTACTCCAAATCAGTCTATAGGGGCAATTTGAACATCATATTGCATTGGGAAAGTGACAGATGTATTAGTTGTAAAAGAGATAAAAACTTTTCAACACAAACTAATTGATACGAGGAATATCTAGTATTAGCCAAATTTGGGACCATCTAGATGTGTGAAAAATTTGTTTTAGAACAACCCCACTTACCTCAAACATACTATTGGTACAAGGTGACTAGTTTAAATTTTCATGTCCTTATACAATCTTTTGAGAGAAGGTGATTGTAAAAACCCTATTTATTCATGCACTTTTATTCTTAGATTAACACTTAAAATCCTTTTAAGAGCATGGATATAGATGAAATTAGATAGTACCATGCAACCTTGTCAATTTTAGGACTTTATATACTACACTTAGGTGTTTGTCACTTTATCCTTTACTTTCTTGGACTTTTTAAGAGTAAAATTATTGGAAGACAAAAAGATGTCATAAAATAAAACAATTTTATTATACACCATTTTATTTGAGCAAGGAAGAATTATGCTAACCAAATTAAAATCATTTCTTGCCTTATTCAAATGATCATTTATAACATTATGTTTATATTTTCCAAACAACATTGTTATGTTATCTTTTTGGGACTAGACTATTTTCCCACTTTACAAAATATCAAAGTCTCTCATTTTTAATCTAATTTTGAAATCTCACCTTTATAAGTTCTAATCCAATGTGTTATCAGTTTTTTGCTTACACTTGGCTTGAGTAAACTTGGGTATGATTTATCATTTGGATTGAGGGCTGTTACCTAGAGTCATCATCATCATCATTATTCTTATTGTGCAATTAGATTATCTTATATTCACTCACTCTATAATTTATTTGACCATTCTACATCCTATTACCATGTGGTGGAATTGTGCTTCCTATATGGTTTTAACTTTATACTTAGGAGTCTTGAGTTAATCCATGTTTTGAGCTTCTTGAGTCACATTGTTATCTTCCTAGTAAAAAATACCCTATTCTAATTTTATATTCATGACTCATCATATTTTTATATAGATTTTATATTATTGACATGTCTTTGACTTAAGTTTGTTGTGTTAGCTTGCACTTTAGGTTTCAAAATTATCATACCATCTTCTAATTTGATGATTTCAACAAACCAAAGTTGAATAAATTTGTAACCAATTCTTATAATTGTGTGGTATTATGCCACTTTTTTATTATAGTCTCATCTTACCTGGTCATTTATTTGGAGAAACCAAAGGACACCTTTAAATATTTCCAAAACATATTTCACATCTTATCAAATAAAAACAAATATTATAAACATGACACAAAGATATACTCACAATAGTGTCTCTTACAACCCTAGTTATGAGTAAGATAATTTTTATGATAGATATGAACATTCCATTATGTTTTAGGATATTATCCTATTTGGACGTAGTTTTTAAATACCAAACTAGTCCATGTATATTTTCATACATCAATCTTTGGTCCTAGTTTTTAAATATCAAACTAGTCCATGTGCTAGCCACCAAGCTCTGTAGTGCTTGATGGTTACCATATTAGGTTTTACCCCTTCTTATGGTGTGAGAAACTAAACTCCATATATCTTTAAGGTTACCATTATAGGTTATCCTCCTTTAGCTTGCACAAGCAACAAAGCTCCATAATGTTTTAAGGTTACCATTTTAGGTTATCCTCCTTTATCTTACGTGAGTGACCAAGCTCTATAATGATCTAAGGTTATACTTTTAGGCCCTCCTCCTTTGGTTCATAACAACAACCAAACTTTATAATGCGTAGTCATTACCATTCTAGGCCCATCGCCATTATTTATTAAACTTATTACTATGGATCATCAATTTGATGAGCCAGTCTTTGTTGATCCCTTTTTTATATTATGATTATTGGAGAGCCCATTATTGAACCAAAAGCCATTTTTCACCCTGTGATATCTATTCCCCACTTTAAAAAATCCATTCTAGTCTTCGAGCTATAATAAAACCCACCATTATGTCTAAATAAACCATATTTTAAGGACCAAAATGTGTTCAAAGTTGATATTTTGTAATCAATTATAATCCAAGGTCATGATGTTTTTGTTGAAACACCTATTTTTAAAAATTCAACATGTGATGAATTAACCTTCAATATTATACCTACTATCAAGGAGAATCACTTTAAAAAACATTCTTTATTGAGTCAATTCTTAATGACTATAACTTCCTTTGGGAAAATCATTATATTAACCACTATCCTATTTTCAAGGAGCCTCCCTTTGACAAGATAGTCTCTATATATTTATCTCTTGATATGTGTCCCCTCATTAAGGATTTTTAATTTGATAAACTACTCTCTATAGAGTCACCCCTCGAATTGTTCCCTCTCTTTGTGGGGATTCACCTAGACTAGTTAGTCTATGTTGAACTCTTCCTAGATGAATCTATTTTTAGATAGCCCATTATGCCACCATAGGCCATTATTTTTCCAATACCAAACATTCAAAAAAACATCTTTGTAGAAGCATACACACTAAATAAATAATCACTATTGAATTTAGGTTTTATGTTTAAATTGACATAAGATTTAACATAAGAATAAAAATTAACATCACTCTAAGCATTAGACATAGAATCCTTTAAGTTGGATTTAACTTTAGAATCAGATTATAGTCATGGTTTCTATAATATTGGTTACACCTACCTTGTAGATCAATTTCAATAAATTTATGATCCTTCTATAGTTTTTTATGATGATTACTTTTGCATCGACATAGTTTATCCTAATATATTCTATGAAGAGTATGTTGTATTTCATAAATCCATTATCACCACCTAATATAACCATTAAATTGACATCCCATCTTCCACAAGCATCGATTGAGACTGACATAGTCACACTTTGTTGAACTGCATCCATGGTGACATATCCAGTGCAAAATATGTAGGGGACCAAGACCGCATTTATGTAAAAGAAGAATAATTTCCAAGTGAAACCTTTTTATAGGTGTTAGGAGACAATAAAAGTCTTGAATCAACATCTTCTAGTGAAACCTATTTAGAGTCAGTAGAAGATAATCAAAGTTAAAAGTTAATGTTTCTTAGTGAAACCTTTTCAGAGGTGCTATGGGATAATCAAGAAAACTTCATTGGTTCAACCCTCATTAAGTTAAAAATAGCTAAGCATAATAGTTATTCACTTCTTGATTAAGATATTATTGAAGACAACATCAATATAACTTGCAATATATATCATAATCAGATGTTAGATACTCTAAGGCCCAAAAACAAAAACAATTAGTGGTCTTATTGCGAGTATATTAAGAAATTTTCAGCCCCATCACAAAAAAAATTATGTCAAACATGGAATTAGTAACAGTGTGTGTGACTAAAAGTCTTAATTTTCACTTTCTTCCCAACAATTATGCATTCCATTATCATCCACCCTTACATTACCAACTTATAGCATTTTATCATGTGACTATCATTATTTACCATTCTTGGTTACACTTTCCTTTGTAAAAAGACATTTTGTCTCAAAGTTTTAAGGAAATAAGATCAAAGACAAATGAGATTCACAAAAACATCATTGGAATGCAAATCTACAAGAGATTATTAATAGAGAAAATGCTAAAAAATGGTGTGGGCTAACAATTTTTATGATTGATTGTTCTTGTTTCCTCATATGTTGACTAGGACATTAATCTCCATGTTAATAGGAGCAACAAAACCATTTTGCATTTACCATTTACCCTATCTTATCACTTGGGTGTAACCCTTTTTCCATTATATCCAATTTCCATCCCATCATCCTCTATGCCACATTCTAAGTCATTTTAATATTCCTTTATTATTACCCAATGAGTATTTTTAGCCACCCTACCCAACCCTTTTTTTTGTCTTAGTTCCTTTGGTTCTTCCCACACATTCCACGAGGGGATTTTGATCCAATTTAAGAAATTTAAAAATTCCATGTTTAAATGACAATTTATGAAAGTTGTGTGATAGTGGATGTGGAATGTTATATTTCATTTACTTTGACTAGTGTGACTAATTGTAACCACCTATGGGAAAATTAGTGTTCTAAATTGTGTAACTAATTATAACTACCTATGGACAAATTAGTTGCATAGGTTTATACTATTTTTTCATAATTATGACCACCTATGATAAAATTAGGAACAAAACCTTTTATCATGCATTATCTCATCACCTTGCTATTACTATTATCATTTGCCTTTATTTGTGAGCTTTCTATTACCTGGTCAGGTCTCACCTCCTTTTGTGTTAGTGAAACTATTGTGACTTTAGGTCTTAATGGGACTATGTAGGCCATGATCAATTCACATTGAGATCAGATAAATGACCCTATTTCATACACTGTCACCATTTTACTAGTGGTATCTTGTCAATCTCTAATGAGTTCAAGGCATTCTAGACAAACTTAGTGCTAGTTTTACAAAATAGTTCAACTTGAATAGTATTTTATAGCTTCCTTCTATAAGTAAGTGAGCATGGATGCCTCTACGCAAGTATTTTTCCTATTACATGGTTCTTCATATTTATCTCAAAATGCATACTATTTTATTGTTTTTTTTTGTTGTTTGGTAGGCATTATTCTCTTCATAAGATCATAGGGGCAATTGCAGTCAGATTTAGTTGTTATTGGAACTTATACTATTGGATGTGCATCTCCTTGATTAATTGGTTTTAGGTGCCATTTTTTATATCCATGATCCCCATTACAACTAGTTTAGCTATTGTTTGAACTCTTACCTATATAAGTACATCTCTTAGGTTAGTAAATTGCTTGGGCATTTTGTTCATATTTAATTTCTATTTCTAATCCCAAAACACAAAAACATTAGAAATTATTCGACAAAATAAATAAAAACATTATCTTTCACTTTTTTTAATTCTAATCCAATGTAATCCATATTTTGTGAGCATTTTCATGTTTGAACTCTCTCACCATTTTATGAGCAATTTCTAAGTTTGAATGCTCTCATTGTTTTGTGAGGACTCATCTGAATATTCTCACCATTTTGCAAGCCCATTTCTGTATTTCTTCTACAAAATCAAGCATGTTTTCTTATCTTTACTTTCCTTCTATCCCATTTATCAAGAGAACTACATTTGGCCTAAATTTTATGTTGGATCTTGCATCCATGAAACTATGTAAATAGTGTCCACTTGTCTCATACATATGGAGTTAGCTTGACCTTCTTTTACCCCCATTTTTTTCTATGTTCCTTCCCTATCTCTTGGGGGAACTTTATCTCTTTTGTTCTTTCTCTATTATGTTCATATCATTATTTCATAGATTAGTGGTCACCTTGTCATACAAAGTAATGCCTCTATTACACTTCCTTAAACCATTCAGATTTTTCATTTCTTACACTAATATTATGACTAACTCTTGTTTGTGTATGTTTATTTGATTTTTATTGTTGTTTTTTTATCTTTCTATTTATTTTGTTAGTAATTTTTTTTAATCATTTTTGGTATTTTATTTTCTCTCTATTATGTTGTCATTATAGATGAGTTGTTATTTTATTTATTATTTTGCTATTTGATCTTATTTTTTTCTTTTTATTTTGTCATTTATTCTTAGTGTTTTGTTGTATTAGTATTTTGTGTGCATGTTTTGTCATGTATTGTATTGTGTTGTTCTTTTGAGTTAAAATACATTCTATAACCATTTTTAGTCTAATTTTTAATTAGTCTTGATTTTTTTAGAGTTGTATTCAACTTGTTCTTTTGTTTTTTTGCTAAGAACTTCTTATTAAATACACATAGAGCATGATTATTCATATCTTGTTTTCATGTTTTTTATTAAGTTGTTTTTGGTTTCCTTTTTTACATTTATGTTCCTACTTAAATATTGATTTTTCATATCATGATTTTAGGTGAGGTTACATGTATGTATTGTTTCTATCCTCTTTTTTTTGGTTTGGTTTTATTTAATTGTAAATAGGTGTAAATATACTATTGATACTATTTATCATTAACATTGGCTATAAATATTCACATTTAAACTAGCCATTTTCAATAGAAATACAATTTATTTAAGTTACTCATACTTACGATGCATAATTTCAATTCACTATATTAAACACAAAGTGATCTAAGTCCCAAAGTCAATGAAGCTCCAAAGATCATTTAAAAATACACCATACCTAAAATGATACTATTTTAAAGACTATTTCTATGATTTTTTTGGGATGTGTATCTCCTAAATTATATCATATCAGCTAGTGAAGGCATTATCCTACATATCTGCATACCTAGAATGATTTCACAATTGAACATTGGTTTGTTTTTGTTATATTCTTCTTTCCTCATTCCATTATCTCCTAATTATAGGACAAATACATTGGCTTGATGTTCATTTGGAATATGTAGGTAGCGCTTCGATACATGATGTATCTAGAGATAGCTCAACCACACCATTCCTTCCACTCATCTCTCTCATCACTTTGTGCATTCTTATATGTATAGTTTCTTATGGTTTCTTCAGTAATTTGACTAATGCATCTAAGTTTACACCTATTCATATTTATTATATGCATTAAGCTATATCATTGAGATATGCTTACAAAATTTCCCTACAAGGACACAATATTTAGACCAATCAATGATCCAATCAACCTTACTAGGGGAATTTAATTATAAATGGTCAAAAACATCCCTATTGGGGAAAAATATATTTATCATCCAATAAAATATTATCTATTTCACACATTATTAATTCCTTGACTTTATTTCTCTAGAGTAATGATCTCATTTTTATTCTAATTCTAAGCTTAGTGGCTTTTGCCCTCATTTTGGTAATTTCACAGTGTGAAACTTGTCTTAGGATCGATCATTCCTTAAGATTGAAACTTTTTCCATATTTTGGGGTATTTAAAAGTGTGTCACTTATAATTTTGGGACTAAATTCTTCCATCTTCTCCCCTCTTTGGGGCCCATTCAATTCAATTCTATATTTTATCATTGAAAATCAACATGTGGAAGCATTAGCTCATACAGATATACTCTCATTCATGGGTTAATTTAACTCTTCCTTTCTTTTCAATAGTCCAACCATCTCTTTCCTACTTAAATTCCATATTAGGGGTGCATCATGGGTCATTTACTCAATCATTACCTTATAACTTCTTGTTATCAACTCTTTGAATCTTTTAAAAGACATTACTTTACTTGAATGTCTCACAACACCTTCTCAAATAGGGGCAAAATGTAGATATCCAATTTTTATCACTATTGTGCTTAAATTGTCAATCTAGGAAGTATTTTGTGATAATGCACAATATGGGCTGAAATCACTAAAATGTGCTAAATGGTTTGAACTTATCATGTACAGGTACCAATTTAGGCTAATGTATCCATAAATGGGGCAATGCATTTTATGTGATTATTATTTTTTTTTCAAATTACTTTGAGTCAAATTTAACCATGTAATATGGTGATCTATAACATTGAATTATTCTAATTCAGAAACACACATCATGTGCATGTGTTGTTTTACATCCACAATGCTTGAAATGGGTTATTACTCTATACACAACTAACACCTTCTAATTATATTCTAATCAAATTATAGCTCAGTAAATTGGCATTTTGACTAGTTTGATTAAATGAAACACCAATTTCCAAATAATTATAGAAAATTAATTAAACAAACTTAAGAAAATTAAATCTAATTAAGAGCTTAATTGAAAATTCTATGGAAGTTATTGAAAATCTATTAATTGGACATTGATTCCTCAATTCTATATCACCTTGAGACATCATTAGTGGGGTGGCATCCATAACCGATTAATGGAATAAAAATATTATTTAAGCCCACCCATACCTCATTAATACCCCATTCTACCAAATAATAATGGGGATATTTATGGCCTATCCCTCTAGAATTGAATTGATTCATGGACACACATATTGATCCTAAGATGGATGGTCATTGTTGATTATGATCATTTTCAAAAAACTATAAATAAGAGGGTGAAGACCACCATTTTAAATATTCATTCATGAAAACATATTATTCAAATATTTTAATAGACAAACTTCAACCATTTGTACATAGTGATCAAATTCATGAGCCTAGGCCATTATTGCATTAAGAGATGATGGAGAAGCAAGCTACTCATCATTGATAAATACTTGGGACACCAAATCCAAGGAAAATAATGCTTCTTGGACATTATTGGAAGGAGGGATGCTCTTGATGGTGGTATTCCTTCTGTAAATAGCTCTTAGAATTCATTTGAAAAACCCCATGAAGGAGTAGGATTAGCACGTTGTGTTCTTTATGCTTATTTGGTGTCTTTTATACTAATGCATGGATTATTAACTTGATTTGGATTCCTAATCTATAGATATTATAGAATGATGGTATTTTAATTAGTTGTAGTGATTACTTATAAAACATGTAGTTATGAACCAAAAACCTTAATCAAGAACTAACAATGCTAACTCAATTATTAGTCTTTTTATATGATTATGGTAAGTATTTGCATTTAATTTGTCGCTATGGAAGAATTATGAATCATATGATATTGTTTATTCTCTAACATATGTATTATTATTACATTACATTTGGGAATATAATAATAATATTTCTACTATATTTACAACATGTTTATATAGTTTTAATCTTAATTTATGCTTTCTAGTAATGACATTTGGTAGCTAGAAACTAAGAGTTCTATGATTTTGTTATCATAAAAAATGGAATAGGAAATCCTATATAGAGGAGAGTTGTTTGTCCTTAATTCATTTAAATAATATAAAGGTTTAGTGTGATAAAATCTAATTGTAATTACTTATGGTAGATGTTATTATGATATTATTGGCTCTCCCGATCTTCACATTGAAGTTATTAACATAGGTATTAAGATATATATGTGCGCACACATGCACGCACACACGCGCACACGCACGCGCACACACACACACACACACACACACACACACACAAACACACACACACACACACACACACACACACACACACACACACACACAAACACACACACACACACCCGCGCGCGCACACGCACACGTACGCACGCACACACACACACACACACACACACACACACACACACACACACACACACACACACACACACACACACACACACACACACACAATCTCATGCATAATTTTTTTTTTATGAAGAAATAATGTAGTAGTTCCTAATTATAATGGTTGGCTGTAAAGAAGGATTTGTGTCTTTAATTGGCATAATTGGTTAAGTATTCTTTGATTCATTATTATAACTAAATGACTTAAATATGGAATATCATGTGTGTTCATTTTTTGAAATAATTTGGGACAACTTATATGTTGAATATGCATGGATTGTGTTGCATTAAACCTTATTAAAAATTACATGAAATTAGAATCATGTTGGTAAGTGTAAGACTAAGCTTAATCATCCCCTAATATGGAAGGTAGCTAAACAAAAATGAATTGATCCCATAGATGGCCATGTTATGGATATTATTAAATGTATGCTAAACATTGAGCTAAATTATTAATAAGTTACCTACTTACCTTATGGAATAGAAAATTAGATTACCTTTTAATGAACATGCTTAATATGTTGATATATTTTATTGATTCATTCTCCCAATGAGACTTTAGATTATTGATCTTGGACTCCTCACAATATAAACTTGATATGATAGTTAGCTACCCATTGTGATGAAACCCATAGATGGTCATGCTCGTGTAGATTGGTGAGTGAATAAATATAAGGTATTGTTACTTTTCTTAAGATCATGTTTGATTAAAGTGTGATGCAAGGATACTAAGATATATATTGTAACATATACAATCTCTAAAGTTAGCATCATCTTAATGGCATTCATTACATATTGTCCTAGTTTAATTCATAACATGAATTTCTATAAGGATAATGTATGATCAAATTCTTCTTCCATTATTTGATGTTAAGATATTTATTTCAGTAGTATAAAACTTAGGCTAAAGTGTCAAACCTAGATTTTATAGCTAAGTTTGGCAAATTACTATTTTACATGCATGATTAAACATCTAAAGACCATGTGAAATCAATGTGTGATGTGGCAGCTGGTTATACATGAGCATAAACCCATAGCTAACCAAGTTCATGAATATTTCTAATTGACTAATGATATAATTAATTATTTAATAAGTTATCATTCATATGACCAGTTAAATTATGATCCACTCTTTATTAAAGAGATTGAAGAAACCATATAGTGCAATGACCCTAAAGTAATGGATTTATTCTTACAATCCCTACCTAGTATCACTATTATTGGTGGTTTATCATATTTATATTATTCATTATATATTGGGTGATAAAAAAAAATGAATGAGTTATTACTTGTATAATGAGATTGTTAGGCATTCTATGTTCATTATTAATATAAGCATTATTTCATGATGAGCATGAAATGACTCATGTTGACGAAGAGTACATGTCTTATATCTAATAAAGGGTAAATAGTTATCATTTAATGGCTTATATCTTATATTATAGAATTAAACAACTGAATAAATGGTGGTGTAATGACCCCTAAGGACTATGGATCATGTTATAATGATCTAATGGGGATATCACCAGAATCCACCTTTTCTCATGCACATTTTGAAAGGATAATATTGCCTTAAGGGATATGTTATATTATCTTTGATGTGGTCTAGTGACATCTATTTATGATTTCAAAATAATTTATGGCCTCTCTCAGCAAATCCTAGTATGATGATTCTTATCTGTAATAATTTTATACCTTTCATACTTATTGTTTTACTTCTCTATTATCATATTTACATCCTTAGCAAAGGCTAATAAGATAATCTATGATTTACTTAATTTTATCCTTATGTATATAATGTTATCTTCATGGATGAATTGGGATATTGGTTAAATTTTTATAGATACCTTGAGTTTGAATGTATCTCTCTAGTCTCTCAAACTATCAGGTTATAACTGTATAGTGTAATCATATACTTAAATAGGGTTGAGGATCCATAGATGGTCTGATAGGGAAGATGAGTGACTTCTATTAGGTTTGGAGGTTATTAGTGTGGAACTACACACTAATACCCTCTAATTAGTATACCATCCTCATGGCAACAATCTTCTTTGTGGAATCCTTTAGAGGTGTTTATCCCTAGGTGAGTGTTCATAGTGACCCAATTTAGTTATTGGTTGTCTAAACATTAATGTGTATATTTGAAGAGATGTGTCATGCATTATGAAGTTGTGTAATGGTATCTCCATGAATTTTTATTTCATATTATTTAAAGCAACCCATTATTGTTTTTGGGTTGTTTCATCTAGTTTCATAGTAGTTTTTTTCTAATATAGGGAAATATGGGACATGTAGTTTTTCTATAATTATATGACTTGATATTCCATGGGAACGTTGTTGTTGAAGTAGAATGGACTAGTGATCTATTCTATATTACTAAGGTGACATAATTTATTTCATCCATTAAAATTAATTCATGTGCATAAATCTATACTTTTTGTAGTAAAACTATGATATTTACCTATAGACTTGGTTGGGTTAACCCTTCTCGAACTAATTTTCTTAAGGGAAGGTATCATAGGTTGACTATTGACTGGTATGGGTGAGTCAATTAGAGTCTTATGATAATCACTTTGCCTTTGGAAATAGGCTAATGATGTTCAATATCTATTATTCACTTATATAGTTAAATCATTAGTAGATGCTTAGGAGATTATAAACCTAGGAATACCAAGGGATTCACTTGAACTTGGAGGGCCGAATAGGGTGAGAGTATTTGATTTACTTGGGTAAATAAAAAATTTGAAGATCTATGGTTGTGAAGGAGTATCTTGAGCCAAAAATTTTATTAAGAATGAATGGTTTATGATGACCATTGATGGTCCTATTGATAAGTACTGAGCTGATTTATTATGTAACAAAGTGAAATAACAATGTTTCACTTAAGAATAAGGGTGTGATCCTAGTAAAATTTTTTATCCTCTTATGGGTTTAATATATCAACCTACTATTTCATAACTGTAAAGGTTTGAAAGTAATTAAATTTTATTTGAAAATAGATGTTGTGTGTTAATTGTTTTTATAATTAACCTAAGCCTTGGATAAGTCTACCCTTTCCAAAAGTTACATTGTGCCTAATGAAGCATCGCTAGTCAATCGTTGACTTGTCAAAAATAAGTTAATGAGAATAATAAAAATAGAAACTTGAAATTAGAATCATAGAAAGTGTATCTTAGTGTCCATTGATGGGTTTCATGAGTAATTCATCATATGACACTGAGATGTGATATCAATCAAAGTTCTAGGGGTGTGAATTTATCTTGGAGGGCCTAGTGGGGTGAATAAATTGTTAATGTTTGGTAAATTTGGTAAGCTTTGGGTATCTATTTTTAGAATTATTATCATAATACATCCAATCCATGAGATAAAAATAGTTGTTGGTAGCGTTCTTGGATGTATCGATATAAAATGATGGGATTTATTTGAAAATACCTTTCCCCAAGGAAATGTTATCCATGAGACCCTTAGGTTTGAGAATGTTGTATCAGATGATGAATTTGGTTAACCATCATAACATTTAAAAAATGTTAGATCATGTTCCATACAACATTATCGGTGCTTAGTGTATGAAAAAAGCTGGTGGTACCTTAGCAGTCTATGCTAATGCTTGATGATGTTGTCACTATTTTAAGATATCTAAAAGGACCATGCTATTAGGTTAGTAGGTTTTATAATACCAATGATTAAAATATTTTCACACATAATTTAATTGATAAATGGTTTTGGGAATGATGATGGAATGCATGTAACTATTCTTATCATTGGAAACAATGTTGCAATTAAAGCACTTATGGTGGCATGCTTACTGTCATAATTTTTATGTAAGAAAAAAAGTTACAATGGTTGAGAATTTTAGCCTGGTTTAGTTGAGATGCCATTAAGCCATTGCCTAATCCTATGCAAAAATGATAAAAGTGTACCAAATGTAGAACTAAAATTATATTCGATTATTGTGAAGGGAATATTTTGATTTATTGTACAAATGGCCTTAATAAAAAGGCTCAGACACTATAATAATTTTTAGATGTTATGAAACTCTAGTGATGAGTGGTGTTAATCTAAGTAAAATATCTTAACAAGGATATTATTTTCCTTATTTGGTAAGGTTGTCCCACTATTAACTCACCCTTGAATGCTGTGAAAACAAGCCTTTCTGGGAAAATAGTCGGATATTGTCTATGTAGATGCTAATTCTTTGACTACATATAGTTGTTTGGTTGACTAAATTATAACCATGATGTATTATCCAAGATTTAATAAAGTGCTTACAAAGCACTTTTGGGTCTTATGAGTGGAATGTTTATGTTGAATTAATCAAGGGTGTAATTTTTTAAGCACATGGATGTATTGGATAGAA
Organism: Torreya grandis; assembly: GCA_037957365.1. Classification (NCBI taxonomy): domain Eukaryota; kingdom Viridiplantae; phylum Streptophyta; class Pinopsida; order Cupressales; family Taxaceae; genus Torreya; species Torreya grandis. The sequence goes on from JARHVA010005059.1 coordinate 1,261,592, forward strand.
AGTGCCAACATGTTGTGAATAAAGTATTATTTTATGTTTTATTAAAAATAATATTCTAAAATGGATATTTATATTTTGTTTTGAATAATGACTAGAATGTATGCTTCTACTTATAAGGATAAATATAAATCCATGATCAGGTAGCTATTAATATCATAGGTACCCACTTAACTATTTGAAGGAGCAATAAAAGTCAGTTGAATGACCTCAGATGGATGATAATAAGATCATGGGATTGGGATCCCTTGAGCATCATGTGCACACATAAGTAATGTATAACATCCTGTAAGCCTTAGGGTCTAAATTTTGTCAAATTAGAATTATGGTTGCAATCTTGTTGGATTGGACTATTACAACTCTTGAACATAAGTTTTATGTCTGTATGTAATGATATAAAAGTGAATAAAGACCCTATGAAGATCTTATATTCAAACTGCTAACCTAGAATAAGCAATAAATAAATAACTTGATGACTTAATGATTGTAATCCTTGATGGGAGGTATAGGTACCACTATTTATGGCATGTATGCTATGGTAAGTTAGGGTATAATAGATTAGAACATTGTATTTCTAGAGTATTTTAATTTCACAACCACGTAAGTGGATAGAAATGAATTAACTTAAAAGTGACTGAACTAAAATTATTAGTTTTTGTCAATGTAATTAGATAAGGCAAAAGTAGATTTTGTTGGTAAATATATGTGTTTATATTTTTAATAATTTATGTTATAACCTTTGGCCTTGTAAAGTATTTAATTAGGGAATTTACAACTAGTTTGGAATACTTGTGAAAAATAATGTTGAAAATGGTGCATTCCACATCCTATTTTACCCATCCTGGTTTCAAAAATGACACATAAATGAAGGCATTTCTTAATTGCCTAATTCAAAGAAGGACATTGTTGCCTTAATGGGTGTAACTAAATTTATAGTTATGTAAGATTGCGCATTACCATCATGAAAGTGATAAACCTTATGAAGTAATGTTATTTAATAAGTTAAACCTTTTTTTCTAGGTAATATGTATTCCTTGACTATTTGAAAACTCATCGAGATTGTTCCTATTTAAGAAGGGGAGGATGTTATGACACAAATTAATGCCATCTTAAGATTTCTCATCTAGAGGGACTATTATTATGTTGTATCTAAGTTTAGTTGACACTTTTCTAATTAATGCATATGTCATTTTATATTGTCATGTTTACTAATTATGGTTAACACATTGGTTGTTTATTGAAAATTTGATTCTGGTTTAGTTACTAAGAGTTAGTGATTATGAGTAACTAGTAAGATTATTAACTAAAATTTATGATTATGCTCAATTATACATGTTCCATTTAATATTCTATTTTTATCAAAATTATATCAATATTTGATGTTCATGCTTGACTAGATGTTGTTGATGTTCTATTATGTGGTTATAGGAATGGGATAGTGAGATATGATTGAGGTGGACATCAACACCCATGATAATAAGGAAAGGTTAATGAGTGTTCAATTTGACCCTAATAGGTAATATATGCTATGTGTAAGATTTATAAGCCATCAATAAAATTTTGTCTACTGGTGGTTTAGTTTCGAGTTCCAACTTAGTCTTGTTTATTATTCTACTTTCATTAAGTTGTGTTGATATTTTGCATAGTCAGTCTTGATTTTTGTCTTTTTATGAGACTATATAGATCATATCTTACCTCCCTATGTGTTTTAATATTAGAATGGTATCTTTGTTGGTAAGTTGATATCCATTGCATACCCTCTTGTGGGTTTGTGACTTATTTTATGTCTAGCATGTGAGCTAACCCATCCACCCTTCCCTTATCCCTTTATGGTCATTTTATTGGAACCCCATCATATGATCTATGTTAACCCATGCATCTTAATGAATAAAATTTGAAGTTGACCTAATTTACTATTTTTAGCCATGATCTCCCTTTTTTAAAGTTTATTGATAATGTTTTAGTGTTATTTGGATATAGTTTTAGGGATGGACTAATTCCAAGGAGAATGTTTTTTAGTTGGAAGGGTGAAGGCACATGGCTTGGTCATACATGGGAGGAAAGAAAAACCAACATAGGGTGAAGGAATTTGAGGTTGGTAGAAAGAAAGAAGGGGCATCCATGGGCTGGGAGTAGAGAGGGAGTAGCATAGGAAAAGGAAATTAACAGATGAGATAAGGGGACACAAGATGGATAATAAGTGAGGTAGAGTGAAGGAAGGGGATGATGGTGAGAGTGAGAGGATTGGTTAGGCAAGGAAAGAAGGAGAATGTATGAGGAAAAGAGAGGAGAATAGAAGGTGGGTGTAGGAGGGGGAGAAAGTAAGAATGAAGAGGATAAATGAGGATAGATGAGGATGCTGTTTCTATAAGGATTTACTTAGGTATAATAGGAATGGAAGAATGTTAATTCAGAATTTAGGATATCAATGGTGCTGTAGGGAAGCATGGGTAGTAGGAAAGAGAGAATACTACAAGTGGGAGAGGAGATAAGCGATGGAGTTAGGGGAGATAAGTAAATGGCATAGGTTTACATGAGCCATGCGAGTGGATGAAGGGATAAGGTAAGAGAATGATGTGGAGATAATAAAAGGAGGCAAGAAAATATAACATAAAACATAACTAGTCCTTATTTCCCATAATAGCGTGAAAACCACCATGTAAGCATTTGGATTTATTATGCAACATATATCTTGTGAATTTAGAATTATATATGGAATACATGAACAATTTGGAAGCTTATGTTACTTATTTACTACCATTTTAAGTCTAAAAGGAATCATTCTAGGATAACATTCTTAGCTTTCTTATTAGTGTAAAGTTTTGTACACTTGGTTGAGTTACCTACCTTAAATAAGCCCACCCTTTTCATTTTAAATTATTAACCCCATAAAAATTCCTTATTGATGAGCTAATATGGTAATTATCTAAAAATTGGAAATGAATACCAATTGGTCCTATTAACAAGATTTACTAATTACTATGAAACTAAGAGTGAAGGTAATAAGTTGTCATTTATTTTTAAGCCAACTTATGATTTTTTTTTTAATAATTAAAGGTGGAGCATTAAGGTACAATGAACCAAGTCATATATTAATTTTAAAATCCTTGATATGTAGCACACACTTAATTATCTACGCTACCTTTAGTACTCATTACATTAGGATAACATTAATTCTCATTTTAATGTAAATTTGCTAATTGAAATATGAATGATGTTGATTGGTACTCCTTATAAATTATTGGTGGTGGGTGATAAATTATAATTCAATATACACCATATCTCATCTATTTATAATTGGTGAGCATAATTTATTTGACAATATTCTTTAATCGATAGATGGGCTCAACATTTGAATGAATGGATAACTAGACTCGAGTTGTTTAATTATAGGATTTATTTTGAGTTTTAGGGTGTAGTGGGTAAAAAAATTCTATTCTATCCTCTTAAATAACAATGGATTACTCTTGAGTATTATCTAATAAGGAAATGGTGTGATGATCCCATGATCCAAAGAGAAGTTTATCTACCCTTGTCAGGTAACACCAATACAATTGCCTAGGACATGCTATGTATTTATTTGATAATAAGAACATATTATTACTTGGTCAGAATGAATCCTTAAGAATAATTAATGGATCCTAATTTCAATTTTATGTAATTTAAATTTCTTGTTATTTCCATAACCATGATTTTTATTTAAGACCTATTCATCAATCCTTCCACATTTAGTTAATGACCATATAACTCTTATTTCATGAACATGTTATGACAAAACAATAACACTAGTTGAATAAAGTGGTTATTTTAGTTATACTAAAAGTAAATATGTAACCACATGCATGGTGAGACCAAACACTATCATGTCAAGAATTTAATTTCATGGACACATACTTATGAGTAAATTTGATTACATGAGGTGGAATCAATGTTTGAAGTTTCCTTGGCACTTGCTATGCTTGCTGAGAATGCTTGATGGTTATATAGATTTGCATTTAGTTTAGTCATTCCCCTTTTTTTGTACATTGGTGTTGTATATTCTAGTCTTTGATTTATTGTTTCTTGTTTACCAATGGCTAAATCTCTGCCTTGCATGCTCAATTGACCTTTTATAAAATGTATCTACCCAACTCCATGATTTAGTTTATGGTTGGGCTCGTTAGAATGACAATGATGGATTTTATTATTACATATTCGTGGTACTATATCAATTAATTATAATATCTTTCTAATGTAAAATTAAATGTTTTTATCTATTATAATTTATTTTACTATTGAGTATATTCAACACCTTGATTTGCCTAATAAATTGATGGTACATGGTTGTAGAGTTTTTATCCATGAATTTTATTATGTTGATATTATTTTTAATATGATGTAATTTTATTTTAATTGGTGACAATTATTACTAAAAAATATTCAGTATTGACACAAAAACCTTAATTAGAAATTGGTAGTTCTAACTCAGTTATTAGTCTTTCTATATGGTTATGGTAAGTGCTTGCATTGAATTTGTAGTTATGAAATACTTTTGAATAATATGATATTAATTTTCCTAAAACATAGGTATTATTAGTACATTACATTTGGGAATAGAATAATAATAGCTACAATGTATTTATAGCATGTTTTTATAGTTTTGCTCTTAGTGTACACTTTTTAGTAATGACATTTACTAGCTAGAAACTAAGTAATAGTTGTATGTCTTTATTATGATTGAAAATGGAAAAGGAAATCCTATAAATGGGAGATTTGGCTATCCTTTATTCATTTAAATAATATAAATGCTTAGTCTAACATGTTTTAAGTTTGATTACTTGTTGTATATTCTATTATGATGCCATTGGATCTCTCGATCTTCACATTGAAGTTACTAAAAAATGTATTAAGATCTATATACAATCTCATTCATACTTTTATCCATGAATAAATTGATTGAAAATAGTTTATTTTATGCATATTTTGGGAATCATAACTCAAATTAATAAATCCTAGGCATTTATTAGAAAAGTTATGTTGATTATACATATGGAACTTGTTGATGAAGAAATAATGTATTTATTCCTAATTGTCTTTGTTGGTTATAGAAGGATGTGTGGATTTAATTTTATTTATTCGATAAGTCTTCTTTGATTCATTATTGTAATGAAATGCCTTATATAATGAATATCATATAAGCTCATTATTTGAAATAATTTGGGACACCTTATATGTTAAATATGTATGGATTCTGTTGCATTAACCCTCATTTAACAATGAATAAAATTAGAAGAAAGTTGGTAAACATAAAATGAATCTTAATCAACCCCTAATATGGTAGTTAGCTAAACAAAGACAAATTGAGCAAATAAATAGCCATGTTATGGATATTATTAAATGTAAGTTAAACATTGATTTGAATTCTTAACTAGTTACCTACATTCCCTTATGGAATAAAAAGTTAGACTATGTTTTTGTGAGCATGTTTAATATGTTGTTATATTCTCTTGATTCATTCTCCTATCAAGGCATTATATTTTTGATCTTGGGTGCCCATTATGATGGATCACAAAGATGTCCATGGTCTCACATATTAGTGAGTGAACAAAAAATGGGTATTGTTAAGTCTTAATCTTTTATTTGATTGATGTGTGATTCAAGGTTAATAAGCTAGAGATTGTAGCATATACAATCTTGATAGTTATAATCATCTTAGTGTCTTTCATTAAATCTTGTCTTAATTTATTTCATAGTATGGATTTTTTAAGGATAATGTATAATCATGTTCTTGTTTTATTATCTAATGATAAGATATTGATTGGTATAGTATAAAATTTTGGTTGAAGTGGAAAACCTTGATGTGCTATCTAAGTTTGGGAAATTACTATTTTTGATGCATGATTAACCATATTAACACCATGTTCAATCAATGCATGATGTGGTAGCTAGCTATACATGACTATAAACCCATAAATGACTAATTTAATGAAGATTTGTAATGGATTAATGATATAATTTATTATTTAGTAAGTTATCATTCATGGGACCAGTTAAATTATGATCCACTCTTTACTAAAGGGATTGAAGAAGCCATATGGTGCAAGGACCCTAAAGTAAAGGATTTATACTTATAATCCTAACCTAGTAGCACTATTGTTGGTGGTTCAACATATTTTTTATATTCATTGTATATTGGGTGATAGCCAAAATGGATGAGTTATTGATTGTATATGAGATTGTTATGGGTGATATGTTCATTTTTAGCATAATGATTATTACTTGATGAGCATGAAATGATTCATGTTGATGAAGAGCTATGACTTATACCTAATTAGTGGTAAACAATTCTTATGTAACAGAGTTATATATTATATTTTGATATTCATTAACTTAAGAAATGGTGGTGCAATGACCCTTAAGCATTATGGATCATGTTAAAATGATATAATGGGGATAATAATAAAATCCACCTTTCCTTATGTGAGTTTGGAAAGTATAATAGTTACTTAAGGGCTATTCCATATTATATTGATAGTAGTCCAATGATAACTATTGTTGATCTTAAAATATTGTAAAAACTACCTAAGCAGAGCTTAGTATGATGATTCTTCTATACAATCATTTCATACCTTTCATGATTATTTTTGTACTTCTCTATTATCATATTGGCATCCTTAGCAATGGCCAATGAGATAATCTCTAAGATGTTTAATTTTATGCTTATGTCTCTATCATTATATTCATGGATTAATTAGGATATTGGTTAAATTATTGTAAACACCTTTGGTCTAAATGTATCTCTCTAGTATCTCGAAATATCAAGCCATAACTACCTAAGGTAATTAGATACTTAGATAGGGTTGAAGATCCCTACATGGTATGATAGGTAAGGTGAGTCCCTTCTATAAGTTTCAGAGGTAATCAATGTGGACCCACACACTATTACACCATAGATAGTACACCATCCTTAAGGAAAGATTCTTTTATATGGAATCTTATAGAGGTGTTTATCCCTAGGTGAGTATCCATAGTGACCCAATCTAGTTATTAGTTTTTCACACATTAATGTGCATATCTTAAGAGATGTGTAATGCATCATGAATTTGTGTAACATGCTCTACATAGAGTTATATTTCCTACTCTATAAATGAACACAATTTTTTTGGGGATTCTTTCACTTACAAACATAGCTCATAGTTCTCATCACATTTGTTCCATCACTATTTTTGATCCAGCTACCCACACCCCACCCCCAAAGACCTCTGATCTCATAAGAATATTTTAACACTCCTAACCCTTCATTATTCCTCTGATTCAATTCTTGGAATAGGTATAGAATAACCTAAAAATACACATTCACATCTCTTGAAAAATGAGCTTAAATTTTGAACACATTATCCTTATCATACAGTAAAATTATTGATGAGGACAACATGACCTAAGAAGAAGTTAAAGAATATATAAGGGACGTAGGATTTTACTACAAAGCAGGGCTCAAGATAATACATGATCCACTATACTTTCTCTAATGATACAAAATTGTAAACTTTTTGGAGCCCCTAAATTAAAGTCTGCACCCATCCATTTAAAATAGATCCTTCTTACCATCATTCCAAAATTTGTTTATTGTTGAGTAATCCCCACTTTCCACAGTAAACACTGACTATTTAACCACTTGGCCACAATGAAGCCACATACCACCAATTTTCACTTGTAAAATTTTAGAATCCTTTAGAAGATCCTCTATATAGTCCACAATATCATCATACATCATGATCACCAGCAATTCTGACCTATGTTGAAAGTTGCTAATACCACAAATCCAACAACTTTAATTAATGCTTACGCCTTCAAAATATGAATATATTCATGAATTAGTAATTATTATTTTATAATAATATATTTAATATAAAAATGCATTTGTAATTTTTAAAAGTCTATAATAATAAAATGTAATATTATTAACTATTATTATATTATATTAATATTTTTCATATAAATATTTTAAATATAATATAATATTATAGACACATAAATTATTATTTAAACTAAAACCATACACTTGTGACCACTCTCTTACTCTATTAGTTCTAGACCTATCTTAGGTCCCTTTTTGATCACTTTTGACCACCTTGCACACTCTTCTAAGTTGATAGATGAACCACGAATGTGAACATCCATACTTTTATCAAAATTAGACATATTTTGTGTGATGCCTAATACTTAGTATCATGAAATTAACCATTTGATAGGGGAAGCCTAAGGAACTATAGATCACTTCTCTAGTGTCCTTGCCCCCTTTCGTGTCTTCCCATGAAATAATAAATCTACTTCTCAAAATCAAAAGTTATAGGAAGGTATTCATACATCCCTAATGATCCCATTTCAACCTTAATGAAACCCCTTGTAATGAATTTCTAATATATGACTATA